>CAMZMU010000046.1:65804328-66152536 GCA_947311845.1 Poa pratensis
CTATTTTTCCAACACGTACACGGAGTCTTAAGGAGAGACGAAGACTCGCCACGAGGTGGCCAAACCACAGGCCGGCGCGGCAGGGGGCCCATTGCGCCGCCTGGTGGTTTGGGCCCCTCGGGGGTCCGCCGACATCACCCCTTCGCCTATTTATTCCCTCAGACGCGAAAACCCTAAAGAACCAAGTCATATTCCACGAAGAGTTCCGCAGCGCCGCCGCCATCGACGACAAGTTTCGGGGGACAGAAGTCTCTGTTTCGACACGCCGCCGGGACGGGGAATTGCCCCCGGAGCCATCTCCATCGACTCCACCGCCATCTTCATCGCCGCTGCTGACTCCCATGATGAGGAGGGAGTAGTTCTCCCCCGAGGCTGAGGGCTCTACCGGTAGCTATGTGGTTTATCTCTCTCTCCCATGGTGTGATCTTTATGTGATCATGAGTATTGCTAGTATCGCTGAATTCATATGTAATGTTTATGCTACTCAAGTGATTGTATCTAGTTTCTGGAGTCATTGTGACAACACGGTATCAAGGTGACAGTGTGGGTACTTGTGTGTGACTCTATGAATAATTTAGATATTTATCATGGCTTGTTCTTGGGAATTGTGGTGTTTGTTTACTTAGACTTTGAGGAGTGCTTTTGCAGCCCTACACATAGTACTCTTGTGTTATCAAGAAGGAGAATAATCCCGAGTATCATTTACTTGCATTCAGTTGTGCTAACATGTTGAGAGGTACCACTAGTGAAAGTATGATCCCTAGGCCTTGTTTCTAAGCATTGAAACACCGTTTACAACAAGTTCTGCTACATGTTTGCTTGCTGCCATCTTTATTTCAGATTGCAGTTACTACTTATAATCATCCATATTACTTGTATTTCACTATCTCTTCGCCGAACTAGTGCACCTATACATCTGACAAGTGTATTAGGTGTGTTGTGGGACACAAGAGACTTCTTGTATCTTAATTGCAGGGTTGCTTGAGAGGGATATCTTTGACCTCTATCTCCCTGAGTTCGATAAACCTTGGGTGGTTCACTTAAGGGAAACTTGCTGCTGTTCTACAAACCTCTGCTCTTGGAGGCCCAACACTGTCTACAAGAATAGAAGCACACGTAGACATCAGTGGCCACGGGGCACGGTGTGGTGATCCGCTGCTCCGTCCTCACTGATGATCCTGGGTTAGTCCTTAACAAGGTAAAGGTTGTAACCGTTCCCACTCAGCCAGCTTTCCCCGGAAGAGAGCTAAGCGTAGGCAATGAGCCGGGCGGTACCGAAGGTAAACACAGTGCACCCCTGCAGGGTTAAATCTTTTCGAAAAGCCGTGTCCGCGGTTATGGACGAACTTGGGAAGTGAAGGTAGGACCATAGAATAACTTTAACGGAATGATTAAAAACTGGGTACTAGAGGTACCACTCACGAATGCAAGGTTGACTTCCTCGAGGGTGATTCGGGAGGTGCCTTTGATGAACAGGTACAGTGGTTGATGATGGTTGATGATGAGAAAGTGATCAAGAAAAGAGTCACTTCTTACCCTTTTTGAAAATACTCTGAATAGTCGATGCCATTGAGTTATGTTTTTATAAATAAAATCAGCTTTATGCAAAACAGCCATAAAACCTTGAAAGCCTCATCGAGCTAAAGCTCTATATATAATCTTGCGAGTTCGTCGAACTCAACGTCGTTTGTTTTGTTTCAGAGGAGGACTTCACCGACCTCGAAGGTGGGTTCTTTGTGGACGTCGACGAGTAGTCTGGGGTTCCCAGGTGGCAGCTTGGGACATCCCGGAACAGCTGGCGCTGGATGTTTATTTGTAGGCCTCTTAGGCCATAATTTGGTTCTTGTTGTTTAGAACAACCTAATTTGCTTCCGCTTGTTGTAATGTTGGGTCTGTGACCTCTGGTTGTCATTTGCTATCTTTCTCTATTATAAGAGTTGAACTATAATGTTTTGTGTCGTAGAGTCTGTGATGTGCCAGTTGTTCCACAAGTCTTGATCTCTCTATTATGCTTTGATAGTGTGTCTGGTGGTATCGGATAACCGGGGACACAGTATCACTGTATATAGTCGGGTCGGGGCGCCACAAGTTGGTATCAGAGCAGACTGCCTGTAGGAAACCCTTCTACTGGTCGACGTTGAGTCTAGTGTTTGTGAAAATTTTGAACCTAAAAATGAGTTGTGAAAACCATCTTAGGATTCTTTTTACTCCTTATCTGGTTACCCTCTAATCTCGAGCAATCTTACCTCGATTTGACTTAAAGGTTTTACTTCTCATCTGTTACTTCAAAATTAGGAGCATCACGTTGGGTGGGCCGTTCCTAAATCTGTTAACCTGTTACTCCAGCTCACTAGTTACAAATAGGCGTCGGAGTAGGAACCACGAGATCTTAAAGGCTGTGATCCATCTCTAGTTATGTATCAGGTTGTCGGATTCAGAGTCTCCAACTCCTTTTGCCGGACCGATGCAACTCCAATTCTTCAAGACCACGGTTAAAACCAGAGAATGGAGGAACCCAAGGTCTTGAACCGAAGGTCCCGGATTGTGCTGTGATTCTGGCATGTTGAATTGTGTGGGTTCTTACCCATGTGATCGATATGCTATTTATGATTCTCGGCACATGAAGCTGACCTTTAACCCAAGTCCTCTATGTGGTGTGTGGTAAATGGTTGAACCTTAATTTCCCACACCTCAGCTGGCTATGTAACTCCAACTCTTCCGTAGCCTTGTGTAGATTCTGTCTTGGAATCATCTGGGTTATGATCCGATTTCCCTTAGCGAATCCCCCTCTATGTCATGACTCTGCTGCATCTCTCCTTTTGGGCATGGTTATCACAATTGAGTAATAACCGGTGCATCTTCAACATCTTAGGATTCTCCTGAGCATGTTTCTTACTCTGATCTGCTTTCCGACCTTTGTCTGTCTTTTGACAGTAAAGTTTTATCGTGCGTTGGTATGTTCCGATGCAAGTTACTCTTGTGGTCGTCAGACTTTCCCTTCGTCTTGTTTGGAGAAATAACTCTAGTACCTTGTCCACTTCTCGGACCAGGTAAAGTATTGTAATCTGCAGAAGAAGGGCCTCGTTTAGCTTCTTTTTGCTCCACCTTAGAGTGTGCACTCGTGCTAAGACTCATGCTCTTCTTGATGAAGTGATGCTCTTACACTTTGTTACTCTCCGATCTCCGAGTGACTTATTACTCCAGAAGGATAAGTCGTGAGCAATGATGTGGCTATCGGATATTCTCAGCAGTTCTTACTGTGCCGAAATCCAAGGACATTCCTTGTCCCTCTTAGCATGATTGGTTAGCCGAATAAAATGAATTGGACTGTGTTCCCAAGTTCGTTTTCTCTGTGCCATTCCTCGGTCAAAGAGCTAGGTTCGTGCCGAAGCTCCCAAGACCACCTCGTTGTGCCTTGAAAGGCATGATCCTCTCTTGAACTCAAGATCCACCGGTATGTCGTGATATCCTATATGTGGATCGTGATATTCTGGAGGTTTTTCAGAAGTATCGCCAGGTTGTCACCTGACCGTGATGTTGAGCTTATGAGTAAGCTGGTTCTCTGAACAACTCCCTTCTCCAAGAAAATCATGCTGGATGCCCTGAATTATTCGGTTGAGCTTAAACAACTTGGAGAGTTAAAACACCAAAGCTCTATCTGATATAGTTCCTTCTCAATGGGAT
Source organism: Poa pratensis (assembly GCA_947311845.1). Lineage (NCBI taxonomy): Eukaryota > Viridiplantae > Streptophyta > Magnoliopsida > Poales > Poaceae > Poa > Poa pratensis. The sequence continues at coordinate 65,808,013 of CAMZMU010000046.1, forward strand.
GTCTAGTGTTACGTGTCGGAGCAAGTTGGTATCTCCTTTGGGGATATGCTACCCTACAAATCTTTGATTTGAATTGGGCTATCGTCAAATCAAACTCAGACCAACCTACCTGAATGTGTTAGTCTGACCAATACTTATGCCCGTTCATGTGACATATGAGTCTACCATTTTGGAGTATCTGGATAAGTTTGTTGTTGAGCCCATCAACTACCTTCCTATCTTCTCCATGTTTGAGGAGATTTATATTGGATATTGGGCGTTAGCATTGGAAAATTGTTGGAACTAACTTTGTGTCGTCACAAGGTATGTGTTCTAGAAGTTAGAAGTGACTTTCCCGGGTTCACGTGCAATTGCTGAAAGGTGTCGCCGTGGATCCGAGTGAATTGTCTGGTTCCTCGAAATCATCTCAACTCGATTATGCATATACAGAATATTCCCGGGATGGTATGTTGTTACCTCCTATCATTGGGAATTTCATCTATGCATCCAAGCCACTGATTGAATTGTTCCAGAAAGAGAGGAAGTCTGAGAACTTCTTTGTCTCCTATGGTGCTTCCCATCAAGAACTCAATCGTGTCTCGCTACAAGATATTCAATTGGGGCAGCTGTCTCCTGACAAGTTGCTAATCCGCGGGTTCCGCAATCTTGTTCCTCCTTTGGAGTTAGACCTTGTAGTCCAACTTTTGGGGTCCTAGCAATTGTAATCCGTGGGTATGCATTGCAAAGCTTCCTATTCCTACCAGTGTTGAGTCTGAAGTATCTCTACACTTCCCAGGTTTGACTCTCAATCAGAAATGATAGTTGGTGGTCCTCAAGAAGCTTGTTCCCGATGTCTGGAGAAATCAAGAAGTGTTCCCAATACCAACGTTTGCGGAGTTTCTAGAGTTCTCTCGGTCCATCTTCCCGACCCTTCCTTGGTGATCTGAAATGCTCCTCCGTGAGAAAAGTTCTACTCAATCCGACTAGTACAAGTTATCCCTTCATCTGTTGGAATCCTGTTTCAACACTCTTCCTCCGAGACTTAAGGCCTTGTGCAAAGTTCATATTCTGAATCTTTTGAGAGAACGGTTGTCTGCCAACCGGAAACTTCTAATAAATCTACCGTCAAATGTTTGTGTCTCCTAACTCTCAAATCAAGGGATGCTCGAAGTCTCATCCTAACATTCTATTAGGAGATACTCCGTTGTGGTATATTCACCAAGATCCATCCTTCCGGTGAAGTTTCCATCTTACCTATGGAGTACGTGATAGTGACCTCGAAGTGAAGCCGATGAAGATCTTCATGATGCCCTCGATCAACCTCTTCAAGAAAGAAGCCACCCGAAGAGAGAAGATCGTGTAGTACCGTTGTAACCCTTTTTCCCTCTTTCCTACTCTAAGAATCTCGGGACGAGATTCCTGTAAGGAGGGTAGAGTTGTAACAGCCCAAAACTAGTAAACCTAAAATTGAGTGTAAAATTTTCGATTTTGTGTTGCATTGCATCATGGCATCTAAATTCAACTTGCTAAACAACACACAAGTGGTTTTGGCACCATTTAAAAACAAATGCCAAACTGTTTCAATTACAAATCTCAAATCAATGCAAGTGTTTAAACTTGCAAAACAAATTTACTTGACATCTTATATTTGTCAAGGAAGTTCAAGAGCTCAAAATTAATATTTTGCACTTGCTTGTAATTTCCCAAAAGAGCAACCTTTTTGATTTTAGCAAAATGCCCTATTTTGAACCTATGAACAAATGTGGTCCAAAACAATTTATTTGGCAATGCCAATTTTTGTGGTGCTTCTACTTGTTGGTAGGAGGCTAATGGATTTATCTCAGATTTTAATAAAATGTTTTGGCGCCCTAATAAATTCGTTGAATTGCTGCTGGAGTTTAAAAAGAAGCTGGAAGGACCCAACTGTGATGGAAATAAACTGCCAATGGCCTCTTTGCAATATCGTCTTCTTCCCCGTCACTGTAGCGACCGAGAGCGCGGTGCTCGACCGCACCCAGCGAGCTCGCCGTGCTCGCGCCGCACTCGACGCCGGGCCCCCTCGCGCTGCCTCCACCTGCAGGACGAGGAGCACCCGAGGACCCCCCCTGCTCACTCACTGCCCCCTCGATCCCTCCTCTCTCCTTCTCGTTCCTCTCCCTGGCCGAGGCGCCGTTCGAGCCCGCCGCTGCATCACCACCGTTGGAGAGCAACCGCGGCCAATCGAGCACCAACAACCTCACCGCCGCATCTCCTGCTCCTCCTCAGCTAGAGGAATTGACGCGGAACGCCGTGCATCGCCGCCGCCAACGCCGTTTCCCCGCACGGCCGTCCGAGCTCCGCCGGAAGGATTCGCCGCTGTCACGCCTCCTCCGCGTCCCCGACCTCCCCAGCGTGGTAGTGGTGAGCTCCCCGTGCCAATGCCTTCTTCCCTCTCCCTCTCTCGCACTGGTTCCCGCTCCACCTCGCCGTAGCCGCGCGCCGTCGTCGCCGTGCGAGTCCTGCTCGACCGGTCGCAGAGCCGGTTAAACCGGCCTCAAAGCCGTTGCTCACAGGCCAATAACCGGCCTTGGGCCCGGCCTTAACCGGGCCATGAGCCGGAGCTCTCTGGAGCGAGGCCGGCCTCACAACCGGCCCAACCGGGCCACAGGCCGGCTAAGCTGTTTTTTCTGCTGTTATTTTCCAATTCCTCCTCGATAGCGCATGTCCCCCGCTCCTCCCTAGCGACATTAGGGATATCGAACCACGATGATTCCTTCGTGTTCCATCTATTTTCCCTCGAGATCGAGTAATTATTATTATCGTTGAAAATAATTTAACTAAAAGCAAATATTTAAAGAGGAAATTAATAAAAGTGATAACTTTTTATCTCGACCTCAGAAAATTGTGTTCGAGATACCAAAATGCTCAGAAAAACATGAGTGTTCCAAAATCATCATCATCATGCATAATTGCTCACAATTACAATAGTGTGGTCTAGTAGTAATTATAATCACTAAGTTTAAATATGGGGTTTATTCCAAATAATGCAATAAATATAACGGGGACCCCATTTAACTTGTTGATCATGTTCAATGCTTCTAGGGTGCATTTAAAATGTCATATCATCATTTTGTATGCGTTGCACAATTGCCATGTGTTGATTGTTGTTTTTGCTTTTCGGTGTTGTTTGCTCTCCGGTAGATCACGAGTTCGGAGTTGAGCATCATTACTCCGACGAGCAGTTTGACTCCTCCGCTCAACAAGGCAAGCGTAATCCCCCATCTGAGCATATCTTATCCTATTGTCCGCAAATATTTTCTCCACTATAATATTGCATGCGGTTCCAAATGTCAATTTGCTTGGATTAGAGTATCCTATAGTTGCATTAAGATTCCGATGCCAATTACCTGCCCCCCCCCCTATTATCCATAGGATTGTACTGTTGGCCTGAAATACTTTACTATGCAATGTTGATGTTTAGCCATGGTTAGTTAAATGCTTAGCCGTCCGATGGATACTTCATGTTGGAAACAGGTTGTTGAAGTGTTCAGATGATGGTGGAGAATTTGTGGTGACAGGTAATAAGATGCTTAAAGGTGGGGATGAGAGGCCACTTGGTATGGTGGTGTTTTGTCTGACTCTCGCCGCCTAGGTGCGAGTTCTTTACCTCTTGAACCAAGAATGAACGCGCTTCCTTTCGGTGGGCTATATGGAACCCCCCCGTCGACCAACTAACTTGGGCGGGACTAGCCAGGGTCCTCTAGTTTGAGCTTCCATTTGTGTGTGCGAGAAGATGGTGGCCAAGACTGGGATGAGGATGGTGGTGTTAGGAAAATGAGTGGCCACGGGGCACGGTGTGGTGATCCGCTGCTCCGTCCTCACTGATGTCCGTCCTCACTGATGATCCTGGGTTAGTCCTTAACAAGGTAAAGGTTGTAACCGTTCCCACTCAGCCGGCTTTCCCCGGAAGAGAGCTAAGCGTAGGCAATGAGCCGGGCGGTACCGAAGGTAAACACAGTGCACCCCTGCAGGGTTAAATCTTTTCGAAAAGCCGTGTCCGCGGTTATGGACGAACTTGGGAAGTGAAGGTAGGACCATAGAATAACTTTAACGAAATGATTAAAAACTGGGTACTAGAGGTACCACTCACGAATGCAAGGTTGACTTCCTCGAGGGTGATTCGGGGAGGTGCCTTTGATGAATAGGTACAGTGGTTGATGATGAGAAAAGTGATCAAGAAAAGAGTCACTTCTTACCCCCTTTTTTAAAATAATCTGAATAGTCGATGCCATTGAGTTATGTTTTTATGAAATAAAATCAGCTTTATGCAAAACAGCCATAAAACCTTGAAAGCTTCATCGAGCTAAAGCTCTATATATAATCTTGTGAGTTCGTCGAACTCAACGTCGTTTGTTTTGTTTCAGAGGAGGACTTCACCGACCTCGAAGGTGGGTTCTTTGTGGACGTCGACGAGTAGTCTGGGGTTCCCAGGTGGCAGCTTGGGACATCTCGGAACAGCTGGCGCTGGATGTTTATTTGTAGGCCTCTTAGGCCATAATTTGGTTCTTGTTGTTTAGAACAACCTAATTTGCTTCCGCTTGATGTAATGTTGGGTCTGTGACCTCTGGTTGTCATTTGCTATCTTTCTCTATTATAAGAGTTGAACTATAATGTTTTGTGTCGTAGAGTCTGTGATGTGCCAGTTGTTCCACAAGTCTTGATCTCTCTATTATGCTTTGATAGTGTGTCTGGTGGTATCGGAAACCGGGGACACAGTATCACTGTATAATAGTCGGGTCGGGGCGCCACAGTTCTCTTGACCATATGCAGCTGCCGCCACAACGAACCGACATATGGCACCGGTCGCAACTGTCGTCCTCCGCCACCCGGCATCGCTACAGCGTTGCCTTGCCGCCCACCATGCCCGAAGCACCACGTTGGTCGGTCCGCCGCCGTTCTGGGCATCCCTCCACACGTGGGGATATATTTCCCCAGAAAAAAACCTGGTGAAATATTCATCACTACTTGTCCCCGCTCGCTTGCCTCCTCCGACATGGAGAAACATATTGATTCGGTTTCTAGAGATAAGGGGTAGGGAGAGAGAATTTCAGAGAAGGGCAAAGGAGATGTGGGGGACCCCACTTACTTTCTAGACCGGTTGGTTTGGCCGGGTCATGTGGTCGATGACCGGTAAGTGATTTCGTATATTTAAAGACAAAATTCTCATACTATCATGATACTATAACATAATTCTATGACTATTCACAAATAAAAAAGATACCACATAGATTTCGGATGCTGAAAACCTAGGTCTCACTAGGTCCACCGACAAGTGACAACCTACCCTAGCCTAGTTTGACAATTCTAATTTCAATAAAGTAAAAGAAAGTTTTTTCAGGAACCATTTCGATTAATATTTCGTCTTCCCTTTTGAAGTAAATCGGATGGTTTTAAACAGTTACTTAACTGGAAATAGTAATTTTTCGATTGTTGGAGAAATAGCCAAACCATCATGAAATTGGACAGAGTACCTAAAAAGCCAAGAGATAACTACAATTATCACATCAAAGATATCCAGGGGCGGCGCCACTACCGGGGCGAGGAGGGGCGGTCGCCCCGGCTCCCCTGGGGCGGAGCAGGCACCCCCTCTTCAGCCCTCTAGCTGCGGCGGCGCCATTGACGCTCTGGAGAACGAGCTCGTTCTGTTTTAGCGAACAGAGGAGGAGGCGAACAGGTATCTGGGCTGTTGGGCCGAACTGAGCGGACCATAATTTGGGCCAGCGAACCGAGCGTGATTCGTTCCACTCGTTCTCCATCGCACCCTGCACAGGCCCCGACCTAGCTAGCTCGATATTTCCTCCCAAAATTCCCCATCCATCACGACGCTGCCTAGGCCGCCGCCGACCTGCCGCCCGTCCCTGGCCGCATCGGCGCCGCTGACCCGCCGCCCGCCCGTGGCCGCCCTTGGCCGACGCTGACCCGCGGTTTGTACCTCCGCTCCGGCCTCCTCAACCTGAGCGCCGCGCGCCGCCGATGGACTTGGACGATGAGGACGCCTGGCTTGCCGTAGTGGAGCAGGAGGAGGCAAAGCTAGCAGAAGAGGAAGCGGTAGCAGCAGCTCAGGCATTGGCGGCGGCAAGAACGAGCAAGCGGGCGCGCGACTCCACGGCCGACAACGAGCAACACGAACAGCAGGTTATCTGTCCCCTTTGATTTCAGTTTTATGTATCAATTTTGAAGCCCAATGTAATAGAGCAGACCACATAATTTTGATAATGTAGGAACCTGAAACTCCACAAGCTAGTGTTCCTGAAGTGTTTGATTTAGCAAATGTTATTGGTGATCCTGGAATTCGGAGGCCAATTGAAGAATTTGCAACTACTGAAATAAGAGATACAATGAGAAGGGCATATTTGGCGAGAGGCCGGAGTCGTTTGATTGGCCACAATTTTACCAAAACAAAAATTGGGGCAGATTGGCGATCATTCCTTGAAGCATGGTATGATAAATTTGATTGGTTAGAATATAGTGTGGAGAAAGATGCAGCATATTGTTTCTATTGTTTTCTTTTCAAACCTACAACAATTAGTGTACACCATGGACATGATGCTTTCACAAGAGTGGGGTTTAAAAATTGGAAGAAAGGACCGGAAAATTTCAGATCTCACATAGGTGGACCAACTAGCACTCACAACAAAGCAAGAAAATGTTGTGAAGATTTTAGAAATCAAAAACAGAGTGTGTCATATGCTATCACTTGTTATGATGAGAAATCACATATTGACTATGAAATACGTTTGAGGGCTGTGGTTGGTGTTGTAAGGTTTCTTCTTGAGCAAGGTCTAGCTTTTCGTGGGCATGATGAGTCCATCAATTCCATTAACAGAGGAAATTTTCTTGAAATGTTGGATTGGTATGCCGCAAGATGCAAGGAAGTAGCCAATGTGATCAATGATAATGCTCCTGGAAATATCCAGTTGACATCCCATGAAATTCAACAAGATATAGCAGAGGCATGTGCAAAGGAGACTACACAATTCATAATGAGTGAGCTTGGTGATGCTAGTTTCTCTCTACTTGTTGATGAGTCTCGTGATGTATCCGTTAAAGAACAAATGGCCGTGATATTGAGGTTTGTCACAAGCATTGCAAGCGAAAGATCAAAACATAGTTAGTGCTATGAATATGATTGTATCAGTGAAAAGTCTATTGCAGAAACTGAGAGATGATGGATGGGAGCCTCTCTTGCTAGATGCTACTAGCTTTTGTGGTGGAAGAAATATTACAGTGCCCAACATGGCTGATAACATTCCAGCTAGGGGTTATCCAAGGATCTCACGCAAAATGGTTACTTGCTTCCATTATTTCAAGATAGAAATCTTTAATGAGGTGCTTGATAGAAACATAGTTGAGATGAATAATAGGTTTTCTGAAACCTCTACACGCCTATTGAAGTGCACCGCATGCCTTGATCCTAGAGACTCATTTAGCAGTTTTGATCATGAAAAGTTACTTGAACTTGCAAATATTTACTCAGTGGATTTCTCTTCACATGATTGCTATCTCTTGACTGACCAACTCAATGTCTATATTGATGTGATGAAGAGAAGTCCTGATTTCTTATCTTGTGATACTCTGAGTGGTCTTGCTCTCAAGTTGGTTCAAACTAGACATCATTTGATCTTTCCATTGGTCTACCGCCTTATTACACTTGCCTTGTCATTGCCGGTGGCAACAACATCAGTTGAGAGATTTTTCTCAGCCATGAACATTGTAAAGAGAGATCTCCGAAACAAGATTGGTGATGAATGGCTGGATGATTTGATTATTTGCTATGTTGAGAAAGAGATATTTGCAAAAATTGATGACAAACAGATTATGCTACGTTTTCATGCCAAAGGAACCGTCGAGGTCATCTACCTCGGCAGTTTCATCTTGCTAGCACAACTACAACTTGATGGTATGATACTATCTTATGAAAAGCTAATAATTTTATTATACATGTGCTCACAAATTTGTCATATGTTGTAGGTGTCTCTTACATGTTAGGATATCATATGGTGGCTGCCAATTGTGCAACTCAAGTGACATGAGTCCATGTTAGTATGTTACTAGCTTTTAAGTTGTTTTTAGGTTATTTTTATGTCATTGTTAGCTGTACTTGATGAGTTATGAAACTGAATCTTCATTCGCCCTTTATTTTCTTCAATAGACTCGATTTTGTGGCATAATTTTTTTTAGACCTCGCGTGTTCGCCCCCTCTCATCTCAATTCCTGGCTCCGCCATTGAAGATATCCCCACACATATATTGACCACATGTGTAAAGAGCTGGGGTGGCTGCCTTGTCATGCTAACACCACATCCATCCATATCCTCTTGTCTTGCCAAACACCACACGTGAAACACAGATACTCGATCCATATCTTCAGTTCAGATCTCTGCACGCGTGCATGTTTCACCTTGGGATTAAGAGTGTGAAAACAAACCATCCAGCTAAAAGAGCTACTGTGCGTGCACGTACCTTCGTGGAAAAAATTGGGTGTCTGTACTGCATTGATGCATGCATGGCTAGAAGATGCATGCATAGTTCAACGTGCGCGTGCTCAGAGCACGTTGAAATCTATCAACCAGTTGTTTTCACTCACAAGTATAGCTCGTGCGATCACAGTTAATCATGCGTCAAGTATAGCTCGTGCCCATCACTGTTAATCATGCATGAATTAATGGACGATATATTGGAAAGCATGCAGCCCTATTACATATACGTACTGTATTTAAAAGCTCTAGTTGAGTAGGTGGAGAATGGTACCATCGGATAAGATTTGTCGGACAGTATACCTTGTCATAATTCAAAGTTTGACATTTTTTATAGAAAAAAGTAGCAACATTTCAACACCAAATTAATATCGCTAGATACATCTTAATATGTAGTTTCATAATATACTAGTTGTATGTCTGAGTTGTGTGTGATAGTGTGTATGCGCCTGTGTCATCATAATATAATTGGAGCAGTTGCCCCAAATGCAACCTTGAGCCGTAAAAGTTGATTATGTGCCTAGTTGAATAAATAATAGTAGTAAACCTTGAACCATTATCTAGTTGCTACAAGTACACGTGCATGGACAGAGCTAGCGGGGGCGAGCTGCGGCCATGGCTCCCCCATGCTAGAAAATTTGGGTGAAGCCCTCCTCTAATCTGTGGATTTTATCTCCAAATTAATCTATGTGGCCCCCTCTATGTTCTAGGATGTTGAATTGGCCCCCCTCGTATGAGTTTCCTGGCTTCGTCTCTATACACATGAGTACGTATATGAGTGCACATGAGGTTCAACAATGAGTGCCTATTGTTGAAGAATCTTAAAGCAAACTTCATGCCATTCATCTAGTTGTCATGGCAAGTTCATACCCGATTGTTTTTTTTAGAAAAGAGGGGCCAAGCCCCCAATTTTCATTTATTCAACGAAAATTGATAATACAGCATTTTATAACTCACTCCACGCCTTCAGGGTACAAACACCCCCCCCCCCCCTGAGAAGCCAATCTCAACGAAACTACACAGGCAACTATTGAACCTCAAACTTACAGCCTCCACGAACCAAAGATCTAGCTACTAACCAAATGTTCTTACTCATTCTTACACTACCAGAAGTTTAAGCATAACATCTATTACATAGAGATTGGTTTGCCAACTGCTTTTTCTGCTTTTTTTCTCATCTCCACTACTCTCTTTACTCAGATGTATGTTAGCCGTAGCACCAACGGCCCCCATCCTTGCCTCCGATGGAAGACCTCAGTTGCTACCAGCACCAGCAGCTTTGCTCCTCTGCGTTGTGGTTCTCGAAGTTTTGGTCTCTGTAAAGCGGCCCAATATGAAATAAAATGAGCCATTAAGTAAACAACAGATGTAGGGTCTTGAGGGATCACTCCATTAAAACAAGCATTATTCCGGTTCTTCCAGATTGCCCATATTAACGCGGCGATCAATGCCGAAATCAGGAACCTATCTCCTAAAGCAAAAGTATTCAACCAACCAGGCAAGCTATCAAAGTTAACAGGAATTGAATTTAGCATAAAAGCACACCTTACTATAATTCAAACATACCTAGCCACTTGACAAGTAAAGAACAAATGATCTATAGTCTCTACATGAGAACAGAACATGCATTTTTCTGACCCCTTGCAACCTCTAGCTATCAGCACATCTTTAGTAAGAATACTTTTCCTAAACGTTAGCCATAAGAAAACCTTTACTTTTAGAGGAACCCTTACAAACCAAATTTTCCTGTATGGTACTTTAACCTGCGAAGCTTTCAGAGCATTATAAAGAGATTTTACCGAAAACTGGCCAGACTTTGTCAGTTTCCAACTACATCTATCTTCATTCTGGGACAACCTGACCCCCTCGCACAGTTCCTTCAGATTCGCCCACATTACTGCCAAATCTCCCCATAAATTCCTTCTAAAGTTGAGCACACTCCACCCTTCAGATAAAACCTTAGCCACACTAATATTTTTACTATGAGAAATGTTATAAAGTCTAGGGAAAGCCTCACTTAGCTTTTTGTCACCAATCCACAAATCATTCCAAAAACTAGTCCTAACACTGTTCCCAATTATTTTCCTACAGAAACTAAAGAAAATATCCCTTACTTTCAATAATCCAGACCAAAAATGAGAGTGTACTGGTTTTAACTTGACATGAGCTAAAGAGTGTGTGTGAAGGTATTTAGTTCTAATCATCTGTTGCCATAAACCATCCTCGTTCTCAATCTTCCAGAGCCATTTACAAAGCAAACAAACGTTCATTACTCTAAGATCTAGGACACCTAAACCCCCTGATCCTTAGGTTGACACACCTCACTCCAGTTTACTATATGATATTTCTTTTTATCATCCGTTTCATGCCAAAGTAAGCTCTTCCTAAAAAAATCAAACCTCTTCCCCGTACCCTTAGGCATGGGGAAGAACGATAACATGTAAAAGGGAACATTCGTAAGGCACGATCTCAGGAGGATCAACCTTTCCCCATACCACGTATACTTCCCTGTCCAAGCCCCTGCCTTCTTCTCTACTTTACTTTCAGAGGGTTTCCAATCTACTAGTCTAAGACGTCTATTATGCATGGCCATCCCTAAACACTTGAAAGGAAGTACCCCTTCTACACAAGTAAAAATCGAAGTAAAATCTCTACTGTTATCCTTTTCCTTTCCGCAACAAAAAACTTCACTTTTTAGAAAATTAATCTTTAGTCCTGATAAATGCTCAAAGATAAAAAGCAACTTCTTTAAATTTCTAGCCGAATCTAGAGCATTTTGAAGCATAAAGATTGTATCGTCGGCATACTGTAACATAGCTAGCCCATCTTCTACCAAGTTAGGAGTTACTGGCTTAATTAATCCACTATCTTTAGCTCTTTCTACCAAAACAGGCAACACATCAACATCTATATTGAAGAGAATTGACGAGAAAGGGTCGCCCTGCCGCAACCCTTTCTTTGTACTAAAATAATTCCCTATTTTATCATTCACCATGATCGCCACTTTACCATTTTCTACAGACTTTCTAACCCAATCAATAAACCTCTCAGGGAAGCCTTTCATTCTAAGAATAACAAAAATAAAGTCCCAATTAATCTTATCGTACGCTTTCTCGAAATCTACTTTAAACAAAACCACATCTAATTTTCTAGCTTTTACTTCATGTAGTGTTTCATGTAGCAACCTAATACCATCTAATATATTCCTATCTTTAATAAACGCCGTCTAAACTGGTAAGATAATCCGATTGTTAGTTTCACAAATATTTCTATTCATGGGATTTATTTATAATATATTAAAAGACGGCCAGTTTTGAATTTCATCACCACCTTAGACACATGAGTATTTGTTTTGGGCTGCCACGAAGCAGCTTTTTGTATGTACTATATCGCGGTCATTTCTATAGTGATCAATGGCTCTCCATTCTCCTCCTTTGTTACTCTTTTTGTGAAGTCACTACATCTCTCTCAAAACTAGTGCGGGACTGCGGGCTATTTGCCTATTTCAAGATAAAAACTTAACCAATCCCGTCAAACAAGATACTTTTGTTATCTGACACATTAGTGTGGCACAACCATATGTGTATTCGAAAGCACTTTTTCATGGATATTTATTTGTGTACGTACTATGAAATTCCTCCTGCATTGACTAAGCTGTATTTTAAAACACATGTTAAGCTTAGATTTAACGGCGGTGATGTGTCGTGGTGACAATTGTCGACTGAGTATCATACTATATGTTAAGTATAGAAGTATATGAACAATATATTAATCAATTTGGTAATCGGTTTAGGTCAGACAAAGAAAGAAAATGACACGTTCATGCATGTACTTTGCTCTCAATTCGATTCCATTCTGCTTTACGTAAGAGACGACGTGACAGACCGAGGCAAGATGCATGCACGAATGGATTAATGCGTCGCTAGCTAGCTCTCGCTCTCGCTATCACTAATTCTCGATCGGCTAGCGATAGGTAGACTCGGGGGAGCCCTCTCATCCCGGCCGCCGGCCACCACTAGGCCTGTAAGTGGATATGGACAGCCCACGGCGCCGCCAGCCCAGCCCAATAAAGTCGGTAAGTGGACACCCACGGGCAACGATAGAATTGGGGCGGACAATCACGGCCTGGCCGCTACCGCCGCCTCGCCGCTCGCGACCAACATGGCGATGGCGGAGGGCGCCATACCCGGAGGCACTACTCCACCGTCGCCGCTCCGTCCCCGCTCTCCCTTCCGTTCCCTTTCTCGGCCTCCCAGGCAGAGGGCCTCAGCCACCGACCAGCTCCTATGTAGATCGGGGGGCCGGCGCCGTCGTGTCGATCCGCATCTAGCCTAACCTCGTCGCCATTCCCGTGCTGCCCAGCGTCGCCGGCCTCCTGGCGCCTTTCCAGAGCGAGCGCATGTGCGTAGGATTCCGCTGCTCATCGGCCTCCCACGTGTATCTGTCAATCTGCAGCAGCTTGCCTGTGCGCCGTCGTTCGCGTGCGCTCCCCTGCTGGTAGCTTGTCTTTGTGCTTCTACTTGGTGCCAGCTACTACTCGCTGATTCTTTGCTGTAAGATTAGTGGCTTTGCTTTGGGAATTGTGATGAATTTCGTTGTACTATGCAATGGTTGGATGAATTTTAGAGATTGCGTATTTGGGAATTGTGATGGCAGCACCGACGAACAGGTGTAGCCGACCGACAGACTCGCACTCCCGACGGATCGGCCATCCAGGATGGCTAGCTTGCCACCCACCAGTACCGTGTCTAGGCGCCGCCGCTGCCGTCATGAGTACAGCAGGAGGTGGAGCTGACGGCCGCGACATCTACTAATGCTACGATTACTGATTGGTCTTTCTCGGAGCGGCGGTGGAGCAGGACACGGGGTGGAGGCTAGCGGCGTTTAGTTGGGTTTAATTGGGAGAGTTAGTAGCCCAATTAGCACGTACGTTACAAATGGACATGAAGTGAAAGCCCGATTAAATTGAATGGGCACAGTTGGGTAGTTGGTGGGCCGCCGTGAGGGTGCCCACCTACAGCCTGAGCCACCACTCACCGACCTCCCTCCCCCCGCCGTCGTCGAAGGAGGTCGTCCTACGGCGGACGGCGGCGGCGGGGCGCCCTTCCCGTTTTCGTTTTCCTTTCGTTGAGCCTGAGCAGACTTCTCGTAGTCCATGGATCCGATCCGATCTGAACTCCAGCCGGCCGGCCACGGACGATCCAAGTGACTGGCCGCGTGCTGCGTGCATGTACATCGGTGGATCGATGCATCCAGACTCACATGCATGCGGCATAGCTTGCTGCCCCAGCCTCGTGCGTGCAGCTCCGACGTGGATCGGAAGGCTGGAGAACAGAGGCAACAACGCAGGAAGGCGGCACCAGATCATGAGGCTGGCGACACATATCAGTGTATCTGAATCGTGAGGTCGGTGACATGATGGTGGCAGTCAGGTCACAGTCCAATTTGTCGGCACTACAAGGTACGCCAGGCCATTAGCTGCAATTACCGTGGTGCTGACAAGATGGGGATTTCAAGATGGTTGTGTCAGATGACTAGTGGATCTCGATGGCTGATGTCGAGTTCGAGATTACAAGTCATGATGGAGTGATGACGGAGGCGAATCTGGATGTTGTGAAGACTGTGAACCGGATGATCGGTATTTTGCAGCAGTCTTGGCAAGCGGGGGTGGCAATACTGGAGGACTTCTTCTGGGTGGTGTTCTTTGGACACAAAGTTTCGACTTTCGGGGTGAAAACCCTAGGTCTGATCTTGACTGGTTGTACCTGGCAATGACGGATCGTTGTTCGTCTCCTTGTTGAAGGCATTGTCTGGAATTTAGTCGAACTTTCTTCAGGGTGAAAACCCTTGATCCATGATCAGAGCGATGATTGTGTTTGTACACGGTTCCCTTCTTGGAGACGTCGTTTTGGAGAACCTTTTTTGATGTCTGGGTGTGGCCTTTGGTGGTGGTAGTTCATGCTGCTTCGCTAATCTGTTCGACGGGTGTTTTTTTCTTTTTTTTGGCTATGTGCATCCTTAATGTCTCGACTAGATCTTGACGTTATGTTGTTGCAGATGCTGTGTGTAATTGATATTTTTGTATTAATATATTCCCTTTATCTAAAAAGCTACTAGAAGTTTTATATGCACATCTAGCCGTACGGCAAACGCGACGGAGAAACCTGGTTTTGCAGACTTTAATGATTAGACCAATATATTTGCATACAATAGCGAGAATTAATCGTTGCTTTGGTGGCACGTTTTGTTTTTTGAGCAGAAGATACTTTGGTGGCACTTGTGGTGTTGTATGTGTGGATGGACTAACGAGCCCACCATGGATTGACGGCCTGCAGATGCTGATGGGGGCCCATGACCAGTACCATTAAAGGCCTAACACGTGCGGGCTTGTTTGGGCTTGATTGAAATTACTAGTGAGTTTGGCTGTACAATGCGTAAGAGTTTTTTTTCGACGAAAACGCAAAAGTCTTGCGTTTCGATTCACTGATAAAAAGTTAAGTTTATGTACACGTCCAAAACAAGGACGAACACCCCACCATACAACTCAACCCACGCCTACACTAAGGGAGAAGATGATGCAGCCCACGCTTACTAACCGACCAATTTTCTTCATCCTAATTAAACAAGACGAGGCACGTAACTTTACTTTTGCCTCTATTTTAAAGAAAAATATATAACGTGCTAAGGACTCTTACGCATTACATTGCTGTGGACGCGGGCACAGACGAAAACTGTCACAAACACCCTCACTCAGAAACTCACCATCATGTAACACGATAGCCTCAGGGCCAGATCATGCCACCACCACACGGGGTCCACCATTCTTGCCGCCAACGGACGTCGATGGGTCAGACTGGGCCAGGCCCGGCCACTTCTGATGCCCCGAAGCGCAACCACGATAGAGCAACACTACAAGCCATCCACAAGCCGCGCCGCTACACCTCCACAAGCTGGAGGGGGCCGCCACCCCACCCGAACACGCCGAGAGAAAGACAAATACTACTGACGTTGTTAGACAAGAAGGACGATTAAAGCGTCCACTCGCCGGAGGGACGCTGCGAGGAGGGAGGACGCGGATGGCCACGACAAATATGACAGACTGCTGGCGATGGCCGCAGCGACGGCCGCAGCGACGGACCAGGGGCTGAGCCTCCCCACTAGGAGCACTAGGAGTCGATGGGATAGAACAGCTTAGACGCGAGGGGAACAGGCTCCGCCTCTTCATGCAAAAACCCCATTTGAAGTTCGAGCTACATTAGTAGCCAATGTGATCACTGAAAAATAACCTGCAAAGTAGATGCATTTTTATTATTAAAAACCCATATCATTTCTACATAGCCATAACAAGCATAATAAGGCTACCACTCCAACTCGTATAGGGAATCTACTCTCGCGATCAATGTCTTGTAACCAATTGTCAAAGATATTTGCAACACTACAAGGTGAATACGAGTAACAAAAATAGTAATGCTTTCATTTTCAAAATGTGCTTATTATTTATAATTGGTGCATCTGAATGTACACGAGCCGACCAAAAAATACCATTCTGATGTAGATTCCATTGGGATAGGTCGTGTCATTGCGACAATTTGTACTAATGACAACCACCTTTGAACGCATTCCATGTCGTGACGCCCTCACTGACTATGCCCGATCTTAAAGTCACATTTGGTGGGGATTATTCTAGCACCTCTACAGTGGTGTCTATTTTGTGACGTGTGATGCGGTAAAATATCATGATATTGGTAACGAGAGGAGCATTTCCAAGTCATGAATCCTGCCAGAAGCGAATCTCCGAGCCATCCTTAGTTTAAAAAGATCGAAAGTAGAAGAACTATTTCTTTGTCGCCATCATACCGGCAAGAAGTGTGAGCGCCCCACCGTTTTTCAATGAAGCTGGGAGATAGGATTTGAGCCCACATATTTTCCCGTGAGGAGATTTTTCCATACCTCATATTTTCATAAGAAGCTTGAACAACCATTTAGTAAGGAGAGCAATATCTTTAGGCTCGAGATCCTGAATCCCTAGGCCTCTATGTTCTTTTGGACGATACACTACATTCGCTTTGATGGAAATTAATTTTCAGACCAAAAGTTGCTTGACCGCTGATAATATTAACTTCATGTTCTTAACATTTTCGAGGTCATGTTTCGTAAGCGGGATTGTATCGTCGACATATTGTAGTATAGAGAGATACCACCAAGTGTAAGAAGTGAGCCCAACTCACTTGGTTAGGGAAGTGGATGTACAACCCAGCCACCCAGGTTCAAGTCCTCACGGACGCAGATTTGGGTTCTTATTATTTAAAAAAAACGTTGTAGGGTTCCCCTACCGCATTCTTTTCAAAAAAAAAAAAGATACCACCAAGTGTGGTACTACTCCTGCAATTCGACTTGAATTTTTCGGGGGCTCCATTATGATGGACAACATATCTACCTTTAAATTTGGAAGTAATGGACCACATCATCATTCACTTTTATGTCCACACTAGCTCCATGCACGAAATCTTGAATCTAGTCGCGCCATTATTTTTACATGTTTTTGAAAACACACTATTTATCAATAAAATGATCTATAATTAGATATTAATCATTAGTCAACCTAGCAAGAGACACACAAAAATCCCCAGATTAAACACACTAACTACATTGTTGGCTCTTCTCGCGGTGGATTGGGGCCTCCACCTGGACGAAGCATAGACGCAATGGAGTCGATGCAGCCAACATCGTTGGCCTTTGTCCTTGCACTGTGCCTTGAGGAAGGCGCAGGCGCAGGCTTAGAACTTGTGGAATTGCCTTCACCTCCACAAGTGACTGGACACACAGGTAATTTCACCACTACTTGGAGAAGCCATAAGGGGAGTAGAGGGTTCATCTCCAGGTGGCCGATTGAAGCACTTTAGAAATTTATCTATGCTTGATGGATCCCCGCTTAATGTGATCTAGGTTGAATAATCCTTGAAACCAACAATGTTTCTATTAGGTGTGGTAGATCAACACATGAAGGGTGATGCAAATTTATATGGCTTAAAGTAGCTTACTACAAGATCTAAGAAGTTGCATAAGCGAGGGCATAACAATTTCACTTTTTGTTTAACTGTAGCATTTTAGGCAACTCCACAAGCTAGGATATTGAAGAGGATAGAAGGAAATTTTTGTTTATTCTCATGGCATGTCATGTATGAATGTCGATTAGTATAGTTTGTGTAGGTTTAAGGTAGATTGGTCGTTCTGATGTTTGGCTTGGTGCAGGAAGATAATGTAGCTTTAGAATTTATATGATACAAATTAAGGTGGTGGAGTGAAGCCTTTATGAACATTTCAATTTGTGAAATTGTGGAAGGCATTTTTTATCAACGGGTCCTACTGATTGCCATCATAGAAATCAACATTTTACAAAGTTCACAACCTCACATAGCAACCGCTAGCAGAAATGAGAAGGGAGTGAAATTATGTTTCCCGTAACATGGTAAGACAAATAGGAGGCTGCACAAAGCTAACAACCAATAGCAAGTTGACAATTGGCAAACAAGCAACATCAACATCTTCATACAACAAACTCAATCATCCTAGCAGAAACCCACTCTCTCAATTCCTTCTTCTACACCCCATCCTTGTAGAAGGACATAGACTTCAGAGAAGGGCATAATATAAAAAGATTCTCCATAATGTGAGCAGTTTGATCTCAGTAATCCAATCAATCCATCACTTACCTGCAAATTATGGTCTACAGAAGAATGTACATGGTTGTTTGTTAAATATTCATCTTATGAGTGGAGGGAAACTTAAGTATCCCCGAATACTCATTCCTGGATCTACGAATGTGTCCGAGGACACCACAAGGGGAGGGGATGAAGAATGAGACATAAAGTTGAAGAAACAGATTACAGTCAAAGTTTGTAAAGAAAGCATACCCAAATTATCCTTTTCTTGGCAAGTTGTTGAGAATGTTACCTCGGTCCTTCGGGTATTGAACTATTACAGAATAGGTAGCACATAACCAACATGATATTTCTACACTCCGAAGAGGCATCAAATGTGAAATATCGAATACTGTGATATCACACCTGAGATTGGATAGAAAAATAACTTGAGCCAAGAAACTATATCATGGTAGACACATTTGTTCCCAACAACAGACATAACTTGATATTAGAATTTTATCACAATTCTGCCCTCAACATACAACTACAGTCGATCCACCGCTCGACAATGCACGATCTACCAAGATTACACTGCTACTGCATTCCTAACACACAGAAACCGACTAGAACAGAGCAACCAGGTTAACAACTGGCTCACCCAAAAACGACGGCGGACGACAGCTACTTGACCACTGAGAATTCAAAACAACACTACTGACCAACAATAACCGAGACATAAAAAAATGACTCAAAGATAATCTCTAAGATGACATCTTCTCTAACTTCACAGAAAGCAGTGTCGTCAGAACACGCCACTCATACTTTGTCGTTCTAGTTTACTTCTTAGGATAGAAGGTCTTGACCTGCTGCTCCAGCTGCATTGGAAAACAGAAGAACATGTCACTTGTATGATGTCTAACAATGTTGTGAGAAGTTGATAGGGCAAAATTCTAGTGACCTCTTCCTAGAGCAACATGAAGCTAAGATTCTGATATCAGAGATACCCAAAACAATTATCAGTCAAAAGATTTTTGACGCAACTTTCCAGTAGTCCTAAATACTACTTGAGACACCAAGTGGTGCCTCTAAGTACAATTCACAAAGCACTGCACGTGACACACATATTTACATACAAATAAATAAAAATGGCATGTCCATGCTTGTTTATCTTCCACGTATAGTACTGTAATATGTTCTCTAAAAAGAAAACTAACTCCATTCATCCCAGTAACATGTTTTTTTGCTTGTTTTTATGCCACAAACTAGTTGAATCAATTCCATTAGTATCTTATCTTATTTCTAGCTTATGATTTAGCATATCAAGAAACCATTAGAATAAATATATTTACTTTGAAGATGGCTACTCCAGTTTATTACAATGCTAAGATCAGCTCAAAATAAATAAATAAATAAGGTAATACCTGAAGCATGGTCTGGAACTTGATGCACATATCATAGAAATCATTCCTCACAACATTCAGTGTCTTCATGCACCTGGCAAGGAACACATTTCAGTAAGTTGTGAAGCCCCTTTCCATTAACAGTTCACGAAAGGAGCATGTTAATAATACTCAAAAATTCTCATGTGCGCTACAATTTGATCCCATGAGAATTAAATTTTGCACTGCATGATTGTCTAAATAAAAACAACACTTTGTTTTGGAAATTAAAAAAGCGACATCACTTGGCAAATTAAAACATCAACTATATATAATTTTATTTATTGGATAATTGTGCAATATTCAGAGATGATGGCGAAACTTAGTTTCCCTTTTAAAGATCCAATTCTATAATAAGTGGGGCATAATGTCAGTGCCGCGAACAAGACCCATTTAGTTTCGATTATAATTTGTATACACATGTATAGAATAGTTCCTACATTTAATATAAATTCTTAAAGTATACAATTGACCAGAAAACTAAAATTGAATAGTAACATTCCTAAACCAACATGCTCAGTAGAGTTAGCCAACTCTTTATGTTTGTAATGACTGAATAAATTTAGCACTTTACAAAAGCGCTGAACATGCAATTGCATCGATAAATACTACAATAACATTAATATTAAGTCGATGTGTTACAATAGATGAGTAGATCACACTAGGATTTATTCAATATGATATCTTAATGAGACAATGATAGAAAACACATTACATAGACATACTGATACAAGGTACTAACCCATCTCTGCTCTTCTCCTCACAAAACTCAAGGAACTGAGTGCAGCTGTTATTCACTCTTTTTGCGCCAACACTACAAGGTGCAGTACTATACAATCAGGAAAGTACCACCAAATTGTTTTAATGAAAAAATAGAGTATTGTAGTTCTTTCACCTCACTTCTTCATCCCAATAAAATAAAAATATAGTTGTATGATTATCCATATATGAGATAACTAGTTAATTTCCACAAACATGACTGAACCTAAATTGGTTAGGCAATAGGATGGTGTGTGCACAATGATTGTAGTTTGCAAGTACAATAATATTAGTTTCTAAGCATAATAAAATTATTTCTCTAAAACACATTCCATACTAATTTAATGTTTAGCTCTATCCAATCTTCTGCATAAAACTACAAATACCAGGTGTTTTACATATATACAATGAAAACAAAAGGTTTGCTATTTTTTATCAGAATTAAAAGCGGAGCATGCAAAACTATCTTGACTAGTATAAAACAGCCAGATGGTGGAACCGTTGTCAACCCCTTAAATGTTAATATGAAGAACAACTTAACACGGGAAATTGGGAGTGCCACTCCTTAAGCCGCTCGATTTCAGCGAAGCGGCTCATATTTCCAAATCTAAAGAATAAACTAGTACAACGACAAAAGAGGTTGTCAGATGTTAACCATAATAGAGTAAACATACCCAATAGTTTGTTGGATCTACACGATCAAATGGATTGTAGTATCTAATTAATAAAATAGTACATTGACAAAATGATTTGTCTGATCTAAATCCTAAAACGGTACAACGACAGTAAATGGATATAATCACTGACCATATTGATCGGAAGGCCACTCAAAATGTATCAGTGCCAATCTACACTCTTTGGGATGTCCAATCAATGTGGAAAACAGGTCGCGTTAGTAAGATCTACTTCATAAGACACTAAACGGTCAAACATAAGTTAATTCTCGATCGCGCAAGATAACCAGACCCCATACAGTGAATCTAACTCGTTCCATTATATATGGGATCTAATACCCATTTTGTGACGATGACAAAACTATCGCTCCTGTAGTATTGCAGAAACACATGACCATGACAGGAAAGAAGAAGAAAAGAGACTCACCTTGCACTGCTCCCCTTGAGCTGATGCACAAAAGTACACACCTTGTTGAAGTCCACACATGGTTTGTCCCTGCATACACAAACACACAACAACCGAATACACAAATAATCAAAAATTTGATCACACATCAAATGACAAGAGAGCAAGTAGAGGATGCACACATACAACATCTTGGAAAGCTCGCCAATGATCCGCTTGCCTTCCTCGCTGTAGAGTGTGACGATCTCGGCAATGAAGTCTGGTGTACTCATGTCCTGGAGCATCTGTAGTTGCTGGAACTGATCGTCCAGCAAACCCTAGCCCACCAAATAAACGAAAGCAAAAAACTCAAATCTCCCAGTAACATTACCCATCCAACTACAAAGAAATTCAAATTCCACACAAATAGCACTGAAATAGTAAAGCGCTCACCCTGGCAAACATGTTGGCCACGAGGGTGTTGAGCTGCATCTTAGCCGCCATGGGTGCCTGAAGAGCAAGCTCGAGCTAGCGCCGAGGAAGCTAGTTAGGTGAGGGTAGAGGGTGATGCGGTAATGGGAGTGGGAACTGATGGTGATTGGGGTTGGGTGGGTGCGGTATATATAGGGGAATTGGATTCCCAAGTCCCCCACCGCAGGTAAATGTAGGCATAGTTTCATTGGATACCTTTTATTTGCCTCTCTAAGTTTAGCATATTTTTACGCAATAACGGTGGGCAAACGACTCTCATTTCAACATGGTAAGTATTTATTCCTTTTATTTTATGGGATCATTGCGTCTTATATAATTCATTGGTGGGATATAGGAAGAGTTTCATTCCATACCTTTTAAGCCTTAAACCAAATCTATAATGTATAGATCATTAAAATTTATATTTAATTTGATTGGTGCTTAAACATAGGGTACTTTTATCGGATACCTTTTATGTTCATTTGGAGTACTTAATTTTATCGGTAGGATATACCTCATGCGTGCCAGTTTTATTCATCTGTTTACAACTTAGTGGTTGTTTTTTTTATTTATTTAAATCTAAAGAAAAGGGGATCCATCTATGAAAATACATTGACATGATTACCTATAGCAGCATACCCATAAAGAAAATATGTGGTAATTATTGTGAATGGTTAGATATCATGTACTAGATCCTCTTTGCGCCCACTGAGGCCGCCTGTTAGAGCGTCTCTAGTAGATCTCGCAAATAGTAATACCATAAAAGCGACTTATGGTAAACGGTAAACCGTTTTACAGTATGAGAGGTGTTCTCCGATAATAGACACCGTAAAAATCAGGAGTCGAGAGCAGTGTGGTAGCACTCTAGCTTATACTGACCAATTACCGTTGTTGGGGTGATATCTTCTCTTGTTGACAAGGATCCAAATCCGTTGTGATCCGCAACCTGAACTCCCGTTGGGGGTGGGGGGTGGAGGCGGGGGGAGGGGGGCAGACCCCTCTGAAATGACTACCCTAGAATTAATAGTTGGACCGACTCACAGTTGTGTTAGATTTTCTTTGCATGGAGACGTGGATAATTTTCCGATAACGGTTACAAAACTAGGGTAGCTCATCATTCACGTAATATGGTCACCATGAGATACCCAAAACTTAAAGTCGTTTGTTCATGCGCTCGCTTGTTAAAAGTATGAGGTGCATACATGTTATCGGAAACGTATTGTTTTTTGTAGTTTATTACACTTTTAATCATCATATTTTCATCTTATCAAATCATTATTGATTATCCACAAGTGTAGGGGTCGCAACAATTTTTGAGGGAAGTATTTCAACCCAAATTTATTGATTCGACACAAGGGAGCCAAATAATATTTATAAGTCTTAGCAGTCCACTTGTCAATTCAACCACAAACTGAAAGTGTACTTGCTTGACAAAATTTATTAGTCGCAACGGTTATATATGATAATAGCATGAAATTAGTTATAGCAGTAACAATAGAGTAATAGTAACGAGAGCAATTGTGACAACGAAATGATTAACGAAAACAGCAGGGCTAAACACATCGTAGATAGGGACGGATAAATGGGCGATGCATGGATAATATCATTTAAGTAATAATCATAACATAGGGCAGAGATAAATAAATAAAACATCCAGTTCATCAATCATACGTAGGCATGTATTCTGAATATAGTTGTAGTAAGAATTCGTACAACATATTTTGTCCTACCGCCCTATTTTAGCGGAGCCAATTAATTTTTTTAGAATAATAAAGGTACACATTTTACAAAGCATCGGAGCAAAGCAATAACACTTAATTTATACATGTAATTCTCAAGTTACAGTCTTTCTGTTTGATACCCCAATCATGTCACCTTCAGAGCTCCCGTTCCGGACAAGTAATAGGTGCATAAAACTTGCAGATATGATCCAAAATAATAATTATAGTCATAAAAACATAAAGTGTTCAGATCTGAAATCATGGCACTCGGGCCCTAGTGTCACGCATAGAGTATAGCAAACTCATAGCAACAACAATTAACGAACACAATGGATACTAGGCATCATGCCCTAACAATTCTAACATCTATTACATGAACGATCTCATCCAATCCCGACCATCCCATGTGACAACAGCAGGAAATTACTCACACTTGGATGGGGAAACATGATGGCTTGATGGAGATGCATTGGTGATGATGACGACAACGATCTTCCCTTTCACGAGGCCGGGAACAACCTCCAGATTAGCCCTCCGAAGGAGAACAGAGGTTACCGACGGCTCCATACCGTGAACAGGAAAAGTGACGTGTCGTTTAGGGTTTCCTGTCGACGAGAAAAAAATATAGGTCGAAGGGGGTCGAGAGGCGGTGCTCCAAGGACCCACGCGGGTGGGGCTGCGACCATGAGCTGACCCATGGGTGGGACCCGTGTGGCCGCCTGGTCGCTCCCCTCCATATGGCCTTCGGGCTCCGAGCATATTTTCGCGTAAATAATTATTGGCATTGTTTTCGAAAAATTTCGGGAAACTTTATTTCTGCACGAAAACAAGACACCAAGCCAATTCTGTTGAAAACAACATTAGTTTAGGGTTAGTTCTATTCAAATTATGCAAATTAGAGAGCAAAATAATAGCAAAAATGTTTGAAAAAGTATATACGTTTTGGACGTATCAATTATATCATTGTTTTTTATGATTTATGAGATTTATTACAAATCTCATTAGTTTGATATCTAACTCCGGAAGGCAGGAAACCATGCTTTCATATTTTTTAACTTTTAGCAACCTTCCAAACATCAATTGGACATACATTTTATTTGCACGTAATTAATTTTTGGAAAACGACCGTTGCAGGATCAAGACGGAGTCTAGACTGCCGCCGAGGCTTTCGATAATCTCCACTACTAATAAACAAGCAAACTTGGCAGGAAAATCAAATCTGAACCGTTCATGCACTCACATCACACGGTCAAGATTCATCTGTTCTCCCCTCCCCTCCCCCTAATTTCTCGTGCCTTTCCTCCATCGCGAGGTTCCCGTCACGCGCAGTTAACGATCAGCCCATGCTTTTTCCACGGCGACGTCCCCTACCCTGTCAGGGATCGTTGTTCCACTACTACCGCCCGTGACGCTGCTTCCCCACACGACACGAGGCCGCCAATCCATTTGATGATCAGCGGAGGGGAAGATATGCAGCAGGCAGTGGGTCAAATACAACGGTAAATATATCCCTGTTTCTTCCATACCAACAAGACAACAAGATATCCGAAAATTGACGATCTAGATAGCGATATGCTTTCCAGAGTGCTGCACAAGGAAAAAGAAAACACATCACATACCTAATGTACTACATGTGATTCATGTCACTTCATTTGATGATCAGCGGAGGGGAAGATATGCAGCAGGCAGTGGGTCAAATACAACGGTAAATATATCCTGTTTCTTCCATACCAACAAGACAACAAGATATCCGAAAATTGACGATCTAGATAGCGATATGCTTTCCAGAGTGCTGCACAAGGAAAAAGAAAACACATCACATACCTAATGTACTACATGTGATCCATATAGAAACACATCGTCAGCGATGCATATAAAAGATGACATAAAGTACTACATGTGATCCATTGAAAGTAAGTGATAGCAGGTTGCCCTCCATCTATTTTCAGTTTTTTAATGTAACAATTCTTGGCCAAATATCCCCGGGTTCATTTAAAAAAATGGGACTATTAAACTTGTAGTTCAGCTATGCCCGAATCAACTGATCGAATACTCAATGCTACGCCTCTGCATTGGGGACGTAATTTAACAAAAATGAGCTAACTAAATTTCTTGCATGATCTAACTAAAATAGGGCAGACACTTACGACAGTGAGATGACCATCTTGACAACACTAGTTACAGACAGCCCCAAGAAACTTCTTTTCAAGAACTAGTCCTGAAGTAGCATATGAAGGTTTTTTTAATTGTTTGACCAGAAGCAATGAGGCAATAAAACGATCTTAACAGTATGAATAATTATGTTATTACCATGTGTTGACATCCAGCACAGGGGGAGATTTACATGTTATTATCACAACCATGAAATTGCACATCATACTACAGAAAACAGCGCAACATGTAGCTGATGAAGGCACATCATGAGCTCCATGGGCTTCAGGAGAACGACGACATATGATGCAGTAATCATTCTTGGCAT
Source organism: Poa pratensis (assembly GCA_947311845.1). Taxonomy (NCBI): domain Eukaryota; kingdom Viridiplantae; phylum Streptophyta; class Magnoliopsida; order Poales; family Poaceae; genus Poa; species Poa pratensis. Next base: position 65,834,079 of record CAMZMU010000046.1, read on the forward strand.
GTGTAGTCTACAGAAAAAACAAATATTTCACTTAACATCACTAGGAACATAACTAACATGATAAGCGACGTAATTTCACAAGTTGCTTTCATACACACAAGATAAGACAAATAACGATCTAGACCGGTACAAAATTATGTTCAGGCATATGAACGCACAAGAAAGTAACTGAAGAATGTTGATTTGAATATGTCAGGCATAAGAAGGAACAAACACAATTAGAGCCTACCATAATCTAGCATGGCCAGAAGACCTAAATGCACATTTATATGAGAGTTGGCTACTTCATTTTCTTTGGCCAGGAGAGAGCTAGCTATTTCTGTACAAAATTCAGCATCCATTAAATTAATAAGCTTCTGTTCCGCCACAAATGAACTGACAAGTTTCTACTCAAACTGCAAGTTCTTCTGTTCTGTAAAAATTATGGAACAAAGTTATGGAAATATTGACTCGATAATAGCTACTGGCCTACTGCCAATATGAAATTATGAAAACAGTTAATAGCCATTAGATAAAGCAATTTGTGAAAAAAAACATGGATATAATCGTGTAGATGAATCAATATTAAACTGGCCAAATAAACGAATGTCTATGGCAATGGTCAAAACTCCGAAAGTAGAAATTGATCACACTTGAACAGACACAGGAAAGAAAATTGGGTTGAAGAACAACAAAATCAGTGGCTTAAGAGTATACATGAATCTGAACCAAAATAATTGGTGGGCCTGTACTACTTTGCCGTATTCAAGAACAGGACATAATTGCCAGCAGCACTTTTTGCCTCCTCGCTAGTTCTGAATGAAAAATGACAAGAAAGGAACGGGCGGCCACCATAGGCGTTCCGTGCAGTGACGAAGTAATTATACACATAACTGTGGCCGACTAGCCGACTAGTTGGTTATCAATTATCGACACTTAGCAGTTTATTTGGCAAACAAACAATTTATGTAGATCATCCAGCCTCGTACCAACTGATAGTCAATCCTTACTATTTGTTATTATAATTAGTTTCAGTTGCTTCACTATAAATAAATGAAAAATTGCATTGGAAATATTTTAAGATGCTTCAGTTCATATATGAACTTATAATCGTTCCTGGTTCTAAATGAAGAAATGTCAGAACAGATAAATTAAGAGAAAGATATGGTGCAGCTAACAAACGGAATTACCATGGAAAAATAAACTAGCAGAAGCAAAGTAATCTGTACATGTAGTAGATAAACAACGTAATGGAAAAGCTAGATCAGGCAAACTTTCCTGATAGTATTAGTAGCAAACAGATGCAATTACAACCTTCAGGCGAAGACAAAGAACACACTACACACCTGCAGATCAGATCGATGTAGTTGTGGACGCGTTCCTCGCATGTACGTATATCGGACGGAGCTTGCCGGAGAAGAGGTCCCAACAAGAAAACTCTAAACCACATCGTGAAGGGTCGATGAACGCGGACGGAGTCTTGGAGGATACGACTAGCTCGCGCCGAGGACCTGGGGGGGGCGACCGGATCAAGAGGAAGACGAACTGCTGCCGAGGCAGAGAGGAACGGATCTGCCGCTCACCGCCCGCCGCGCTGCCGACGAGGATGCCGATACCGCCTACAGCGCCGCTCGCCACCACCACCCGTCTGCGCCAGGGCGCCCACCACGCCGCCATTGCGGCAGATTCAGACGTCCGACCAAGGCGCCGCCGATTCCGCTGGCCGGCCACGACGGAGCCGAGGAGACCCGGAGCGCAGAGCGCACGCTTAGCTTAGCCTCCAGCCGCTCACCTGCTCGCCGCCGGCCGCTCACCCCATCGTCGTAGCCACGCCCGATTCCAACCGCTCGCCGCCGTGCTGTGTTGAACTGAAAACCACGATGGGGAAAAAATGAGGTGACGGGGTAAGTGAGCAGCTCTCGAGCCCACGACCGATTTAGATAACCGTCGGGGTAAAAAGAAAAAAAAATTACGACGTTGAGTGAATGAGTGGTGCGATCGCACCGACATGGCTCGACGGAACAGGGCGCACCGGCGCAGTCTGGCTCGGTTGACTAACCCGGGTGCAGAATATTATTCTGCACCTAGGGTGTCAAATAGAGGTTATATATATAGAAGCTCTATTTAACCCCTGGGTGTAGAATAAGTAATTCTGCACCCGGGTCAATTCGACCGAACCACGCGCGTCAGTCGTCACCCGGTGCGGACCCGGTTGAATTTCCCTTCGTCGCGGGCCCTACCATCCCGTAATTTACACATTTTCTTTTATTTCATCGACAGTTTCTTTTCCCCACCACTCCGAGCTAGCCCCATTGTCTAATCTAGAGCATCGTGTGCGGCCGGCGGTTCTGGAATTTCGGCGAGCGGACTCGGCCAGAGGCGTGTGTCCTCGGCGGCGCTGCCGTGGCCGGCGGGTGAGCGGCGCCTTGCCCGGCAGCAGCGTGGTGGCGTCCCATCGCGGTGAGCGGCGGACGGCATCCGCATGCCTGGCCGTGCTAGAGTTTCCCGGGCCTAGGGGCTGCGCAGACTTCGGCGGCCGTCCGCCGGATCGGATGCGGAAGTCGACCACGCGGGAGAGAGCTACCTGGTGGGCCTAGTCGGCAAGGTAGGTCGCGCCATGGTGGTTGGCCTTGACCGCGGCGAGTAGCCTGTTGCCTCGTCTCTGTTGAGAACTGCGGTGAGTTCCCCAATCTCTCTTCCTCCTTCAGTCTGATCTGTTTTGTTTTCCGTGGGCAATAGGTTGTGTATGGATTGGATCTAGATCCGCCTGGCTTGGGAATTTGGGATCGATGGTGGTTAGCTGTAATTAGACTGGCGGGCATCTAGCTCCTTGCAACTTTACATCAGCTTGCAGTTTGGGTACTGCCTGAGATGTTTTTGCATGTTCCTTTGTCATTTTTCATTCAGAACATGCTGCAGGTAATTATGTCATGTTCTTGAATACGTCAAAATAGTATCGGCCCACCAATTGTTGTGTTTAGGGACTAGCATTCATAAGTTGATTCACTTATAGTTCTAGCTACCTAATATTATTTTCTATGCATTAGAAACAGAAGCGTTGCCAGAACGGAATTGTTTCCTTATTGATCTATTTTTGTTCATAGTGGGAAGTGGGGACTATTCAAGCATTGGTTTGCTAGTGATCATCAGATTATATTAACATGCTAATATAGTAATATGGCTTTAGGTATAACTGCATTGATAAGTGGGGACTATTTAAGCTCTATTCTCTCACGGTTTCCAATAAAATGCAAATGCCTGAGATGTTTTTGCATGTTCCTCTATCAATCCTCTCTGATCTACTGGTCAATTAATTATGTTCCTTTCTGTTTCATACATGGCTGGGTTGCTGGGTTCTTAGACTTCTCCCGCGGCTTGTGTGTAATTTTAGAACTGGTAGTCCAAGAACTAAGATGGTTAGTAATTTTGTGCAACAACAAAACTTATTTACGGCTCCCTCCAGATTACAACAAAATTTATTCTGTCCAATCTCTGTTGATGTGGACTGCCTGATATGTGCAAACTATTTTGTTGACAAAACTTTGTGTGGACATGCTCGGTTGAACTAATAAGCAACAGATGGAAAGTCTTACTCCCAACAAACAAACATATTTCCATATTACGTCCTAATAATAGTTTATATTTGAATGCCCAGTTTTCTATCTGTCTTTTGCTAGATTTTGTGTGGATCTATGTGAGATCTGGTTGCTCCCATTGCTGCAAGAAGTAATACTTTTCATGTAGTTGCTAAAAATACAAAAGACATAAGATTACTTACCACCATGGTTTATACTTTGCTTTACTGTGCAATTTAATGACTAAAATTCATCCAGTTATATCCTGAACATTTGAGCTAGCAATGCAACTGGTGATACATCAATGTCCTGAATATTTTGTTGTCTGCACGTTCGGCAATCAGAATTGGGCAGTAGCGGCACAATGAGCAGGCGTGTTGCAGGTGTCCGGTGGCTGCGAGCGGCATTGTGGGAGGCATCTACATGCATCCTGCTCGAGTAGTGCAGCGGGTGCTGGTTGTCGGCGGTGCTACGGGCGGCATCAGCATCGGATAGCACAGCCTATGGTGGTAACCAATTCTTATGATATTGAAAAAGAGCACAATAGCTATTTGAGTCGGTAAGAAACTGATTGTTAGTCACGCAGAGAACTAGAATTTCTCTTGCTTCGGTTACGTTTCTTTTGGTACTGATAGCTGCACATATCATGTGTTCATTTTTTCCTCATGACATTTTGGGCGAAGATGACACTAGTTAGTTGCAACTATTATCTTTCTTTTTTACTGTCCAGTGTACTTTACTTCTGCATTAGAATTTTGTGACAAAATGTTGAGCATGTATACTGTTAATCCCATTTTTATACCATGTTGCTCTGAAATTTTTCTTTCAGTCTGAGATATGGCCTCGTTTGCAACCTCGTAAATGTACTGCATGGTGTACAATGCAACTTTTTGTATTTTGTTTGTTAAATTGAGTGGAAATTGATTTAATGCTAGATGGGGGACTGGGGGCAGAACTTGTAAAATTCATGTTGCGGATCATCAGTTATTTGTATAACCAGTAGTTATAAGCGAGTCAATAGTTCGATTACTTTCCTGGCAATTATTTGTCTATTTTGGCAGCTTGTGTTGCCATTCATGGATCTGTTAATGTTGTTCCTTTCTTTTCTAATGGTGTGACATTAATTTACGAGATTTGCTAAGTGTCTCTACTACACGAATTATGCGGCACACAACCAGTGTCCATCAGTCCATGGCTCTGATGTGAATGTGGCAAGCCACATGGAGAAGTTTTACATGGCCAGTTCGACGGCAAAATGAACCACATTTTTAAACTAAAGCTCCATCTTTCGTGTCTATTTGTTTCTGTACCCTTTTTGGATGTATCTTCTAGAATTTTTCTGCTATTTCAGGCATCAAATGAGAACTACTCAACTATGAAACGAGAAAGTCCTGACTTGTGCTCTCAACTAACAGCTGTGGCAAATGGAAAGGAACTAGCATGTCGTCAGTGGTTAACAGTACGAACGTCCGTGGTTTTCACTCCACAGATGATCATGAGTAATTCGTTACGTAGAATAATTCCACTATTTATGTTTCGGTAAATGAATCAGATAGTTGTTCTTTTTTAGAGAGGCAGACAGTTCATAAGGACACATTTGTGTATCGGTGGATCTTATTTACAATGCTACCAGAGTCCATGTATTGGAGTTTTGTCGGAGTACCATTATGTCAGGATTCCTGTTATACGTTGGCACCTGAAATTCTTATGTGACATAATGTACTTGAAATTTTATGGGGAGATAATGCATTGGAAAAATGTGTGTGTGTCCATGTGTTTATTTCGGCCGTAGTGTTATGTCATTTCTACTTAGGCTAGCATTCAGCTGAAGGAGATGAGAGTATGAGAGTGTTAGCAGTTGAGCTTTCTTACGTTATTGCCCAAAAACTTCTTAAATTAATGTACCAACGCAACTGGACTTAATCGGTGAACATAATGTCCCGGCCGTATTCTTACGTCGCATGCGACTTTGTTTACGTTGCACATAGTGCAGCGCTGGCAACCCACCCACGGACGGAGTTTCTTATCGCATGTGCATGTGACATTTTCTTACGTGGGCTGGTAATACGCGCACGGCCGGAGTCTGTGGCCAGGGTCGGGTGTGGGTTTCCCACGACTGCACGACAAAGGGCGGTTTCTTACGACCGACCGGATTGGGACATGGGCTGTAGAATTAATTATGGCCACCATTTAATTACGATCCATCCAGTGCGTGGGTCCTAGCGCGGGAGCGGCAAGCGCAAAGGAGCGCCGGAGCGGTTTGCACATCGCTCGTATATATATATATATATATATATATATATATATATATATATATATAAACAGGAGGATGTGGACTTCAATTTTGCCTAGATTTTTTATTTTTTTAGAGCATTAATTTTTGCTTAACAGACTTTTAATCATCATAATTTGGGAGATCCCAAGATCAAGATAGTCATGCACCCTAGAGTAATGTAGTGATCAATGTGATCAGTGAGTGCCTTGCATGAAGCTTTCAACAAGCCAGTGATGATTCAAGCTGATTTTCTCCAACTACTTTATGGACAGTTGAGGCTTTTTCGATCAGGACATGAAAGATGCTTCTCACCATATGAGCAATATTGCAATTCCTTCAATTTTCTGGGCCCTACTAATTGAGTATCAGGTATGCATACATGATTCATCATATGTATACAGTGCGTCCACTAAACTTTGATAACTTTGGGATGTAATTTGTTTAGATATATATACATATATTCTGATCTGTTTGTTTGTTTTTATTCTAGGATACACTAAAGTTATTCTCAGACGCACAACAAGACAATGAAGAAACCAATCAAACGATGATTTTCTCGCCTTTCCCTATTTTATTCGCAAAGAAAAATTTATTTATCAATAATTTAATATTACTACAGTTATGTACTTTCACCATGCCCTTATCATGCTTGATGATGTATTCACATAGACAGGATCTAATCAAAGTAACTGCATTTTGACATTTTCCATGTGATTTAGAAGTAAAAATGCCCATGGGAAGGACTACAAATGTGACATATACCTCTTTTATCCATGACATATAAAGCACACAGTACCAACCATAAGTAAGAGGTTCACAAAAATATTAATATTAGAGATAACCGGTGGCAGTGCCATTTTGTTAAAAAAAAAATCTGAAACATGAGCCAAACTTTGACTTGAGAACATGGAGTGACCAGACATTGTCTTCATTATTAGATCTTGTACCTTTATAATTTCTCATCCAACTAAATATGACTTATTGTACTAATGGAAAATTTTGGATCCAAAGAAATGAAATTGACATAATTGTGATGTAGGTATTTTGAATTTTGGATATTCATGAGATTTTGAAGAAAAAAAATGGCATCACAAAACCGCCCATTTCGTTTTACTTCACCGATGACACTAGCGCCTCTGCCACCCTTATATTCAGTTAAGTACTTTAAATCCTCACAACTATAAAACGCCATGGGCTTTTTGTATGCTACAAAGGGCCTCCGCCAATTTTATTTATCAGATATTTGATATGTATCGTAGAGAAAGATTTTTTCCATAATTAATATTGTTTCAGCCACAGAGTTTAAACTTGAACATTTGACTGCCTTTCATTGTGATCTTAGCTGTCCATCTAGCTTCAACCTATATGGAATTTCCTTGCCTTTGCTGCTATGTCAGTATGTTTGATGGTTCGTTAACGAGTAGTAACTAATTATATTGCTAGCTACTGAATAACATTGTATTGGAGGTCGCTGTCTGATCTTCCGATTGGTGACATCAGTTTAGTTCGTTCGTTTCGTGGACATCAATTTTAGATAAACAATTTAATAGGAAACACATCATTGCTTTGATTAAGTCGATGGTCGGAAAGCATAAATATGCCAGAGAAACAAAATGCACAATATCATAACCTTATTTTCATATATGAATTAACATGATTACACAAAAGATATGGAAACTACAACGCAAGCACATAATTTGTTTTAATGCTCCTATGATTTTCAAATATATTGATCTATACTTCTTATAAAACAAAACCCCACTAAGTGTAGTTATTATTTTTCTATCTCTACATGCAAGCTATCCACATCAATTGCTCTTTTAGCCAATCAATTGTCCATGTCACCCAACTAACACTAATTAATTATTTCTCTCTCCACATGCAAGCATCCATATCATCTTTTTTAGCCCATCAAATTTTCCACATCATTCTTTTTATATTCGAATGATAAGATTACACCATCTCACTATGTAGTTACACAAGTAAATCATGTGCACCGCAATTAGTTTCGCCCGTGAACTTTTTGCCAGTTATTTTCAATGATGAAACTCATACAACTATTATACAAAATTATGAGCTCTTCTATATGTATTCACTCAAAAAGATTCTAGAAATATTATGCGGGAATGTGCATGTCATCTTCATGCAAATAATCAACAATCCATTTCTTCAAACCGTTAATATAATCTTATCTATATCAATCAGATACACCACTAAATCATAACAATCTTTAAATTATAAACCACACATACATTCGATGTCTAAATTTTTTAGCCGTTTTATTAAAAAAAATAAGAGAGACCCGCTGCAACGCGCGGGGTGTCGTTCTAGTTAATAGTATAGTCGTGTATTGCACGTGCATGATTACTAGTATTGAAGAAGCTACAAACAATATATAGTAGGGTCTTTTATGAGACGATTGTTTCCCTAACATGAATCTGTGTATAAACTTATAAGTTATCTCCAAGTGCTACATCGGTTATGCTGAACGAAAAAAATAGCACGATATTTCCTGGTTAATAGCACGATATAGCGTATTTGGAGAGGCTACGCTATATTTAGCTTAAAGTTGACGCTATGGCGCTATTTTCGTCTTATATGCCCGAAAGCACACTAAACGTGATAACGTTATAGCTACGCTAACAAAAAGTCTGGAAATAACGTTAGGTGATGATGATGACGGGCAATCTGGTGGTTCTTCTAGTTATTCTGAAGATGATGCCAATGATTCTGATTAAAGTTTAAAATATTTATCTTTTACTTTATTACTTTTTCATGGTTTTAAGCCTCATATTTGTATTCGTGCCATGGATTTGGCCTTGACATTTGAATATGGTTATCTGGTTATGCATGTATTGTTTCTGGAAAAAAAAATTAGTGCTGAAATCCTTAATATTTGGACTATTTCTTACAACTTTTTCATCACGCTATTTTATATGTAACTTCGCTATATCACGCTATATCTTGTATAGCTTCTGGAGAAGGGCCACGCTATTTTCAAAATATTGTCAAGACATAATTAACAAAGACAGTTGACGTCCACCTTGGGGTAGGTGCGTTTAGATCAAGTTCGACAGTCTTTGATGGCTTACGTCAATGTCGAGACCGGCGACTTCATTTCCCACCCTATAGCCAAGAGGCTTCATCTTTGGATCCCTGGACTTCCTTGCCAAATCGTTTGGCAAGATCCAAATCCACGACTCGGCCGAGCGTTTGCCGGTAGAGATCTCATCATCAACCCCATAGTTCGGCTACACACATGAGTAGCCTTTGATATCTTCCCCCACTTTGATATGGCCCTGGACGAGGCCCTCTCCTTGACCTCGAGTGCAACTCGGAGGGCGAGGGGAGCACCGCGACTCATCATCCTTCTCGTGTAGTGTTCGCCATAGAGCAGAGCAACGACGTTAGTGGGACTTGGAGGTGGCCGCCGCCACCACAGCTGTCGCCTCCCTCGCAGCCTAAACCGAAGAGATCCCTGCCGGTCAGATGAAGAAAGATCGTATCTGGCAAATCGCTGAACAGCTCATGGGACGAGCCCACGGGGTACAACTCAGGCGAACAACTCGAACAAGAAAAAGGGGACATCATCGCCGCCGGATGCCATGTTTGCGACAGACGGAAGACAAATCGCTGACACCTTCGCCACTTCACGTTAAAGGGAAGCGTACGCATTTTTTGGCGTCAGAACCTCGTCGCTGTCCAGATCTCCATGCACGGCGTTCACCAAGCACAATATTCTCAATATCTAGTACCCAGAGCGTTTCCACATATCGAGAATGACAAGTACAGATGCGAGATCCACCCCTGACACATCTATGTTCGACTACCGCACTACCTGCTTTGTTAATGGCGGAGATGAGACCGCGCCATCCGCTGTCTACCTTTGTGATTGGCTGACTTGGCTAGGGCCTGGCTAGAGAGCTTACATTCTGGCTGCATCAATGACTGATAAGACATTGAGAACTATTTAATCAACAGCCTCTAGGGGACCTATGACAGGCCCGACACCTACTGGGATCTCGAGTACTTTGTGCAGCAACCCGGAGAAGCCCTAAGAGAGATTGCATCAAGCAGTTCACCGAAAAGAGAAACTCGCTTAAGTCTCGTATGCCGCAATTTTCTCAACTATAAAAGTGCACAATATTTTTTTCTCTTAGTCTCTTAGTTGAACCAAATCAATACTTTTCTGGTTTTAGATTTCCTTTCAAGATCCAAGCAGATAAACTGAAGCAAGGCTTAGCAAAGCATGATGGCTTCATCACTTGGAATATTTCCATGCTCACAACTCCACAAGCTAGGACATTGAAGAGGATACAATGAAATATGCGTTTTTTTCTTCATACAGCAAGCTCAATCCTTCAAGCAGAAGCCCAATCCATGAAGCCCTTTTTCAGCACCCCCAGCCTTGCAGAAGAGATGCCAGAGGTGTCACAGAAAGATACAACATCAAAGGCTTCACCCTCGTGTGAGGGTTTGGTCTGGTCTACCAATCTTTCCATCAATTGCATGCAAAGCCTGCACAAAAATGTACATAGTGTTCTTTGTTCAGTGCTCATATTATGAGTGGAGGGCAACTTGAGTATTTCCGAATATTCAATTCCAACTTTCCGAATGTGTCAGAGAAAATATACCACATGAGGAGGGGATGAAGAATCAGAAATGGTGATGTGAAGAAACCGGAAAAGTTTGTGAAGAAAGCATCCTGATTTTTCAGTCTCCCCAATTTCTCTCTTGCTTGGCCACAAGTTGTTGAAAATGTCACCTCAGCTCCTCCGGGTATTGAACTGTTTCAGAATGGTTAGCACAGAAAACAGTATGACATTTCTACACACCGAAGAGACCTCATTGACGAAATCTCGAATAATGTGATATCACACCTGAGATTGAATAGAAAATAACCTGAACTGAGCAACTATATCATGGTACGCACATTTGTTCCCAACAACAAACATAACTTGATATTATAATTTCATCACATTGCTCTCCACAACATACAACCACAGTTGATTTACCGATCAACAAGGCACGACTCTGTCGAGATTACTTTCCTATGACCTAGAAACTGGCTAGAACTAAGCAACCAATTTAACCATTGAATCGTCCCAAAACAATGGCGAATGACCGCTATTTGACCATTGAGAATTCAAAATGACACTGCAGACCGACAATAAAAGAGACACCAACAACTCTAAAACGACAAGCTTGCCGCTAAGCAGTTACAGACCTCACATAAGGAAAAAAGTCGAAGATAAAAGCTAAGATGAGCATGTTCTATGACTTCGAAGGCAATAGCGCCGTCAGAACACAACCGCTCTTAATTTGTCCTTAGTGCTTCGGATAGAAGGAATGGACCTGCTGCTCCAGCTACATTGAAAAACAGAAGAACATGTCAGTTCCATGAATTCTAACAATGTTGTGAGAAGTTGAGAGGCCAAAATTCTAGTGACCTTTTAGAGCAACATGAAGCCGAAACTTAGATATCAATCATACCCAAAACAATTATCGGTTAAAACGATTTTCCAGTAGTCCTAAATAACTGCTTGAGACACCAAGTGGTGCCTCCAAGTACAATTCATAATTTATTGCAAATGACAGGTATATTTAGATACAAATAAATGAAGATGCTGTGTCCATACTTGTTTACCTTCCACATATATTATTAGTAATGTAATGTCTGACATGCAACTAACTCCAATCATTCCATTAACATGTTTTTCATTTGTTGTTATGTAGCAAACTAGTTTAATCTATTCCATTAGAATCTTATCTTATGTCTAGTTATGATTTTCCATATCAAGCGAAATGTAGCATAAAATTACTTTGAAGATGGGTACTCCAATTTACTACAATGCTACAGAGTCTTACATGAGCTCATAAGAAATAAATAAGGTAATACCTCAAGCATGGTTTGGAACTTGCTGCGCAGATCATAGAAATCATTGCTCACATCATCTAGTGTCTTCAGGCACCTGGCAAAGAAAACGGCTCAGTAAGTTGTGAAGCCCCTTCCTATTGGCAGACCACGTAAGGAGCATGTTAATAATTGACAAAAGTGCACATGGTCGACACAATTTGACCCATAGGAATATTTTGCACTGCATGGTTATCTTAACAAATAAAACATCTGTTTTGGAAATTAAATTTAAAAAGGAAACATCACTTGCAGATTGACACATCAATAATTTATAAGTTCATTTACTGAATAGGTGTGCAATATTCAGAGATGATGGCAAAACTGAGTTTCCCTTTTAAGTATCTGAAGATATAATAAGTAGGGCATACTGCCGGTGCTGCAGAGACGACCAATCTGTTTAGTTTCGATGGTAATTTGTAAACATTTAATACAAATTATATAAGTATATTGACTAGAAAACTGTAATGGAACCGTTACATTCCTAAACCAACCAGCTCATTTGAGTCAGCCAAATGTTTATGTCTATAAAGTCTAAATGAATTTAGAAGTTTACAAAAGCGATGGATATGCAATTGCATCGATAAACATCCTGATAATGTTAATAATAAGTGCATGTGTTAAAGTAGATGAGTAGATCACAATGGGCCACATTCAGTACGAAGACTTCAGTAAGAAAATGATAGAAAATAAAATACAGTGACATAATGATACAAGCTACTAACCCATCTCTGCTCTTCTCCTGACAAAACTTACGGAACTGAATGCATGTGTTATTCACTCTCTGAGCGCCAATGCTGCAACATGCAATACTATACAATCAGGAAAGTACCACCAATTGTTTTAATGAATTATAAAGAGAATTGTAGTTCTTTCTATTCACTTCTTCACCCCAATCAAATAAAAATATAGCACTATGATTATAATATATGAGTTAACAAGACCGTTAAATACAACTAATAAAGCTCAGGTAAAAAAGACGTGGCACACTAGCTTACAAACTTCTGTTGCATAAAAATCACATGGATACCACATAACTAAATCTGAATTGATTAGGAAATAGGATGGTTTGTGCATAATGATCGTAGTTCCTAACCACAATAATATTAGTTTCTAAGCATAATAAAATTAGTTTCTATAAAAAGTTTACATAAATATTTATTATTTGAGTCTACCCAACCTTGTGTGAAACTATAAATTCCATGGTTTCACAACAAAACCATGCAACCCAAAAAGGATTTCTGAAACAAAGGCAGAGCATGCAAAACTTCCCTAACTAGTTTAAAACACGAAAATGTGGAACCGAATTCAACCCCTCAAAATCAATTGAAAGAACCACTTAACATGGGAGAATCTGGAGTGTCGCTCCTTGAGTTGCCCGATTTGTGCGAAGAGGCTTTTCAAATATAAAGCATAAGTCATTACAATGACAAAAGATTTTGTCAAATGTTCACCATAAAAACGGCAAAATTGTCGGATTAACAAAGACCATATGTTTTGTATGGTCTAAGTAATAAAATTGTACAATGACAAATATAATTTTTCATATCTAAACCACAAAAGTACAACGGTCAAATGGACCTCCACCTCTCTCCAAATTAATTGGAAGATGCCACCGATGTGTATGGAACAGATCAAGTTTGTCGGGGTAAATGATAAATCACTACAAGCGATAGATGGATCTCATACCTCCCAATATTGTTGGGAAGTACCACTCACAATGTATTAGTGCAATCTGCGGTCATTGGGTTGCCGAACAATGCGGAAATGGGCCGCGTTCGTAAGATCTACTTCATAAGACACTCTACAACGATTGAGCGGTTGCTAATTCTCGCCAAGATGACCGGACCCCTTACAGTGAATCTAACTCCTTCCATTATATGTGGATCTAATACTCGATTTTCTCTGCCGACAACAACCATCGATCCAAACTATTGCAGAAACATATATGAACATAACATGAAAGGAGAAGAAAATAGACTCACCTTGCACTGTTCCCCTTGAGCAGACGCAAAAAATCATACACCTTGTTGAAGTCCACACAAGGCTTTTCCCTGCACACACAACAACCGAATTCCCATGCAAATAATCAAAGATCCAATCACAGGGAGGATGACAAGCGAGCAAGCAAATGTAACACACTTACAACTGCTTGGCGATCTCGCCGATGATCCGCTCGACTTCCTCACAGAAGAGTGTGACGACCTCGACAATGAAGTCGGGGTGCTCTCGTCCTGCAGCTTTTGAAGCTGTTGGAACTGATCATCCAATAAACCCTACCCACCAAACAAACGAAAGTAAGAACATCGAATCCCCCAACAATATTACCCATTCACCACAGGAAAAGACAACATTCCACACAAATGTCACCGAAATAGTAAAGAGCTCACTGTGGCAAACATGTTGGCCAGTAGGGTGTTGAGCTGCATCTTCATCGCCATTGCTACCCAGAGCGTGGACTGGAGCTAGCACTCAGGAAGCTCAGTAAGGAGAGGATAGAGTGGGCAATGCAGGATTGAGAGTGGGAATGGATGGTTATTTCTTCTTCTTGGGTGTGGTATATATAGGCGAACCAGATTCCCAAGTCCACCGTCAAAGTTGGAAGTGGAGCCTACCTTTTTCCTACCCTTAATTGCTCCCCTTATTTTTGTAATAAAATCGTTATCGAAAAATGCCAAGTTTTTATTGGATACCTTTTATTTGCCTCTCTAATTTTAGTACATAGTTTTGCGCAATAACGACGGGCAAACGACTCTCGTTTCAGAATGGTAAGTAATTATGTTTTATTTTTGGGGGATCATTAAGTCTTACGTAATACGGTTGATGGGACATAGGAAGACTTTCATTACATACCTTTTCAGCCTTAAACCGTGTCGATTATTAATATATCATTAAAATTTTCTATTTAATTTGGTTGGTTCTGAAACCGCATAGGGGTACGTAGTTTTATTGGTTCTAGTTATATGTCCATTGGATAGCTCTTGTGTATACTGGCCATATCTCGAGTTGGACCGGGCCAAAAAAGCCCGGTGCTAAAAAAAATCACGTGTGAGCTGGGCCTGGTCTGACCGTGGGGCCGCAAAAATCATGTCCGAGCCTAGTGCAATCCAGGCCCGGTCCTACCGTCCTAAATCACATTTTTCAAGCCCGATCCGGTCAGGCCCGAGGGCATGATCTAGAATGTTCCAAAAAATTTGGGCCGGTTCGGTCGTCCATATCGATTCAGGCTGCACATGGCTAGGTCTACTCTTACGTACGAGCTTTATTTATCTATTTCCAACTAAGAGGATATTTTGTATTCATTTATATTTGAATAATACGGGCTCCACCTCTAAAAATGCACTCACATGATTAGCTATAGTATAATTCACATAAAGAAAACATCCGTTGCACGAGTTAATTACCGTGAATTGTTAGACACATTAGTATATACTGGATCCTCTTTGCACCCCAAGGCGCGCTGATACGTCCAAAACGTATGTACTTTCCCAATCACTTTGTTTTGAATTTTTTCGGAATCTCATCGAACCACTACAAGAAATGTGTTGATATATGACCTTTTCATAATGACCGTGGACAAATTGATCATAAATTTATGACGATTTCGCACTACATGGTCGTAATCCATTCGCAGAGGGCAAAACCTTGTGATTTGAGTCAAGAAGGTCATGATTGTGATAGTTTTAGAATCCCTAATTTCTGTTGTATTGATCTGGACCCTGGTTGGGGGTTTATATAGGAGTACAAGGGGGTAGGAGACTTGGAGTACAAGATGATCTAACTCTAATCAATCCTAACAGTACATATACTCTAACATCCCCCCTCAGTCGTAGCGGGAGTGAAGCGGACGATTGCGACTGAAGAGTCTTGTGCGTCCGTCGCCTCCTCCACCTTGTCATCATCGCCGTCCCCTTCTGGTTCCTTCTCTTCCCTCCCGCAGTCACAACGGGAGTGTCATGGATGCAAGGGATGACGCGGATGCTATCGACTGGAGCTCTTGAGTTGCTGTAGACGTGTGTATGATGTTGATATCGAGGTAGCCGAGCGTGATGTAGCCGTGGTCGAGATTGTCGCGGTCGGTGTAGCCGATAGAGCCGAAGGCGCAAAAAAATTGCGCGGTTTTGGGTTTTGAGGCGGCGGCGGCAGGGTTTCTGCGGTGGCGGCGGGGTTTTTACCAGGCGAGCAAGGCGATCGTGCGATCGCCCTAGCAGAGCGTCGGCGAAGTTTTTGGGCGGCGGCGGCAGGGTTTCTGCGGCGGCGGCGGGGTTTTAGTTTTTGGCGGCGTGCGGCCGCGACTCGCTTGGGAGCGGCGGCAGGCAGGCGGCGGGTTTTTATGTCATTGTACGGCGGCGGCGGCAGCGGATCTGCGGCGGCGGCGGCAGCGGATCTACGGCGGCGGGTTTTGCGGCGTGCGGCTCGACTCGCGTGATGTAGACCTCGGCGCTGATTTGTGTTGGCGGTGTAGAACTCGACGAAGATCTTGGTGTAGTCGTACAGCTCGATGTAGATGTTCAGCTCGATGTAGCTCGGCTTGATGCAGTGTAGATGGGTCGGCTGGATGTAGACGACGGCGCGGAAGGACGCTGTCCACTTCGTGTGGCTCGTGGAGTCGTAGCAGATTGACGCTGTGTGCAACTTTCATGCATGTACTCCCTCCGTTCCAAATTAATTGACTTGGTCTTATCCAAATATGGATGTATCTATACTTGTTTGATGTCTAGATACATCCATGTGTAACTAAATATGTGTCAATTAAATCCGAACGGAGGGAGTACGTACCATCAGATCGTAGTGCATGCCAGACAGATGTGCCCAGCTGCCTTGTGCATGCCCCTCGGGTGACTCGTGCGCATGCATGACTGCGCCTCCGACGCGTGCGCTGCTGCCTTCCGCGGCGGCTCCTGAAGAGAGGCGTAGTGCTTGCGCCCAACGTCCGCGACGGGACGTGATCTGCCTGACGCGCGCGGCCGCGTCGAAATCAATCTTCTCCACGTGTTTCGCCGCCGAGATGTTGATCATGATGCCGATTTCTGCTGGACGAGGATCATGCGGTTAAGGGATTTATTCAGTGGCTAATTGGATCTAATCTACGGAATTGAGAATTTCGAAAATCTAGTCTAAAGAACGGATCCGATCTTTGATCGAAACCGGGTGACGCGCCCCTGAGGAGAGGAGATAAATCTCCCCGGGGGCGGCGTGTTGCGGAAGTGGTTTAGAACCCTAAGATCGGCGTCGTGAGACTAACCGCTCTGATACCATGTGATAGTTTTAGAATCCCTAATTTCTGTTGTATTGATCTGGACCCTGGTTGGGGGTTTATATAGGAGTACAAGGGGGTGGGAGACTTGGAGTACAAGATGATCTAACCCTGTCGACTACGAACAATTATAATCTTCATAACATGCTGACGTTGATGCATTGAAATGACTGGGCGACCACATCATCAATTTTGCCTATGTTTCCTGGACAGCCACAACATTGATTTCGTATACGTGTCGTGTCTACTGGACGGCCCATCATCAATTTCGCCTACGTGTCGTGTCTAGTTGTTATTTTTTTGCTTATGTGTCATTTATACCAGTTGGCTTGAACGTCCACAGATTGACTTGTTGACTAAACTGACCCACGGGACCCACATCGGACCCGCCCTGGACACACATCGAGCTGACATGCGGGGCCCACAACGAACCCGCCCTAGACACACAACGAGCTGACATGTGGACCAGCCTTGTTGACAAGCCGGACCCGCACTGAGAATGCACGCATGACCCACATTTTGTTTATAGAAATAAGCAACTCGAGCCCAGGAAAGTGAGGCATGAACCACTATCGAACATATACTCCCTCTTGGAGACTTACACAATAACTTGTCCAAAGAAATCATATAAATCAAAGATCAAGTAAGAAAGTAAATAAAGCAATAACAAAATAGCAATAAGATCATATAATAAACATGCACAATCTGAACATAACATCACAATTCATCATATCCCAGCAAACACAACAGGTACGGGAAATTACATTGGATTAATCTCGATCATGTTAGGCTGCTCATGAGACCATAATATTGAATAACAAGGAGGAGATATCACCATATAACTACTACTGTGGATCCATAGTCCAAGGATGAACTACTAATGCATCGTCATGGAGGCAGCAAGGTTGGTGTAGATGTCTTCGGCGATGATTTTCCCCTCCGACAATGTGCCGGAACAGGAATCCAGGACGACCCCCGAATTAGGGTTCTCCATATCACCCCCATTATCTTAGTTTTTTGCATTCGACTTTTAAGAAAAAATATACGAAATGAACGCATGAAATAAGTAAATGTATGTATTTGTTTTCCAAAAAACATCAATTATAAATCACTACAGTGTGTAAAAGGTGTGGCATTGTCACTTACTGTTCTAGGTAAATGAACTTGTTGAGCAACTGTTATATTGTCTGAACTTGTTGAGTATTAAGTCGTCATCCCTTACTGTTTCCAAAACCTTTGCTAAGCTCCACTACGAAGATCAGCTAGACATGTCTGGTGAAGTTGAAGGTGGGGTAGAGTACCACATCGACTATGTTGTGGGCAACGACGACAAGGAGGCCGACATGTATAGATGATAGTCTCATACGCTTATACACGAAGGAATTAACTTTGGTCAAGACGCTTATGCACGAAGTAAGTTGTAGACGACCAGATCAGCAGAGACTGTCCCTAAACTTGGAAATTTTGACATGACCAGAAGATTTAAAAAGGGAGGTTGAGTGTACATGACCTAAATAAACGAATGAACGACCGCACGAACGCTGTCGGAAGGTAAAGAGGCAACACGTACGCACGCACGCACCGACCTACCTCACCGCGCCACGACGCCTTTTCGTGTCGCGAATTTCCTCTCCGGCGTCTTCCCAGAGAAGCAAATCCACCCTCGCGGCGGCGAATCTCGATCCGATCCCGACCGGCATGGCCGACGGGGACGCGACGGCTGCGACGCCGCGGTCGCCGGGGCCGCCGGAGACGCCGTCCACGCAGAAGCGGAGGCAGCGCGGGCTCGTGTCGCGGGTGTGGAAGGGCATCTTCGGGGGCCGCGAGGACGTCGAGAAGCTGCTGCAGGCGCTCTCCAAGGAGGAGGACGCCCTGCGCTCCCGCGTCCACCGCCGCGCCCGGGCCTCCCGCCAGAACGCGCACAACGTCCTCGCCCTCGCCTCCGCGCTCGAGGTCTGCCCGGCCCCGATCTCCTCCGATTTTATCGTATGTTGTCGCTAGCGTACAGATTGATTAATCGCGTGTTGGGTAGGCAAAAAAAAAAAAACGTCCGTGCGTGATCCTGTTCCAGGGAGCGGCGAGAATTTCGTGCAAATCTCATGTTTATAGCGCGTAGGTTCAACAATTTAGTGATCGGTCATCCCGTCAGAGAACGTAGCGTGTTGTAAATTTGTGAGCATCCTTTCAGTCAGAGGCGTAGCATGATCTGAATTTGTCCCCATCATCCTTTCATTCAGAAGCATAACAAACTGTGAATTTGTGCTGTATTTCCCCATTCTGGACGGCGCTGTGGCTACGCTACCATTGCCTGCTCCACTTTCCAGGGGCAGCAATTAGCTTTCTCTAGGTGTTCATTCGTGTCGTTAGTGCTTATTCTGTCGATGACAGTGTTATATGTTTCTCCCTGGAACAGATTGCGGCTGTTGGGTATGCGATCATGACGACGAGATCTCCGGACATCAGCTGGCAGGTGAGGGCAGCCCGGGTGCTGCCCATGTTCTTGGTTCCTGCTTTAGCTGCTCTCATCTACTCAGCTATTACAAGCCTTACAAAGTGGCGTAAGTACATTGCCTCTGCATCCCTAGCTTCCGTGTGTGTTTGTTTTGTTGTTTGTTGTTGTTCCTGTTATCACTAGTGAAGTTCAGGAAAAAATTCAGTAGTTTACACTAATAGGACTAATATGCTTCCCTTAATTTTTCGCGGTGACAGAAAACCACTTCAATAGTCTTGTTGCATATATTTAATTGCTGCTTAATAAATTGCTTTCTGAAACCATCTCAAAAGGTGTTTGATTATCAGTGTCAGTTACCTGATAATTGCTTTAGCTAATTTGTTTAACCTTTCATGTTTAAACTGTGATGTTCATTATGCTGCCTTGCAGTTGATAATAGGGACCAACATACTCTTGAAAAGCTTCGTGCTGAAAGGCAGGCCAAGATTGATGAGTTGAAGGAGAGAACAAATTACTACACCACCCAGCAACTGATACAGGTTGATGGCCCTATATTTTCACCATCGTATGACTGACCAATTGTATGTATATGCAGAGGTGTATTGGTTAGTAGTTAGTGCATGAAAGAAACATTTGTTATATTCCTTTTTCTCTCTCTCCCCTAAAAACAGTACATGTTGTATGTGTTACTCACTCTTCATTTTGGTAATTCAGAGATATGATCTAGACCCTGCTGCAAAGGCTGCAGCAGCAAGTGTTTTGGCATCTAAGCTGGGTGCAGATTCTGGATTGAGAATATTTTTGGGAGATGAATCAAACATGGATGGAAGTAAAAGTAATGATCAGCATGGACAAACTTCTGGTCTGAGGCAAAGAAAACTAGCCCACTCAGCCCATGGCTGTGGACAGATACATGCCTCTGACCCATCAGACGGCTCAAGTATATATGACGGTAATGAAAGCCCCACTGCTTCAGATCGGAGGACTGTTGAGCACTTCAGAGGTCATGCTGGCAACGATGGGGGATGGCTTGCACGGGCGGCTGCTCTGCTTGTAGGGGAGGATCCAACACAGTGCTTTGCGCTAATATGTGGCAACTGCCATATGCATAATGGTAGGGAGATTGTACCTGTGTTTCTATCTGTGATCACGTTGGTCATGTTCTCTATACTAAACCAATTTCAACATTGCAGGTCTTGCAAGGAAAGAGGACTTCGCGTTCATCACATATTACTGCCCTCATTGTAATTCTCTCAATGGATCAAGTCAACAGGAGGACAACGACATGGTGCCTAACTCCGGCAAGGAGACTCCTCCCGATCGCTCCTATGGTAACAGTGCCCAACCCAGTGCTAGCCTTGCGGACTCAGGCATCAGCAGTCCTGTTGCAAGAAACTTGCCGACTGTCGAAGAAGTGCCTGCAGAAAGTCCTTCTGCTAGTAACTTAAGGACTGTTGAAGAAGTGCCTGCAGAAAGTCCTGCTGCGAGTAACTCAACGACTTCTGAAAAACCACGAGCAGAGAGTTCTGCTGCAAATAACTTACCACCAACTGTTGAAGTTTCACTCGCTCAAGACAATGGAGATGAGGCAACCAGTGATCATCCTGTTAGTTGAATTTTGTTATTTCTTGTAAAGAGGTGTTCGCCAATTCTTGCCATTATTTGTTGGGATGGCACATCGAAGCTTCTGACGCAGATTTTTGTGCCTACCACCTATATAATATAGATGTGGATTATTGGTGTGCTCTGCTTTGGATTGCTGCTAGGGGTGATAGGGTGATGTCCAGTTGCCGGCATCTTGTCCAGGTGCTTGAATGATGGGTTCTTGCTTTTCTCTCGGGTGTATAGTTCTTCTCTCTTTTGATAAGTTGTATTCTACACTTTTTTGTAATATCAATTGGCGATGTGCAGCATCAGTTTCTTTTATTATGTATGTTGGGTTTGGAATATGTTGCTGGCCAATCTATGTTTGCAAGGTAGGTCTGATAAGGTGCCTGTGCTCCTCGGTCACAGCGGTGCTCCAATCGGCCGTGTCGTGGAGGAGGTAGCTCTGGTCATCTTGTTGTTATTCAGATCTAGTGAGATTAGTTTCTCGGTTCAGTGCTAGTAGTCAGGACGAGCTGATGCTTTGCAGTGAGGCCGTTAATCCGAAGATATAAGATACTTCCTCCGTTTTTTAATATAAGATGTTTTAGGTGTTACACATATTGTGTAGATACATACTAAAGTGAGTGAACATACACACTAATACATGTCTACATACATTTGTGTACATGTGCATGTGGACAAATGCTAAAACATCTTATATTAAAAAACGGAGGGAGTATGTCTTTCTTTGACGCATTTGATCTGGGTCCAAGGTGGCATGGGGATGTTCCCTGATCGACGTGCCACAAACAACGTGTGTGCCTTGGTGCATGTGGCGAGCATGTTCTTCGACTTACAAAACTTTTTTGATTTTTTTGGATCTTGAATGATGAAGGCTTGACATTTCTTCCGGCGTGTGCCTCCTTCTATTTTTTTAGTTATTCACTGGAGTAATTATATAGAAGTCAATCTGAGGCAAGTGTTCGGATCTATTATGACATAAATCTTAGGTGCCTAATAGAAATTGTTTCTTGAAAAACAAATATTTCCCGACGTAAGTTTTTTTTTAAATTTAAGAAACTAGTGTATTTTTTTAACGATATAAGCTACTATATAAATCTACTATCCTTGAGCATATATAGGTTTTTTATAATAAAATCCAAAAAAAACCTAGAAATTTTTTTATGGTTTTCTATCTTAGGGTTCTACTTGCACAGTTTTTAGAACCCGTTTTCTCCTTGCATAGTTTTTAAAACCTAGAAATTGTTTTGTGGTTTTCTATCTTTAGTTTCTACTTGTGTTTTCTATCCTTGATAGTCTATTAATGAAATATGCAGCTGCTTTGGAAAAAACATCGTTTAGCAGAAAAATAACGGAGCTTTCTTGCCTTGCTCCACGACTCGGCCGGATAGAAAGCCCCATCCAGGCTACAAAAGTTTAGGATTTTAGCCCACAGTCTTCCGGTCCTTGTTAGAACGGCCCATCTCAATGGATCGCATTCCTTTTCTCTTTTCAAAATAACCGCTGCACACTGCACGTCTGCACACTAACCTCTGAATCACGATCTCAAAAAGATAACCTCTGAATCACAGGCTAGCTCACCAAAGAAATGATCTGAATCCTACGGCAAAAGTACCTCCGAATCACAGGCTAGTAGCATTGTAGTATTAGGCCTGTGCCAATACATCGTCTCTTAGCACGTTAGCATAGGAGTATTAAAATTTTAAGAGACAACCGTGTCAATGGATTGTTTCTTAGAGGTTGTCTCTAATTTAATGATTTGGGCCTCATGCATGCATATGATTGGACAAGCACACTATTTTGCCTATGGCCACGTGCAAGGGCTGTATGTTAGCTAAGATACAACCTCACCATCTCTCTTCATTAACTAACATGACACATAAGCAAAATGCCTATGAAACCGTGCTAAGAGACTTGCATTGGCATATGCCTTATGATATTATCCATCTGCAAGCTAAAGGAAACATTGAAGAGACGGTGCAGATACCTTGGCGGTTTGTGCGATATACCTATGACAAGAATTGACAGATGGTTTCACACAACTGATTGGGAAGCGGATTACCCAAACAACTTACTACAAGCTCTGTCCTCCTCTCTATCTGATCACTGTGCCATACAGATGTCTACCAATGTTAATTTCTGTCAGAAAAGGAGGTTCCATTTTGAAGCCTTCTGGCCAAAGATGCCAGGATTCAGAGAAGTGGTTACTGATGCCTGGAATGCAACAATCACAGCAACAGATCCTTTGCATGCCTTAGACATCAGGCTGAGGGCGACGGCTAGAGCCCTTACTAGCTGGAGCCACAGAAAAATCGGAAACATAAAAGAACAGCTACTCCTTGCTCAGGAACTAGTGCTACGGTTTGATATGGCCCAGGACACAAGGTCTCTCACCTTTCATGAAGCTTGGCTGCGGAAAGAACTGAAGAAGAAAATACTGGGTTTTGCATCCTTACAGCGCACCATTGCAAGACAGCGATCACGTGTCCTCTGGATCAGAGAGGGAGATGCAAACACGGCTTTCTTTCATGCTCATGCAAGCAAAAGGCGACGTAGAAATCACATGTTCAAGCTAAAAAGCGGAGATAGAGAAGTCTCAGAACAGCAAGATATGGAGGAGCTGGCAACTGAATTTTATGAAAACCTTCTGGGCCCAGCAAGGCACCGAGCAGCTGATATCAACCTTGATGCTCTACAGCTGCCACGAAGAAACCTTGACGATCTAGAAGCAAATTTCTCTGAGGAGGAAATCTGGGCAGTAATCAAATGTCTACCTGCGGACAAATCACCTGGGCCCGACGGCTTTTCAGCAAGATTCTTTCAACAATGCTGGGATATTATAAAACTGGATTTCATGGCTGCAGTTACACATCT
Source organism: Poa pratensis (assembly GCA_947311845.1). Lineage (NCBI taxonomy): Eukaryota > Viridiplantae > Streptophyta > Magnoliopsida > Poales > Poaceae > Poa > Poa pratensis. The sequence continues at coordinate 65,858,013 of CAMZMU010000046.1, forward strand.
TACTTGCACTGATGGCAGAAGTCTGCACTGGCTGAATCAGGCATACATTACTCTTATCCCCAAGAAGACTGAAGCGGTGGATATTGCGGATTATCGCCCTATCAGCCTTGTCCATGGCTTTGCGAAAATCTTCTCAAAAGCCCTAGCCAACAGAGTTGTCCAAGACTAAATGATCTAATTTCAGTGAATCAAAGTGCTTTTGTGAAAGGAAGATCCATACAAGACAACTTCATGCTTGTTGATCAATCAGCTAAAACACTGCATAGAAGGAAGGTGCCTGCGCTTTTTCTGAAGCTAGATATTGCCAGAGCTTTCGATTCAGTATCCTGGCCCTTTCTAATAAATGTGATGCGCAAAAGAGAGTTTGGAAACAAGTTTTGTTCTTGGGTCTCTTTACTCCTATCCACTGCTAACACAAGAGTAATGATAAATGGCAGCCCTGGGGAAAAAATTTGGCATGCGAGAGGGCTAAGGCAGGGAGACCCCTCCTCTCCGATTTGGTTCATCATGGTAATGGATGTTCTAAACGCAGTCATAAACATAGCTGAAGAAAGAGGTGTCTTTCAATGCCTAAAGACTTGGGGGATACGACATCGCCTATCGCTGTTTGCGGATGATGCTGCCATGTTTCTCAAACCTATAAAGCAGGAGCTATCAGCCACTAGAGCTCTGCTGGACCTCTTTGGAGAAGCCTCTGGACTGTCTTGTAACCTGGCCAAATGTGCCATTGCCCCTATAGCTTGCTCTGAGGTCAACTTACAGGAAATCATCCAGCCTTTCCCCTGCAAAGTCACAGAATTCCCATGCAAGTATCTAGGACTGCCCTTATCCTTGAAGAAACTGAAGAAAGAGGAGCTGCAAGAATTATTGGACAAAATCCTGCATAAGCTAGCCACTTGGAAAACCCTTATGCTCACAGACAGTGGACGCCTTGTCTTTATCAAATCGGTGATGTCTGCCATTGCAGTCTACCATATGCTATCACTAGACCTACCAGCTTGGGTGATCAAGAAGATAAACAAAATATGTAGAAGTTTTCTCTGGCATGGCTCCGGAGAAGCAAATGGCGGTCACTGCAAAGTGGCATGGGCACAAGTATGTATGCCAACAAAGTATGGTGGGTTAGGTATCCATAACATCAAATTACTGAATGATGCCCTCCGCATGCGCTGGAGATGGCTGGAAAAATCAAGTAATGTCAGAGCATGGACTGGACTGCAGTTCAAACTGTCGCCTGAAGCTGAAAGCATGTTCAAAGCGGCAACACAGTGCTTGTTAGGAAATGGACAGAAAACACAATTCTGGTTTGACAGGTGGTTAGATGGAAGAAGCCCAAAGGATATCGCGCCTGATTTATTCAAGTTCATCAAAGCAAGGGGGGGAAAAACAGAACTGTGGCCGAGGCTCTTCTTGAAGATAAATGGATTGCTGACATTCGTGGAAACCTAAACATTGCTGCCATTACTCAATTCATGATGCTTTGGGGTCTAATACAAGACAGGGGACCTTTATCACAAGAAGAAGACACCTTCAGATGGAGGCTCGCAGCAACAGGCTGTTATACAGCAGCATCAACTTACAAGGCCTTCTTCTTGGGTAAAGAAATGGCGGATTATGCAAAAGAGCTTTGGAGGAGTAAAGCACCACTTAAAGAGAAACTCTTCTCTTGGCTTGCCATGCGAAATCGGTGCTGGACAGCTGACCGACTTGCAAAGAGAGGATTGCAAGGGCCAGCTAAGTGTGTGATGTGTGATCAGGAACCCGAAACCATCAACCATCTGCTGGTAAATTGTGTAGTCGCTCGCACCTTCTGGTTCAGACTTTGCTTGAACAGAAATCATATTGACATTACACCTTCGACCCAGTCCACTGTGAGAGAATGGTGGATGCAAACCCTGTCCAGAGGCTCAAAAAAACAGAAAAGAGACACCGCAACATTCATGATAGCAGGTTTGAGAAGACTCTGGCTAGAAAGAAATGACAGAATCTTCAATAACAACAGCTCAAACTTGAACACCATCATCAGAAGAACAGGGGAGGATCTGGAGCTGTGGAAAGCGGCGAGAAGAAGAGTGGGAGAGGGTGAGGAGTAGTCCTTTTTTCTCTTTTGGTGCGGATGGCTTGGCCATATGTAAAACCTTGTATATAAACTCTCATATCCGTTCTTAATGTGATGACTGCAACCTTTGGTTGCCAGTCCTTTAAAAAAAAAATACAATGCCCCGGCACAAACAGTTGGCGAATCAAAGCAAAGCCGCACAAAAACACCCGAATCATTGCTGAGGATAGACCGCAGGAATCAGATCATGTATTCGAGTCAACGCGACTGATTGATTGGTTGGTCGACCGATCGATCTCCCAGCTTTCTGGCGAACAATGGAATGTATAATTTCTAAAGTAAAATAAGAACGATGTTGCATTGGAATATAAAACCGGTAGCTACAGGAGAGCCAGCCTATATTCCCCCACTCCGAAGCGACCCAGCAACATTTTTATAATCGATTTCTGATGCATCTTTGAGAAGTATTGTATCTGTAAAGCGGGAAGCATTGCCTGCTCTTGGAGCTTGTTTTGCGTGTTGGGAGAATGAGAACTCGTGGCCTGATCGCACCCGTCCATCCATGGCAGGCTTGCTGCCGAAGACGAAGGAGGAGATGAAATTATTTGCTTGCCATGTTGACAAGAATGCATGTATATGTACAGACGATTATACACTGGGTTATAACAGTGTCAGCGGTCCAAGCGTACAGCGACAAGTGGTCAATGGCAAGTTTGCAATAACGAGCCGAACTGAAATCTCGATCAACACCGACACTGCCAAACTTGGGCCGTCAGTTGCAGGCCAAGCCAATAACTGAAACTCGCGCAGTTTCAGTTTCCCCTGTAGACGACGTCACCAGGCAGCAGACCCTTCTGCACCGGCCATCGTTTACGGCGAACGGACACCGGACCCCGGCGGCTCCTGCAAAATTGGGCACAGGCTGCATGCATTGCTGCAATGATTAGCAGCCGCCGGTGCGCAGCGTCTGGACTGCACATCATGCCGGCCAAAGAGACGAACGTACGGCACGCCGGCCAGCTGCCGCAGTTGCGCTGCCTGCCCTAGTGTCAGAGTGTGGCCGGTCGTGTGAGGTTTACTTTTAAGCCGGGTTAGGTGAGTGGTCAACCTTAACCTCGACGTGAGATGCTTCATGATTTATGCCATTAGTTAGCCTCACCGCGCAACTATCCGGCAACTATCTGTAGTCCGGACTAGCTTTCCCGGGGAAAAGCATTTTCTTCCTCGCTTATTTTCATCTTCTTGGGCTGAGATACGAGGAGCGCTTTTGGTCTTGTCTATTGTGGTTTAGATATTCGAACCCCTCTTGGCCTCTTCAACAATGCAGTATCTCATTCTTTGGTCTTGTTTATTGTGGTGGAGATATTCGAGCTACGCTAACTTTTTTTTTTCATTTGATCACTAGTTTAATTAATGTTTGCCTTTTTTGTTGTTGGCTTTGGAGTTCTGGCTGGCTGTCAAGTTATGCGCATGCAGTGTGGTGCCCGCAATAATGGGTTCCGTCAAGTCGTGTGTTTTTTCAACGCATCTTGTACAAAATGTCGTCAAGTCGTGTGTTTTTTCAACGCATCTTGTACAAAATGTTGTTACTGCTGCTCTCTCCCTTGTCTATATATATACAAATTAGTACTACAAAATGTTGGTCTCTCTCCCCTAGTGGTTCCGTCCATGAGTTGTGCAAGTGTAGTACTGATCATACAGTATTTAAAATAACTTCAAAAACCTAAAATGGAGCCCGGGCTACATGGTACCCTTTTTTAAATTCGAAATTGACATTTTTGAGTTTCAAAAAATTGAGAAAATATTCCCGGATGTAGATATTGTTGAGATCTACAATCGTGCAAATTTCCAACTCCAAATTAGTTATATTTTGAAATTCCCGGATGTAGATAATTTCCAACTCCAAATTAGTACAATCGTGAAAAACATAAATGGATGGATCTGGGTGGTGAATAATTCAAAGATTCAAAAAATTGAAATTTCCCCGATTTGTCTTTTTTGTACAGCCCAAAATACAACGAATTTTAAGATAAAGTTTTGGACACTTGTAAATCTCGAACCTATCTACATCTGTGAGTTTTTCGCGATTTTTTGAAAAATCAAAATTGTCATTTTCGATTTTTTTTCTTCAAAAATATGGGCTTCATGTAGCCCGGGTTCCAAAAATCCACTCTCAAATAACTTAGGTTTCAATAGGCCTATGATTACAATATCGCTGCAGGGTGGGTGTGTTCTGAATAAATGGATTATTTTCACATAAATTTTGAAGCATTCGTTGTGTCGGTTCCTAATGTGCTATTAGAATCTTCTGCACTACTATTATAGGGGTGTATTTTGTTCCCGGCCACACTTTGCCAAGCCAAAGTTGAGCAGTTTTGTATGTGCTTGGTTCTTGATACTTTTGTATTGCCACACTTTATTATCTATATGGCCACCTGTCATAGAGTAATTTTTTTGACAAGTTTTGCCACATCTTATGGCGCCCAATATCTATAGATCATGGACACAACAGGCGTGCTACGGGTGGTTAGGAGAGACAGTTTTCCTAATAGGCGAGTGGAGTACATGACAAGATGATGCATCCACTCGCCGGAGAATGAAAGAAGGAATCGAAGTGGCTCTAGCTAGTTGCTTTGAGGAGGTACGTTGTTTTCGCGCCCAAGGCTGCATGCCACGGTAGGTTCTTCGCCGTGAGCCACACAGTTGAAAGATATTCATTCAACCGGTCGTCGTCGTGTCCGACCGGACGGACGGCCGGTGCGTACATGCATCTTTCGGTCTTTCCCAGCTTTGAGCGACGTGCGCAAAAGTAAAGAGCCAGATGATGCGTACGGTGGTGACCCGTGTCGAATGTCCCGACGTAGAGAGCAACGGTGATCAGCAGGAGGCAACGCTAAAGTAAACAGTGTGGTGCATGGTGCCCCACGATAAGGCACGGGGAATTGGAACCCCCGACCTAGCCCGACCAAGGGGAAAATACTATTTTGAAACATAAACAAATGATGTCCGAATCGCCGAAAAATGTTCTGCTATACATACATTCCGGCAAGTAGTTTAGCCCTATGTCCATTTCAGCACAAAAGAAATGTAGAATCTATGAATATAAACTTTGAAGAAATACCCCGAATAGGGCAGCTGAAAGATTTGATGCTCCACTTTGGTAGATTGAGTGGTGGGTATTGGTTCTTTTTCCACAAGGCTAGGGATCAATATGCAGTCAATATTCTCTATCTTGCTACTACTTTTTCTTTCTAGGCTTTCATAGTTCAATTTGAGTCTCATATTTAAATTAGTTGGCTCAGAACCTTGATGGCGTATATCATGTGTGTGTAGAGATGACAACGGGGAAGAACTCATAGGGCAGTGCGGGCACCCTCACGTCATCGATGCAAGTAAGCCCTGGCATTGAGTGAAAAAAATCAACGAGGCCCCCTTGCTAATTGCAATACGGGATCGGATGAAAAAATGTATATGAAATAAGCATCAAAATATGATGTGAATGTAAAAAAGAGAAGATGAATCTACGTTTGGATAGATTACAAAAAAAAGGAACATTAACGGGCATCTAATGTTCATGAACAATATGTATGCCATTAAAGCATTTTACTCTTCTACTCCCTCAGAAAAATGTGAAAATGACATGTTTTACACCGATAAGGCGTTCACAATATTGTTTTGACCATCCTTATGCAATATATGTACAAAGATTAGCAAAATTATAACGTTCTTGTGAAAGTACTTCTTGAGAGAATACATGCATATTATTTTCAAGTCCCAATTTAAATTTGTATAGAACAATAACATTGGTCAAGATTAACAAAAGTTGACTTAAGGAATTGTGCAACGAGAAAAGATTGCGTACCGAAGAGTGTTTTTTGTTTTGTTTTAATTCTGCACCGAGTAAAAGAAAATGCTTGACTTCGCATATGCTTTTCTGTTGCAAATGCATTGCATAATGTCCAATCTTATGATGTGATAGGAATCATTTGAAGCTCTTGACCTATCTTTTTCAATTAGAGATGCCACAACTTGTGTATTTACAATCTGCAAGAGGGCAGAGGCAGGGGGTTTTAACCTCCATTTGAAAGAAGAAGAAAAAACAATCTGCAAGAGGGTTTCAACAAACTTCCTAGTTCATTTTTTATGGGATGTACAAAATAGAATTACATATTTGAACATGGAGTACAAACACACAACACGAGGGCAAGCATGGGTTGTATTGTAAGAGAAGTAAACTAAAACTCCTGTCCGATGGCATCATTTCCTTGAGACATACATGGGCATACCGCATACATATGAAACTATGCACTCCACACTGCATAGTGGATAGGAGCAACCAGACGGAATGGATAAAAGATGTTATATAAGAGTTGCCAGAACTTAATTTGTAGAACTTCTGTCGGTAGTGTAGAATTCAGACATATCATTCCTAGATGTTATTTTCATCCTCTTTCTTGTTGATGAAGAAAACAAGCGGTAACCCCAATAGCTAGAAGCCTAAAACTAAAGGGCCTTTATGCAAACTAGGACATCCCTTGAAGTGAAACGCCGTTCGCTGGTTTTACCAGCACGGCACAACGTGTATCAGGGCAGGGCTCCATACTGTACAGAGTACAAAACAATGCAAATGCACAGTACCCTCTTTCGAAAAATTGTATTCACGACCAATTGGAGAAAACAAAACACGGAACGCCTCCGCCATCCAATATTTACAGTCAACTTCGCTGTAGTCCTGAATCAGGTATTTGTGTGGTTGTGGTTCCTAGAGGAGCAGTAGCACTCGCTCGCATGCCCTGCATAAATGCAGAATTCCCTCCAAATACGCTTTCCTCAGCTTGACCAAGCTTCAACAGGAAGGGTAGGAATTGATCTCGGAGGAAGTACAGCAACTATTACTGGCGCTCAGTCAGTAAAGCTTGTAAGAATTCCTTGAGGCACTGAGAAGGGAGAAACTCTGGTCATTCTCCTTTCGGTGTATGCCACATGTTAGCTTCGAGGTTCTTGCTTCATATGAGAGGCGTGTGCTGCTGCCCCATAAGATTGGACCTTCAGGATAAAAACAACGGTTGTGTTGTTGAGATGTCATGCTACCACTTCAAGTGCATAAATACTTCAATACCAAGACACATTACAAGCAATGCATACGGTGAACTGCTCCTACGATTGCTAGGCTGTGCATTCTTACCATTCTATCAACTTGAATAAGTGAATTAAGCTTGTCTTCATGTACAAATGCTGGCAGAGGAGGCATCTGACCCATGATGCCAGGTGTCTCGCTCATTCTGCAAAACAATAATACGAAATAAATGTGAACAGAGGAATCAGCATAAGCTAGTTACTCGGCATTAGCACATTAACATTGTTTTACGCTTTAACACAAGTTTTTTTACAAAGTAATGGAAATAGTCATAATGTTCTCCTGTAGAACATTATGCAAGATCATTGAACAGTAGAAGGTAGAGCTCAGGAGAGCAATAAAATAAAGTTTTTTCTAAACTTGAGATTCTAAACTTGAGACTCCTATGGCCGTCGCCACTTATTGCACTCTAGCACCACAGCTCCTTTAGTTATGGGTGATACAATACATTCAGATTTATAAAAAATATTATATGACCTGAACATGTTTAATACTTCCTCCGATCCGAATTAACAGTCGGAAGTGGTGCGTACAAGCTGTGCTAGCTATTCTGTTTTTCTACGAATCTTTTTATGGACCGGAGGGAGTAGAAGCTTTACCTGGTTAAAATAGCTCTAATGTTGTTATTTGTCCGAAGAAAGAGACCCGCGTTCTCCTCCGTCTGCAAGAAACTCAGAACTTCAGGCATGAAATAAGTTACAGAATGTGCCCCAGTCACATTCATCATATGAAAGCTGTCCATGAGAGCGACAAGTTCCAAATAATTAAATACTGGCCTATATTAGTACTCAATGGCAGATGGCATTTTTCACATGATCGCTATTACTGTTATTTCATCCCAACCTTTGAGGCATAGGCACAGCCCTATCATATTCCTCTTGATCAAAAGATCAAGAATCACTGAAGTTATCAATGAAACGAAGGAGTATAGCATATGTTGCTGAAGGATGCGATTTAAATATATAAGGCATCGCAGTATCAGGCATACGGATTTTGTCAGGGATGCTTACATACTCGTGATTCAGTTTTTTCGAACATATAAATAGCGGTGCACTACTACTATACTAGTAATAGGATGTCTATTTCTGGTTGAAGGATTAATTGTGAACACAAATGATCATGAGAAATTTAATATGTAAGATAAGATGTAAAACTAACAACCACGATGAAATTCAGACGTTTGGCAGGCACTGACACTTAAGATACTATAAAGGATGAAGTTTAAGACCTGGAAATAGGCGGCATATCAACATACATACCTTGAATGCATCAATATTTGCAGCAATCTGGTTCAGTAACTGATTATTTTGCTCCAATAGCTGTTGAGTTGCGCTGTCCACAACATGAGCTGCTTCAAAAAGGGGTGTTTTTAGAAGAAATAAGGCAAACATGCAGCTCATGCTGCTTCAAAATTAATACAAACGAGCTTTATCAGATGAAAACGAAACAACATGAGGTAGTTGCACGCAATAGCGTTAAAGGCAAAGACGATTTATTGCATACCTCTGTGAAGTGAAAGACAATGATAGAAAAAAGTGTAAGCAGGAGTGTGCAATGTAATGGACTCTGCCTCCTACAAGGACATATACTAAGGACCGTCCATTCCTATAATTTAACATGAGTATATGATCCTGACAACAGGTTCTAGAAATGCATCTTAAGTGACCCATAATCCTATGTTAAAAATGGTCAGCTAAAAAATACTGCCACTCTCTTGTGTGTGTGATGCTCTTTCTACTTTTTTGGGATGTAGGAAATACAGTCTAAACACACTACAAAGGTAACAAGCAAAGCATCAAGAATTCTGGACAAAGCTGAAGAAAATCGTTGATATGTATCGTAGAGAAAGATTTTTTCCATAATTAATATTGTTTCAGCCACAGAGTTTAAACTTGAACATTTGACTGCCTTTCATTGTGATCTTAGCTGTCCATCTAGCTTCAACCTATATGGAATTTCCTTGCCTTTGCTGCTATGTCAGTATGTTTGATGGTTCGTTAACGAGTAGTAACTAATTATATTGCTAGCTACTGAATAACATTGTATTGGAGGTCCCTGTCTGATCTTCGGATTGGTGACATCAGTTTAGTTCGTTCGTTTCGTGGACATCAATTTTAGATAAACAATTTAATAGGAAACACATCATTGCTTTGATTAAGTCGATGGTCGGAAAGCATAAATATGCCAGAGAAACAAAATGCACAATATCATAACCTTATTTTCATATATGAATTAACATGATTACACAAAAGATATGGAAACTACAACGCAAGCACATAATTTGTTTTAATGCTCCTATGATTTTCAAATATATTGATTAATAGTATAGTCGTGTATTGCACGTGCATGATTACTAGTATTGAAGAAGCTACAAACAATATATAGTAGGGTCTTTTATGAGACGATTGTTTCCCTAACATGAATCTGTGTATAAACTTATAAGTTATCTCCAAGTGCTACATCGGTTATGCTCAACGAAAAAAATAGCACGCTATTTTCTGGTTAATAGCACGATATAGCGTATTTGGAGAGGCTACGCTATATTTAGTCTAAAGTTGACGCTATGGCGCTATTTTCGTCTTATATGCCCGAAACCACACTAAACGTGATAACGTTATAGCTATGCTAACAAAAAGTCTGGAAATAACGTTAGGTGATGATGATAACGGGCAATCTGGTGGTTCTTCTAGTTATTCTGAAGATGATGCCAATGATTCTGATTAAAGTTTAAAATATTTATCTTTTACTTTATTACTTTTTCATGGTTTTAAGCCTCATATTTGTATTCGTGCCATGGATTTGGCCTTGACATTTGAATATGGTTATCTGATTATGCATGTATTGTTTCTGGAAAAAAAATTAGTGCTAAAATCCTTAATATTTAGACTATTTCTTACAACTTTTTCATCACGCTATTTTATATGTAACTTCGCTATATCACGCTATATCTTGTATAGCTTCTGGAGAAGGGCCACGCTATTTTTGATAGCACGCTATTTTTTTCCTTGGTTATGCTACACGCTCCACCCCTTCAAAATATTGTCAAGACATAATTAACAAGGACAGTTGACGTCCACCTTGGGGTAGGTGCGTTTAGATCAAGTTCGACAGTCTTTGATGGCTTACGTCAATGTCGAGACCGGCGACTTCATTTCCCACCCTATAGCCAAGAGGCTTCATCTTTGGATCCCTGGACTTCCTTGCCAAATCGTTTGGCAAGATCCAAATCCACGACTCGGCCGAGCGTTTGCCGGTAGAGATCTCGTCATCAACCCCATAGTTCGGCTACACACATGAGTAGCCTTTGATATCTTCCCCCACTTTGATATGGCCCTGGACGAGGCCCTCTCCTTGACCTCGAGTGCAACTCGGAGGGCGAGGCGAGCACCGTGACTCATCATCCTTCTCGTGTAGTGTTCGCCATAGAGCAGAGCAACGACGTTAGTGGGACTTGGAGGTGGCCGCCGCCACCACAGCTGTCGCCTCCCTCGCAGCCTAAACCGAAGAGATCCCTGCCGGTCAGATGAAGAAAGGTCGTATCTGGCAAATCGTTGAACAGCTCATGGGACGAGCCCACGGGGTACAACTCAGGCGAACAACTCGAACAAGAAAAAGGGGACATCATCGCCGCCGGATGCCATGTTTGTGACAGACGGAAGACAAATCGCTGACACCTTCGCCACTTCACGTTAAAGGGAAGTGTATGCATTTTTTGGCGTCAGAACCTCGTCGCTGTCTAGATCTCCATGCACGGCGTTCACCGAGCACAATATTCTCAATGTCTAGTACCCAGAGCGTTTCCGCATATCGAGAATGACAAGTACAGATGCGAGATCCACCCTTGACACATGTATGTCGACTACCGCACTACCTGCTTTGTTAATGGCGGAGATGAGACCGCGCCATCCGCTGTCTACCTTTGTGATTGGCTGACTTGGCTAGGGCCTGGCTAGAGAGCTTACATTCTGGCTGCATCAATGACTGATAAGACATTGAGAACTATTTAATCAATAACCTCTAGGGGACCTATGACAGGCCCGACACCTACTGGGATCTCGAGTACTTTGTGCAGCAACCCGGAGAAGCCCTAAGAGAGATTGCATCAAGCAGTTCACCGAAAAGAGAAACTCGCTTAAGTCTCGTATGCCGCAATTTTCTCAACTATAAAAGTGCACAATATTTTTTCTCTTAGACTCTTAGTTGAACCAAATCAATACTTTTCTGGTTTTAGATTTCCTTTCAAGATCCAAGCAGATAAACTGAAGCAAGGCTTAGCAAAGCATGATGGCTTCATCACTTGGAATATTTCCATGCTCACAACTCCACAAGCTAGGACATTGAAGAGGATACAATGAAATATGCGTTTTTTTCTTCATACAGCAAGCTCAATCCTTCAAGCAGAAGCCCAATCCATGAAGCCCTTTTTCAGCACCCCCAGCCTTGCAGAAGAGATGCCAGAGGTGTCACAGAAAGATACAACATCAAAGGCTTCACCCTCGTGTGAGGGTTTGGTCTCAGTCTACCAATCTTTCCATCAATTGCATGCAAAGCCTGCACAAAAATGTACATAGTGTTCTTTGTTCAGTGCTCATATTATGAGTGGAGGGCAACTTGAGTATTTCCGAATATTCAATTCCAACTTTCCGAATGTGTCAGAGAAAATATACCACATGAGGAGGGGATGAAGAATCAGAAATGGTGATGTGAAGAAACCGGAAAAGTTTGTGAAGAAAGCATCCTGATTTTTAGTCTCCCCAATTTCTCTCTTGCTTGGCCACAAGTTGTTGAAAATGTCACCTCAGCTCCTCCGGGTATTGAACTGTTTCAGAATGGTTAGCACAGAAAACAGTATGACATTTCTACACACCGAAGAGACCTCATTGACGAAATCTCGAATAATGTGATATCACACCTGAGATTGAATAAAAAATAACCTGAACTGAGCAACTATATCATGGTACGCACATTTGTTCCCAACAACAAACATAACTTGATATTATAATTTCATCACATTGCTCTCCACAACATACAACCACAGTTGATTTACCGATCAACAAGGCACGACTCTGTCGAGATTACTTTCCTATGACCTAGAAACTGGCTAGAACTAAGCAACCAATTTAACCATTGAATCGTCCCAAAACAATGGCGAATGACCGCTATTTGACCATTGAGAATTCAAAATGACACTGCAGACCGACAATAAAAGAGACACCAACAACACTAAAACGACAAGCTTGCCGCTAAGCAGTTACAGACCTCACATAAGGAAAAAAAGTCGAAGATAAAAGCTAAGACGAGCATGTTCTATGACTTCGAAGGCAATAGCGCCGTCCGAACACAGCCGCTCTTAATTTGTCCTTAGTGCTTCGGATAGAAGGAATGGACCTGCTGCTCCAGCTACATTGAAAAACAGAAGAACATGTCAGTTCCATGAATTCTAACAATGTTGTGAGAAGTTGAGAGGCCAAAATTCTAGTGACCTTTTAGAGCAACATGAAGCCGAAACTTAGATATCAATCATACCCAAAACAATTATCGGTTAAAACGATTTTCCAGTAGTCCTAAATAACTGCTTGAGACACCAAGTGGTGCCTCCAAGTACAATTCATAATTTATTGCAAATGACAGGTATATTTAGATACAAATAAATGAAGATGCTATGTCCATACTTGTTTACCTTCCACATATATTATTAGTAATGTAATGTCTGACATGCAACTAACTCCAATCATTCCATTAACATGTTTTTCATTTGTTGTTATGTAGCAAACTAGTTTAATCTATTCCATTAGAATCTTATCTTATGTCTAGTTATGATTTTCCATATCAAGCGAAATGTAGCATAAAATTACTTTGAAGATGGGTACTCCAATTTACTACAATGCTACATAGTCTTACATGAGCTCATAAGAAATAAATAAGGTAATACCTCAAGCATGGTTTGGAACTTGCTGCGTAGATCATATAAATCATTGCTCACATCATCTAGTGTCTTCAGGCACCTGGCAAAGAAAATGGCTCAGTAAGTTGTGAAGCCCCTTCCTATTGGCAGACCACGTAAGGAGCATGTTAATAATTGACAAAAGTGCACATGGTCGACACAATTTGACCCATAGGAATATTTTGCACTGCATGGTTATCTTAACAAATAAAACATCTGTTTTGGAAATTAAATTTAAAAAGGAAACATCACTTGCAGATTGACACATCAATAATTTATAAGTTCATTTACTGAATAGGTGTGCAATATTCAAAGATGGTGGAAAAACTGAGTTTCCCTTTTAAGTATCTGAATGTAGGAGTTTGCGCGATAGAAAACAAAAAAATTCTCTCACATGCGGAAGCAACACTCAAGATCCTATCTAGAAGATTCTAGTAACGGGGAGAGTAGTTCATCATACCCTCGAAGAACACGCGCGTTGAACGTTTAATTCAACGCAGCTCGGTGAAGTTGTTGACGATGTTCGATCCGATCAGCACCGCAAACGAGCAGCACCTCCGGAGGCTTGCACATGTACAGCTCGATGACGTCTCCCTCTTCTTGATCCAGCAAGCTAGAGGGAGAAGTAGGTGGGATCGATTCCAGCAGCACGACGGCGTGGTGGTGGATATGGTGGAGAGTTCCCGCGGGCAGGGCTTCGCCAAGCGGTGCGCGGGAGGTAGAGGAGCAGCAAGCCAGTGATGCGGCCAAGCCTCTGTCTCTTGGTGCACCTCTCCCTCTTCTTTATATAGGCAAGGGGCTGCAGCCACTTTATTTCCAAAGTAGAAACTCCCTCTTTCAATAGTGGTAACCCCTTCTCATTTAAAAGGTGGTAACCCCCTCTTTCAAGAGTGGTAACATCCCTTTTAAAGGGCTACCCATTGAATGGCTGCATGGACCAAGTAGGACTGGTCAAATGGACCAGTGGGCCACCCTTGGTCGTTGGGGACAGGTGGGCCCCACTATGGGACCCTCCGGAACCTTCTAGAACATTCCGACACTCTGCCGAAAAATCCCGAACTTTTCCGGAACCCTGAAATCAACTTGCCATATATAAATCTTTACCTCCGGACTCTTCCGGAGCTCCTCGTGATGTCTAGGATCTCATCCGAGACTCCGAACAATATTCGGACACCATTAACAAAATTATCCCACAATATTCGGACATCATTAACAAAATTATCCCAGAGCTACCCTAGCGTTACCGAACGTTAAGTGTGTGACCCTACGGGTTCGAGAACGTGCAGACATGATGGAGACACCTCTCCGATCAATAACCATTAGAGGGACCAGGATATCCATAATGACTCCCACACATTCAACGAAGATCTTTATCGGTTGAACCACTATGTCGTGGACTACTATAATCCGTATACAATTTCCTTTGTCACGCGATATTTTACTTACCCAAGATTTAATCGTCGGTATCACTATACCTAGTTAAATCTTGTTACTGGTAAGTACTCTTTACTCGTTCCGTAATACAACATTCTCTGTGACTAACTCATTAGTCACGTGCTTGCAAGCTTTACCGAATGTGCACTACCGAGTGGGCCCAGAGTATATCTCTCCGAAACACGGAGGGACAAATCCCAGTCTTGATTCATGTAATTCAACAAGCACTTTCTGAGATACCCGTAAGACACCTTTATGATCACCCTGTCACGAAGCGATGGTTGATGTCCCCAAAGTATTCTTCCAGTACCCGGGAATAACATGATCTCATGGTCTAAGAAATAGGATACTTGACAATAAAAGGCATGACAATAAAAACTTAATGAAACGATCAATATTGTTATGCTTAGTTGGGTCTGTCCATCACGTCATTCTTCTAATGACATGATCCCGTTAATTAATTAACAACTCATGTTCATGGTTGGGAAACCACAACCATCATTAATTAACGAGCTAGTCTAGTAGAGGCTTACTAGGGACGCAATGTTGTTTACGCAACCACACATGTATTATGTTTCCGGTTAATACAATTATAGCATGGAAATAAACATATATCATGAACAGGGAAATATGATAATAACATTTATTTATTATTGCCTCTAGGGCATATTTCCAACACTGAAGATATAATAAGTAGGGCATACTGCCGGTGCTGCAGAGACGACCAATCTGTTTAGTTTCGATGGTAATTTGTAAACATTTAATACAAATTATATAAGTATATTGACTAGAAAATTGTAATGGAACCGTTACATTCCTAAACCAACCAGCTCATTTGAGTCAGCCAAATGTTTATGTCTATAAAGTCTAAATGAATTTAGAAGTTTACATAAGCGATGGATATGCAATTGCATCGATAAACATCCTGATAATGTTAATAATAAGTGCATGTGTTAAAGTAGATGAGTAGAACACAATGGGCCACATTCAGTACGAAGACTTCAGTAAGAAAATGATAGAAAATAAAATACAGTGACATAATGATACAAGCTACTAACCCATCTCTGCACTTCTTGACAAAACTTACGGAACTGAATGCATGTGTTATTCACTCTCTGAGCGCCAATGCTGCAACATGCAATACTATACAATCAGGAAAGTACCACCAATTGTTTTAATGAATTATAAAGAGAATTGTAGTTCTTTCTATTCACTTCTTCACCCCAATCAAATAAAAATATAGCACTATGATTATAATATATGAGTTAACAAGACCGTTAAATACAACTAATAAAGCTCAGGTAAAAAAAGACATGTGGCACACTAGCTTACAAACTTCTGTTGCATAAAAATCACATGGATACCACATAACTAAATCTGAATTGATTAGGAAATAGGATGGTTTGTGCATAATGATCGTAGTTCCTAACCACAATAATATTAGTTTCTAAGCATAATAAAATTAGTTTCTATAAAAAGTTTACATAAATATTTATTATTTGAGTCTACCCAACCTTGTGTGAAACTATAAATTCCATGGTTTCACAACAAAACCATGCAACCCAAAAAAGGATTTCTGAAACAAAGGCAGAGCATGCAAAACTTCCCTAACTAGTTTAAAACACGAAAATGTGGAACCGAATTCAACCCCTCAAAATCAATTGAAAGAACCACTTAACATGGGAGAATCTGGAGTGCCGCTCCTTGAGTTGCCCGATTTGTGCGAAGAAGCTTTTCAAATATAAAGCATAAGTCATTACAATGACAAAAGATTTTGTCAAATGTTCACCATAAAAACGGCAAAATTGTCGGATTAACAAAGACCATATGATTTGTATGGTCTACGTAATAAAATTGTACAATGAGAAATATAATTTTTCATATCTAAACCACAAAAAGTACAACGGTCAAATGGACCTCCACCTCTCTCCAAATTAATTGGAAGATGCCACCGATGTGTATGGAACAGATCAAGTTTGTCGGGGTAAATGATAAATCACTACAAGCGATAGATGGATCTCATACCTCCCAATATTGTTGGGAAGTACCACTCACAATGTATTAGTGCAATCTGCGGTCATTGGGTTGCCGAACAATGCGGAAATGGGCCGCGTTCGTAAGATCTACTTCATAAGACACTCTACAATGATTGAGCGGTTGCTAATTCTCGCCAAGATGACCGGACCCCTTACAGTGAATCCAACTCCTTCCATTATATGTGGATCTAATACTCGATTTTCTCTACCGACAACAACCATCGATCCAAACTATTGCAGAAACATATATGAACATAACATGAAAGGAGAAGAAAATAGACTCACCTTGCACTGTTCCCCTTGAGCAGACGCAAAAATCATACACCTTGTTGAAGTCCACACAAGGCTTTTCCCTGCACACACAACAACCGAATTCCCATGCAAATAATCAAAGATCCAATCACAGGGAGGATGACAAGCGAGCAAGCAAATGTAACACACTTACAACTGCTTGGCGATCTCGCCGATGATCCGCTCGACTTCCTCACAGAAGAGTGTGACGACCTCGACAATGAAGTTCGGGGTGCTCTCGTCCTGCAGCTTTTGAAGCTGTTGGAACTGATCATCCAATAAACCCTACCCACCAAACAAACGAAAGTAAGAACATCGAACCCCCCAACAATATTACCCATTCACCACAGGAAAAGACAACATTCCACACAAATGTCACCGAAATAGTAAAGAGCTCACTGTGGCAAACATGTTGGCCAGTAGGGTGTTGAGCTGCATCTTCATCGCCATTGCTACCCAGAGCGTGGACTGGAGCTAGCACTCAGGAAGCTCAGTAAGGAGAGGATAGAGTGGGCAATGCAGGATTGAGAGTGGGAATGGATGGTTATTTCTTCTGCTTGGGTGTGGTATATATAGGCGAACCAGATTCCCAAGTCCACCGTCAAAGTTGGAAGTGGAGCCTACCTTTTTCCTACCCTTAATTGCTCCCCTTATTTTTGTAATAAAATCGTTATCGAAAAATGCCAAGTTTTTATTGGATACCTTTTATTTGCCTCTCTAATTTTAGTACATAGTTTTGCGCAATAACGACGGGCAAACGACTCTCGTTTCAGAATGGTAAGTAATTATGTTTTATTTTTGGGGATCATTAAGTCTTACGTAATACGGTTGATGGGACATAGGAAGACTTTCATTACATACCTTTTCAGCCTTAAACCGTGTCGATTATTAATATATCATTAAAATTTTCTATTTAATTTGGTTGGTTCTGAAACCGCATAGGGGTAGTTTTATTGGTTCTAGTTATATGTCCATTGATAGCTCTTGTGTATACTGGCCATATCTCGAGTTGGACCGGGCCAAAAAGCCGGTGCTAAAAAAAATCACGTGTGAGCTGGGCCTGGTCTGACCGTGGGGCCGCAAAAATCAGGCCCGAGCCTAGTGCAATCCAGGCCCGGTCCTACCGTCCTAAATCACATTTTTCAAGCCCGATCCGGTCAGGCCCGAGGGCATGATCTGGACTGGTCCAAAATGTTTGGGCCGGTTCGATCGTCCATATCGATCCGGGCTGCGCATTTATCTATTTCCAACTAAGAGGATATTGTGTATTCATTTATATTTGAATAATACTGGCTCCACCTCTAAAAATGCACTCACATGATTAGCTATAGTATAATTCACATAAATAAAACATCCATTGCACGAGTTAATTACCGTGAATTGTTAGACACATTAGTATATACTGGATCCTCTTTGCACTCCAAGGCGCTCTAATACGTCCAAAACGTATGTACTTTCCCAATCACTTTGTTTTAAGTTTTTTCGTAATCTCATTGAACCACTACAAGAAATGTGTTGATATATGACCTTTTCATAATGACCGTGGACAAATTGATCATAAATTTATGACGATTTCGCACTACATGGTCGTAATCCATTCGCAGAGGGCAAAACCTTGTGATTTGAGTCAAGAAGGTCATGATTGTGATAGTTTTAGAATCCCTTATTTCTGTTGTATTGATCTGGACCCTGGTTGGGGGTTTATATAGGAGTACAAGGGGGTAGGAGACTTGGAGTACAAGATGATCTAACTCTAATCAATCATAACAGTACATATACTCTAACATCCCCCCTCAGTCGTAGCGGGAGTGAAGCGGACGATTGCGACTGAAGAGTCCTGTGCGTCCGTCGCCTCCTCCACCTTGTCATCATCGCCGTCCCCTTCTGGTTCCTTCTCTTCCCTCCCGCAGTCACAGCGGGAGTGTCATGGACGCAAGGGATGACGCGGATGCTGTCGACCGGAGCTCTTGAGTTGTTGTAGACGTGTGTATGATGTTGATATCGAGGTAGCCGAGCGTGATGTAGCCGTGGTCGAGATTGTCGCAGTCGGTGTAGCCGATCGAGCCGAAGGCGCAAAAAAATTGCGCGGTTTTGGGTTTTGAGGCGGCGGCGGCAGGGTTTCTGCGGCGGCGGCGGGGTTTTTACCAGGCGAGCAAGGCGATCGTGCGATCGCCCTAGCAGAGCGCCGGCGAAGTTTTTGGGCGGCGGCGGCGGGGTTTTAGTTTTTGGCGGCGTGCGGCCGCGACTCGCTTGGGAGCGGCGGCAGGCAGGCGGCGGGTTTTTATGTCATTGTGCGGCGGCGGCAGCGGATCTGCGGCGGCGGCGGGTTTTGCGGCGTGCGGCTCGACTCGCATGATGTAGACCTCGACGCTGATTTGTGTTGGCAGTGTAGAACTCGACGAAGATCTTGGTGTAGTCGTACAGCTCGATGTAGATGTTCAGCTCGATGTAGCTCGGCTTGATGCAGTGTAGATGGGTCGGCTGGATGTAGACGACGGAAGGACGCTGTCCACTTCGTGTGGCTCGTGGAGTCATAGCAGATTGACGCTGTGTGCAACTTTAATGCATGTACTCCCTCCGTTCCAAATTAATTGACTTGGTCTTATCCAAATATGGATGTATCTATACTTGTTTGGTGTCTAGATACATCCATGTGTAACTAAATGTGTGTCAATTAAATCCGAACGGAGGGAGTACGTACCATCAGATCGTAGTGCATGCCAGACAGATGTGCCCAGCTGCCTTGTGCATGCCCCTCGGGTGACTCGTGCGCATGCATGACTGCGCCTCCGACGCGTGCGCTGCTGCCTTCCGCGGCGGCTCCTGAAGAGAGGCGTACTGCTTGCGCCCAACGTCCGCGACGGGACGTGATCTGCCTGACGCGCGCGGCCGCGTCGAAATCAATCTTCTCCACGTGTTTCGCCGCCGAGATGTTGATCATGATGCCGATTTCTGCTGGACGAGGATCATGCGGTTAAGGGATTTATTCAGTGGCTAATTGGATCTAATCTACGGAATTGAGAATTTCGAAAATCTAGTCTAAAGAACGGATCCGATCTTTGATCGAAACCGGTGACGCGCCCCTGAGGAGAGGAGATAAATCTCCCGGGGGCGGCGTGTTGCGGAAGTGGTTTAGAACCCTAAGATCGGCGTCATGAGACTAACCGCTCTGATACCATGTGATAGTTTTAGAATCCCTAATTTCTGTTGTATTGATCTGGACCCTGGTTGGGGGTTTATATAGGAGTACAAGGGGGTGGGAGACTTGGAGTACAAGATGATCTAACCCTAATCAATCCTAACAGTACATATACTCTAACAATGATTTCATAAGATGAAATCGTCATAATCTTTGCCAGGCGGTTTACGGCTTAATTTTTGTCGACTACGAACAATTATAATCTTCATAACATGCTGACGTTGATGCATTGAAATGACTGGGCGACCACATCATCAATTTTGCCTATGTTTCCTGGACAGCCACAACATTGATTTCGTATACGTGTCGTGTCTACTGGACGGCCCATCATCAATTTCGCCTACGTGTCGTGTCTAGTTGTTATTTTTTTGCTTATGTGTCATTTATACCAGTTGGCTTGAACGTCCACAGATTGACTTGTTGACTAAACTGACCCACGGGACCCACATCGGACCCGCCCTGGACACACATCGAGCTGACATGCGGGGCCCACAACGAACCCGCCCTAGACACACAACGTGTGGACCAGCCTTGTTGACAAGCCGGACCCGCACTGAGAATGCACGCATGACCCACATTTTGTTTACAGAAATAAGCAACTCGAGCCCAGGAAAGTGAGGCATGAACCACTATCGAACATATACTCCCTCTTGGAGACTTACACAATAACTTGTCCAAAGAAATCATATAAATCAAAGATCAAGTAAGAAAGTAAATAAAGCAATAACAAAATAGCAATAAGATCATATAATAAACATGCACAATCTGAACATAACATCACAATTCATCATATCCCAGCAAACACAACAGGTACGGGAAATTACATTGGATTAATCTCGATCATGTTAGGCTGCTCATGAGACCATAATATTGAATAACAAGGAGGAGATATCACCATATAACTACTACTGTGGATCCATAGTCCAAGGATGAACTACTCATGCATCGTCATGGAGGCAGCAAGGTTGGTGTAGATGTCTTCGGCGATGATTTTCCCCTCCGACAATGTGCCGGAACAGGAATCCAGGACGACCCCCGAATTAGGGTTCTCCATATCACCCCCATTATCTTAGTTTTTTGCATTCGACTTTTAAGAAAAAATATACGAAATGAACGCATGAAATAAGTAAATGTATGTATTTGTTTTCCAAAAAACATCAATTATAAATCACTACAGAGTGTAAAAGGTGTGGCATTGTCACTTACTGTTCTAGGTAAATGAACTTGTTGAGCAACTGTTATATTGTCTGAACTTGTTGAGTATTAAGTCGTCATCCCTTACTGTTTCCAAAACCTTTGCTAAGCTCCACTACGAAGATCAGCTAGACATGTCTGGTGAAGTTGAAGGTGGGGTAGAGTACCACATCGACTATGTTGTGGGCAACGACGACAAGGAGGCCGACATGTATAGATGATAGTCTCATACGCTTATACACGAAGGAATTAACTTTGGTCAAGACGCTTATGCACGAAGTAAGTTGTAGACGACCAGATCAGCAGAGACTGTCCCTAAACTTGGAAATTTTGACATGACCAGAAGATTTAAAAAGGGAGGTTGAGTGTACATGACCTAAATAAACGAATGAACGACCGCACGAACGCTGTCGGAAGGAAAGAGGCAACACGTACGCACGCACGCACCGACCTACCTCACCGCGCCACGACGCCTTTTCGTGTCGCGAATTTCCTCTCCGGCGTCTTCCCAGAGAAGCAAATCCACCCTCGCGGCGGCGAATCTCGATCCGATCCCGACCGGCATGGCCGACGGGGACGCGACGGCTGCGACGCCGCGGTCGCCGGGGCCGCCGGAGACGCAGAAGCGGAGGCAGCGCGGGCTCGTGTCGCGGGTGTGGAAGGGCATCTTCGGGGGCCGCGAGGACGTCGAGAAGCTGCTGCAGGCGCTCTCCAAGGAGGAGGACGCCCTGCGCTCCCGCGTCCACCGCCGCGCCCGGGCCTCCCGCCAGAACGCGCACAACGTCCTCGCCCTCGCCTCCGCGCTCGAGGTCTGCCCGGCCCCGATCTCCTCCGATTTTATCGTATGTTGTCGCTAGCGTACAGATTGATTAATCGCGTGTTGGGTAGGCAAAAAAAAAAAAAACGTCCGTGCGTGATCCTGTTCCAGGGAGCGGCGAGAATTTCGTGCAAATCTCATGTTTATAGCGCGTAGGTTCAACAATTTAGTGATCGGTCATCCCGTCAGAGAACGTAGCGTGTTGTAAATTTGTGAGCATCCTTTCAGTCAGAGGCGTAGCATGATCTGAATTTGTCCCCATCATCCTTTCATTCAGAAGCATAACAAACTGTGAATTTGTGCTGTATTTCCCCATTCTGGACGGCGCTGTGGCTACGCTACCATTGCCTGCTCCACTTTCCAGGGGCAGCAATTAGCTTTCTCTAGGTGTTCATTCGTGTCGTTAGTGCTTATTCTGTCGATGACAGTGTTATATGTTTCTCCCTGGAACAGATTGCGGCTGTTGGGTATGCGATCATGACGACGAGATCTCCGGACATCAGCTGGCAGGTGAGGGCAGCCCGGGTGCTGCCCATGTTCTTGGTTCCTGCTTTAGCTGCTCTCATCTACTCAGCTATTACAAGCCTTACAAACTGGCGTAAGTACATTGCCTCTGCATCCCTAGCTTCCGTGTGTGTTTGTTTTGTTGTTTGTTCCTGTTATCACTAGTGAAGTTCAGGAAAAAATTCAGTAGTTTACACTAATAGGACTAATATGCTTCCCTTAATTTTTCGCGGTGACAGAAAACCACTTCAATAGTCTTGTTGCATATATTTAATTGCTGCTTAATAAATTGCTTTCTGAAACCATCTCAAAAGGTGTTTGATTATCAGTATCAGTTACCTGATAATTGCTTTAGCTAATTTGTTTAACCTTTCATGTTTAAACTGTGATGTTCATTATGCTGCCTTGCAGTTGATAATAGGGACCAACATACTCTTGAAAAGCTTCGTGCTGAAAGGCAGGCCAAGATTGATGAGTTGAAGGAGAGAACAAATTACTACACCACCCAGCAACTGATACAGGTTGGTGGCCCTATATTTTCACCATCGTATGACTGACCAATTGTATGTATATGCAGAGGAGTATTGGTTAGTAGTTAGTGCATGAAAGAAACATTTGTTATATTCCTTTTTCTCTCTCTCCCCTAAAAACAGTACATGTTGTATGTGTTACTCACTCTTCATTTTGGTAATTCAGAGATATGATCTAGACCCTGCTGCAAAGGCTGCAGCAGCAAGTGTTTTGGCATCTAAGCTGGGTGCAGATTCTGGATTGAGAATATTTTTGGGAGATGAATCGAACATGGATGGAAGTAAAAGTAATGATCAGCATGGACAAACTTCTGGTCTGAGGCAAAGAAAACTAGCCCACTCAGCCCATGGCTGTGGACAGATACATGCCTCTGACCCATCAGACGGCTCAAGTATATATGACGGTAATGAAAGCCCCACTGCTTCAGATCGGAGGACTGTTGAGCACTTCAGAGGTCATGCTGGCAACGATGGGGGATGGCTTGCACGGGCGGCTGCTCTGCTTGTAGGGGAGGATCCAACACAGTGCTTTGCGCTAATATGTGGCAACTGCCATATGCATAATGGTAGGGAGATTGTACCTGTGTTTCTATCTGTGATCACGTTGGTCATGTTCTCTATACTAAACCAATTTCAACATTGCAGGTCTTGCAAGGAAAGAGGACTTCGCGTTCATCACATATTACTGCCCTCATTGTAATTCTCTCAATGGATCAAGTCAACAGGAGGACAACGACATGGTGCCTAACTCCGGCAAGGAGACTCCTCCCGATCGCTCCTATGGTAACAGTGCCCAACCCAGTGCTAGCCTTGCGGACTCAGGCATCAGCAGTCCTGTTGCAAGAAACTTGCCGACTGTCGAAGAAGTGCCTGCAGAAAGTCCTTCTGCTAGTAACTTAAGGACTGTTGAAGAAGTGCCTGCAGAAAGTCCTGCTGCGAGTAACTCAACGACTTCTGAAAAACCACGAGCAGAGAGTTCTGCTGCAAATAACTTACCACCAACTGTTGAAGTTCCACTCGCTCAAGACAATGGAGATGAGGTAACCAGTGATCATCCTTTAGTTGAATTTTGTTATTTCTTGTAAAGAGGTGTTCGCCAATTCTTGCCATTATTTGTTGGGATGGCACATCGAAGCTTCTGACGCAGATTTTTGTGCCTACCACCTATATAATATAGATGTGGATTATTGGTGTGCTCTGCTTTGGATTGCTGCTAGGGGTGATAGGGTAATGTCCAGTTGCCGGCATCTTGTCCAGGTGCTTGAATGATGGGTTCTTGCTTTTCTCTCGGGTGTATAGTTCTTCTCTCTTTTGATAAGTTGTATTCTACACTTTTTTGTAATATCAATTGGCGATGTGCAGCATCAGTTTCTTTTATTATGTATGTTGGGTTTGGAATATGTTGCTGGCCAATCTATGTTTGCAAGGTAGGTCTGATAAGGTGCCTGTGCTCCTCGGTCACAGCGGTGCTCCAATCGGCCGTGTCGTGGAGGAGGTAGCTCTGGTCATCTTGTTGTTATTCAGATCTAGTGAGATTAGTTTCTCGGTTCAGTGCTAGTAGTCAGGACGAGCTGGATGCTTTGCAGTGAGGCCGTTAATCCGAAGATATAAGATATGTCTTTCTTTGACGCATTTGATCTGGGTCCAAGGTGGCATGGGGATGTTCCCTGATCGACGTGCCACAAACAACGTGTGTGCCTTGGTGCATGTGGCGAGCATGTTCTTCGACTTACAAAACTTTTTTGATTTTTTTGGATCTTGAATGATGAAGGCTTGACATTTCTTCCGGCGTGTGCCTCCTTCTATTTTTTTAGTTATTCACTGGAGTAATTATATAGAAGTCAATCTGAGGCAAGTGTTCGGATCTATTATGACATAAATCTTAGGTGCCTAATAGAAATTGTTTCTTGAAAAACAAATATTTCCCGACGTAAGTTTTTTTTAAAATTTAAGAAACTAGTGTATTTTTTTACGATATAAGCTACTATATAAATCTACTATCCTTGAGCATATACAGGTTTTTTATAATAAAATCCAAAAAAAAACCTAGAAATTGTTTTGTGGTTTTCTATCTTAGGGTTCTACTTGCACAGTTTTTAGAACCCGTTTTCTCCTTGCATAGTTTTTAAAACCTAGAAATTGTTTTGTGGTTTTCTATCTTTAGTTTCTACTTGTGTTTTCTATCCTTGATAGTCTATTAATGAAATATGCAGCTGCTTTGGAAAAAACATCGTTTAGCAGAAAAATAACGGAGCTTTCTTGCCTTGCTCCACGACTCGGCCGGATAGAAAGCCCCATCCAGGCAAAAAAAGTTTAGGATTTTAGCCCACAGTCTTCCGGTCCTTGTTAGAACGGCCCATCTCAATGGATCGCATTCCTTTTCTCTTTCTTTCTCTTTTCAAAATAACCGCTGCACACTGCACGTCTGCACACTAACCTCTGAATCACGATCTCAAAAAGATAACCTCTGAATCACAGGCTAGCTCACCAAAGAAATGATCTGAATCCTACGGCAAGAGTACCTCCGAATCACAGGCTAGTAGCATTGTAGTATTATCCATCTGCAAGGTAAAGGAAACATTGAAGAGACGGTGCAGATACCTTGGCGGTTTGTGCGATATACAATGCCCCGGCACAAACAGTTGGCGAATCAAAGCAAAGCCGCCCAAAAACACCCGAATCATTGCTGAGGATAGACCACGGGAATCAGATCATGTATTCTAGTCAACGCGACTGGTTGATTGGTTGGTCGACCGATCGATCTCCCAGCTTTCTGGCGAACAATGGAATGTATAATTTCTAAAGTAAAATAAGAACGATGTTGCATTGGAATATATAACCGGTAGCTACAGGAGAGCCAGCCTATATTCCCCCACTCCGAAGCGACCCAGCAACATTTTTATAATCGATTTCTGACGCATCTTTGAAAAGTAGACCCTTCTGCACCGGCCATCGTTTACCCTTCTGCACCGGCCATCGTTTACGGCGAACGGACACCGGACCCCGGCGGCTCCTGCAAAATTGGGCACAGGCTGCATGCATTGCTGCAATGATTAGCAGCCGCCGATGCGCAGCGTCTGACTGCACATCATGCCGGCCAAAGAGACGAACGTACGGCACGCCGGCCAGCTGCCGCAGTTGCGCTACCTGCCCTAGTGTCAGAGTGTGGCCGGTCGTGTGAGGTTTACTTTTAAGCCGGGTTAGGTGAGTGGTCAACCTTAACCTCGACGTGAGATGCTTCATGATTTATGTCATTAGTTAGCCTCGCCGCGCAACTATCCGGCAACTATCTGTAGTCCGGACTAGCTTTCCCGGGGAAAAGCATTTTCTTCCTCGCTTATTTTCTTCTTCTTGGGCTGAGATGCGAGGAGCGCTTTTGGTCATGTTTATTGTGGTTGAGATATTCGAACCCCTCTTCAACAATGTACTCCCTCCGTTCCAAATTAGATGACTTCCATTTGTCCACATGCCGATGTATCTATACTTGTAACATGTCTACATACATCTGAGTGCGGACAAATGGAAGTCATCTAATTTGGAACGGAGGGAATAGTATCTCATTCTTTGGTCTTGTTTATTGTGGTGGAGATATTCGAGCTACGCTAACTCTTTTTTTTTCATTTGATCACTAGTTTAATTAATGTTTGCCTTTTTTTTTTGTTGGCTTTGGAGTTCTGGCTGGCTGTCAAGTTATGCGCATGCAGTGTGGTGCCCGCAATAATGGGTTCCGTCAAGTCGTGTTTTTTTCAACGCATCTTGTACAAAATGTTGTTACTGCTGCTCTCTCCCTTGTCTATATATATACAAATTAGTACTACAAAATGTTGGTCTCTCTCCCCTAGTGGTTCCGTCCATGAGTTGTGCAAGTGTAGTACTGATCATACAGTATTTAAAATAACTTCAAAAACCTAAAATGGAGCCCGGGCTACATGGTACCCTTTTTTAAATTCGAAATTGACATTTTTGAGTTTCAAAAAATTGAGAAAATATTCCCGGATGTAGATATTGTTGAGATCTACAATCGTGCAAATTTCCAACTCCAAATTAGTTATATTTTAAAATTCCCGGATGTAGATAATTTCCAACTCCAAATTAGTACAATCGTGAAAAACATAAATGGATGGATCTGGGTGGTGAATAATTCAAAGATTCAAAAAATTGAAATTTCCCCGATTTGTCTTTTTTGTACAGCCCAAAATACAACGAATTTTAAGATAAAGTTTTGGACACTTGTAAATCTCGAACCTATCTACATCTGTGAGTTTTTCGCGATTTTTTGAAAAATCAAAATTGTCATTTTCGAATTTTTTTCTTCAAAAATATGGGCTTCATGTAGCCCGGGTTCCAAAAATCCACTCTCAAATAACTTAGGTTTCAATAGGCTTATGATTACAATATCGCTGCAGGGTGGGTGTGTTCTGAATAAATGGATTATTTTCACATAAATTTTGAAGCATTCGTTGTGTCGGTTCCTAACGTGCTATTAGAATCTTCTGCACTACTACTATAGGGGTGTATTTTGTTCCCGGCCACACTTTGCCAAGCCAAAGTTGAGCAGTTTTGTATGTGCTTGGTTCTTGATACTTTTGTATTGCCACACTTTATTATCTATATGGCCACCTGTCATAGAGTAATTTTTTTGACAAGTTTTGCCACATCTTATGGCGCCCAATATCTATAGATCATGGACACAACAGGCGTGCTACGGGTGGTTAGGAGAGACAGTTTTCCTAATAGGCGAGTGGAGTACATGACAAGATGATGCATCCACTCGCCGGAGAATGAAAGAAGGAATCGAAGTGGCTCTAGCTAGTTGCTTTGAGGAGGTACGTTGTTTTCGCGCCCAAGGCTGCATGCCACGGTAGGTTCTTCGCCGTGAGCCACACAGTTGAAAGATATTCATTCAACCGGTCGTCGTCGTGTCCGACCGGACGGACGGCCGGTGCGTACATGCATCTTTCGGTCTTTCCCAGCTTTGAGCGACGTGCGCAAAAGTAAAGAGCCAGATGATGCGTACGGTGGTGACCCGTGTCGAATGTCCCGACGTAGAGAGCAACGGTGATCAGCAGGAGGCAACGCTAAAGTAAACAGTGTGGTGCATGGTGCCCCACGATAAGGCACGGGGAATTGGAACCCCCGACCTAGCCCGACCAAGGGGAAAATACTATTTTGAAACATAAACAAATGATGTCCGAATCGCCGAAAAATGTTCTGCTATACATACATTCCGGCAAGTAGTTTAGCCCTATGTCCATTTCAGCACAAAAGAAATGTAGAATCTATGAATATAAACTTTGAAGAAATACCCCGAATAGGGCAGCTGAAAGATTTGATGCTCCACTTTGGTAGATTGAGTGGTGGGTATTGGTTCTTTCTCCACAAGGTTAGGGATCAATATGCAGTCAATATTCTCTATCTTGCTACTACTTTTTCTTTCTAGGCTTTCATAGTTCAATTTGAGTCTCATATTTAAATTAGTTGGCTCAGAACCTTGATGGCGTATATCATGTGTGTGTAGAGATGACAACGGGGAAGAACTCATAGGGCAGTGCGGGCACCCTCACGTCATCGATGCAAGTAAGCCCTGGCATTGAGTGAAAAAAATCAACGAGGCCCCCTTGCTAATTGCAATACGGGATCGGATGAAAAAATGTATATGAAATAAGCATCAAAATATGATGTGAATGTAAAAAAGGAGAAGATGAATCTACGTTTGGATAGATTACAAAAAAAAGGAACATTAAAGGGCATCAAATGTTCATGAACAATATGTATGCCATTAAAGCATTTTACTCTTCTACTCCCTCTGAAAAATGCGAAAATGACATGTTTTACACCGATAAGGCGTTCACAATATTGTTTTGACCATCCTTATGCAATATATGTACAAAGATTAGCAAAATTATAACGTTCTTGTGAAAGTACTTCTTGAGAGAATACATGCATATTATTTTCAAGTCCCAATTTAATTTGTATAGAACAATAACATTGGTCAAGATTAACAAAATTTGACTTAAGGAATTGTGCAACGAGAAAAGATTGCGTACCGAAGTGTGTTTTTTGTTTTGTTTTAATTCTGCACCGAGTAAAAGAAAATGCTTGACTTCGCATATGCTTTTCTGTTGCAAATGCATTGCATAATGTCCAATCTTATGATGTGATAGGAATCATTTGAAGCTCTTGACCTATCTTTTTCAATTAGAGATGCCACAACTTGTGTATTTACAATCTGCAAGAGGGCAGAGGCAGGGGTTTTAACCTCCATTTCGAAAGAAGAAGAAAAACAATCTGCAAGAGGGTTTCAACAAACTTCCTAGTTCATTTTTTATGGGATGTACAAAATAGAATTACATATTTGAACATGGAGTACAAACACACAACACGAGGGCAAGCATGGGTTGTATTCTAAGAGAAGTAAACTAAAACTCCTGTCCGACGGCATCATTTGCTTGAGACATACATGGGCATACCGCATACATATGAAACTATGCGCTCCACACCGCATAGTGGATAGGAGCAACCAGACGGAATGGATAAAAGATGTTATATGAGTTGCCAGAACTTAATTTGTAGAACTTCTGTCGGTAGTGTAGAATTCAGACATATCATTCCTAGATGTTATTTTCATCCTCTTTCTTGTTGATGAAGAAAACAAGCGGTAACCCCAATAGCTAGAAGCCTAAAACTAAAGGGCCTTTATGCAAACTAGGACACCCTTGAAGTGAAACGCCGTTCGCTGGTTTTACCAGCACGGCACAACGTGTATCAGGGCAGGGCTCCATACTGTACAGAGTACAAAACAATGCAAATGCACAGTACCCTCTTTCGAAAAATTGTATTCACGACCAATTGGAGAAAACAAAACACGGAACGCCTCCGCCATCCAATATTTACAGTCAACTTCGCTGTAGTCCTGAATCAGGTATTTGTGTGGTTGTGGTTCCTAGAGGAGCAGTAGCACTCGCTCGCATGCCCTGCATAAATGCAGAATTCCCTCCAAATACGCTTTCCTCATCAACAGGAAGGGTAGGAATTGATCTCGGAGGAAGTACAGCAACTATTACTGGCGCTCAGTCAGTAAAGCTTGTAAGAATTCCTTGAGGCACTGAGAAGGGAGAAACTCTGGTCATTCTCCTTTCGGTGTATGCCACATGTTAGCTTCGAGGTTCTTGCTTCATATGAGAGGCGTGTGCTGCTGCCCCATAAGATTGGACCTTCAGGATAAAAACAACGGTTGTGTTGTTGAGATGTCATGCTACCACTTCAAGTGCATAAATACTTCAATACCAAGACACATTACAAGCAATGCATACGGTGAACTGCTCCTACGATTGCTAGGCTGTGCGTTCTTACCATTCTATCAACTTGAATAAGTGAATTAAGCTTGTCTTCATGTACAAATGCTGGCAGAGGAGGCATCTGACCCATGATGCCAGGTGTCTCGCTCATTCTGCAAAACAATAATACGAAATAAATGTGAACAGAGGAATCAGCATAAGCTAGTTACTCGGCATTAGCACATTAACATTGTTTTACGCTTTAACACAAGTTTTTTTACAAAGTAATGGAAATAGTCATAATGTTCTCCTGTAGAACATTATGCAAGATCATTGAACAGTAGAAGGTAGAGCTCAGGAGAGCAATAAAATAAAGTTTTTTCTAAACTTGAGACTCCTATGGCCGTCGCCACTTATTGCACTCTAGCACCGCAGCTCCTTTAGTCATGGGTGATACAATACATTCAGATTTATAAAAAATATTATATGACCTGAACATGTTTAATAGAAGCTTTACCTGGTTAAAATAGCTCTAATGTTGTTATTCGTCCGAAGAAAGAGACCCGCGTTCTCCTCCGTCTGCAAGAAACTCAGAACTTCAGGCATGAAATAAGTTACAGAATGTGCCCCAGTCACATTCATCATATGAAAGCTGTCCATGAGAGCGACAAGTTCCAAATAATTAAATACTGGCCTATATTAGTACTCAATGGCAGATGGCATTTTTCACATGATCGCTATTACTGTTATTTCATCCCAACCTTTGAGGCATAGGCACAGCCCTATCATATTCCTTTGATCAAAAGATCAAGAATCACTAGAGTGAAGTTATCAATGAAACGAAGGAGTATAGCATATGTTGCTGAAGGATGCGATTTAAATATATAAGGCATCGCAGTATCAGGCATACGGATTTTGTCAGGGATGCTTACATACTCGTGATTCAGTTTTTTAACATATAAATAGCGGTGCACTACTACTATACTAGTAATAGGATGTCTATTTCTGGTTGAAGGATTAATTGTGAACACAAATGATCATGAGAAATTTAATATGTAAGATAAGATGTAAAACTAACAACCACGATGAAATTCAGACGTTTGGCAGGCACTGACACTTAAGATACTATAAAGGATGAAGTTTAAGACCTGGAAATAGGCGGCATATCAACATACATACCTTGAATGCATCAATATTTGCAGCAATCTGGTTAAGTAACTGATTATTTTGCTCCAATAGCTGTTGAGTTGCGCTGTCCACAACATGAGCTGCTTCAAAAAGGGTGTTTTTAGAAGAAATAAGGCAAACATGCAGCTCATGCTGCTTCAAAATTAATACAAACGAGCTTTATCAGATGAAAACGAAACAACATGAGGTAGTTGCACGCAATAGCGTTAAAGGCAAAGACGATTTATTGCATACCTCTGTGAAGTGAAAGACAATGATAGAAAAAAGTGTAAGCAGGAGTGTGCAATGTAATGGACTCTGCCTCCTACAAGGACATATACTAAGGACCGTCCATTCCTATAATTTAACATGAGTATATGATCCTGACAGCAGGTTCTAGAAATCCTATGTTAAAAATGGTCAGCTAAAAAATACTGCCACTCTCTTGTGTGTGTGCTGCTCTTTCTACTTTTTTGGGATGTAGGAAATACAGTCTAAACACACTACAAAGGTAACAAGCAAAGCATCAAGAATTCTGGACAAAGCTGAAGAAAATCGTCAACCATTCACAAAATTTACTTAATTCCACAAAGCTGATGTCAAACCATGTAGGCAATGAAAATTACACAGATAAATACACTAAGGCTTGCTGGTTTCTAATACTTGACCCCATTCAAATCTAATGATATTGCTATTTAAAAATTCTGGACCATGAATCAAATCTAAACTTTATCAGATATAAAAAGTGAGGATAATACTAGGAAATACCAAATAAGAAGAAAAAACAAAAAGAGGTTAGGGATGGGGGCTAACCTTCTTTGGGAACTTGACACTGCTGGTTTGGACTTTGCATCGATATTGAAAAGGGGGTCAAGTTGTTTGTAGGTGACATGTGAAAATTAGCCATCGGGGCAGATGAGACCATTTTGTCCTGCATTGGCTGTCAAAAAACTTTATCAGAAAGAACATGATTGGTAAGTGGTACTAAAGAACCACACACAGAAGCTGCACCAACCAAGAGATGGTGCTGTAAATGATGTAACCGTACATAGAAAAGTACCTTCGTGTTCCCTGTAAAAAATCCATCTGGTTTCTTCCTTCTATCTTTACCCTGTTACAATAAGCGCGTGTCAGCAAAACATAGTTATTCATATACATGTGCTGTTATACTAATATGTATCAGAAAGGAACAGAGGATGCAGTAAGTAAACAATCCAAAACGCCAAGCAACATACTTATATCTAGGTTGCAATCAAATGAACACTACGCTTCTCATAAAAAGCACATACATAAACTTTTGTCTAGGACAAGACACTATTAGTTTATCACGTCGCTTAAATACTCCATCCATATGTTGGTAACTGGCAATCTAGTCGTAGAACTTTTAGAAGTAATATAGCATTCAAGTTATCTTATTTTTTGACATATTAGCAGGTAGGGATTTACAAAATCACCAAGGATGGAAAGTGAGTTAGTACAGAAAAACAAGGAAAAAAACTGACAAAATATTAAGCAACTATGTGGAGGCAAAGAGAATGTGCTGAAGCTACCGGTTGTGTTCAATTTCAGTGCACATCTAATTAGATTATTGACGTTATCACCCCAGTAAGAACATACATTGACATCAGAACAAAACAAGTATGGCGAAGAGATACTTAAGACATCTGGAAGAAACTTAACTGTAGCCCACCAGCACCGCAATGCAACATCCCTGATGGTCCTGTTGGGCAGCATAGCCGCTATCTTGATGTACCTCATTATTTTAGGTTCCCGAGCATATCTGCCATTACCATGGAAAGAAAGAATTAGCACTGGAAAGGATGTAGCTTGTTTCTTAGACATGGTGCTCAAGCCAGATGGTGACATTTGACATGATTCTCTTTCCTTTCTTTCTCAGATTCCTTTGACAGGAATCAATCAGCTAGAACCTTGGTGCGTTGATTGGTAATGCAAAATCCAGTCACAGAGTACTCAAAGCGTGGCTATTAAGACGTGCTTACGTTTGAAAGAAACCAAGTGCGGTTCCACAGTTTGCGAAATGACAACGAAAGCGATGGTATAGGAGATGCATTCGGTAGTGCTAAGAACTCAAAAGGTAAAAGGTTCAGTTGCACAAATCCTGCTTTAGACTTCCTGATTGATGCTCCATTAACTTAAGCACATCACATGGGGTGGAAAAGAAGCTTGACGCATAGCCAAACTGGCAAGCCCCATAAGCACAAGCAACACCACAAGTACATAGCAACAGTAATTCGGCAACGGGAGGTGATCGAATTTTACCTCGCGAGCCCTTCCTTGAGTATACTCAGCTCGCGGTCACTCCACTCCGAAGGCGAGCCCGTGACGAACTTATACTTGGACGCGGTCGTGCTGCCGCCACGGAACGCGTCCCCCGACGAGCTCCTCGACGACAGGCCAACCACCGACGCGTTGCCGAACGCCGTTGTTGTTGTTGCTGTTCGGGAGAGGTACGCGCCGGCGGTCCCGCCCATGCTCCTCGGGGTCGCGAATCCCATCCCGGCGCCGGCGCCCATGCCTGCCTCGCTGCTGGACTGGAAGGAGAGCATGTGGTGGTGGTTGCTGTACACGGCGGCGGCGGCGGCCGTGATCCCCTGGTGGTGGAACCCCATGCTGGAATCCGCGGCCATGGGAATCGGCTGGAATCAATTCCCCCCGATCTACTCGCCCATAAAGCGAGCGCGCCCCCAAATTATATCCTCCAATTCGGATCGACCTGCACAAATCGAGCCGGGAGAAATCAGTCACAGGATTCGAGCGAGAGGAGCAACGCACGCACGCGCTGGAGAGCTCGCCCTGCCTCGGGAGCTGAGCAGGGAAGCTTGGCATTCCCGACTCCCGAGGAGGATCCGATCGAAGCCGACGCGCAGCACGACCCGGCCACTCCAACAACCCGTACAGCAACAGCAAGAGCAACCAACCAACCGCGCCGGAATCGGCCCCAAATCGAAAGCAGCACCCACGGAATCGGAACCCGGCGAGAGAGACTAACCTGCCTCCGCCGCCCTCCGGGGACCGTCCACGCCGCAGCGACCTCGCAACCTCCCGACGCAATGGCACGAGAAGCTCGCTCGCCAGCGCCCCTCCACGAAACCGCACCGCACAGGGCGCAACCGCCGCCGCCGCCTCGGAGACTTGAGAAATCCCACCGGGCCCACTTCCGCCGAGCCCCTGACCCCAAATCCAGCAATCCAATTCGAATTCCAACTCCGCCACCACTCCCCTCACAAGTCACAAGTCACCCACCAGAGGTCGCACGACCGATCCCGGCGGCGCCAGCCAAAACGAGACCTCGCTCGCGCCGCAGCCACCGCAGATCAACCGCTCGGAGTAGAGTAGAATCGCTTTCGCTCCCACGGGCTCCTCGGCTTGGTCCGCACGGGCGAATCGCGCTGGTTTTGGTTGCGAGTCTTTGGTTGTTCTTAAACAGAGCTAGGCTAGGCTAGGCTAGGCTAGGCTACTAATACTAGGCTATCACGCCCATGCTTTGTTGCATCTGTGCTGACCGTTCTTCCCCGCGGTCTCGCGAGCAATTCCGACGGCGTGCCATTTGGCGGCAAAGTGTCGGCGTATGAACATTTCGGGCGGGGAGATGGGCGGATCCTGGCCGTTGACACGATGGACGGTGAGGGCGCGGTGGAAATGCGGATCGGACGGTGACCGGTGGGAGTGGAACCGGGCAGGATGGGCCGGCCCCACCGGCGGGCAGGGAATCTCCGAATCGTCTTTGCGGAATCACGAACGGCACTGTTGCGAGTACTGTTGCGAGATTGATGGTGGTAGAATTGGTGCGCGTACCAGGTCTCTTTCGTGGAGATTTTGGGTAAAGCTCCATTACAGGTGGGCCCGGGATGGGGTCATGTCAAAGGTGATTCTTCTTTGCTAGGTGAAACTTGTGAAAAACAACATTTCTATGAAGCACGGCGTTTTGGAGGCTTCCAAAAAAATTAAATCTACATTTTTCTGTTTCAAAAAATTTGAAGAAAAACCCTAAATATAGATAAAGTCGAGATCTACACCTAGGATTTTTTTTCCGGATTTTTTGATACATAAAAATGCATATTCAATTTTTTTTTTTGGAAAAACGAGATGCATGTAGCTCAGCCTCCGTTTCGAGTTTCCGCATTTCTACCAAAAAATAAACTTATGTGTGGTAAAATTTAGGGATAACACGTTTCTCGGGGTGAAGTTTAGTATGAAGTAATGTCGTAAACCGATGAAACACTATGAATAAACTAACTTTTGTGTATGCACCTGACCGAACCA
Organism: Poa pratensis; assembly: GCA_947311845.1. Classification (NCBI taxonomy): domain Eukaryota; kingdom Viridiplantae; phylum Streptophyta; class Magnoliopsida; order Poales; family Poaceae; genus Poa; species Poa pratensis. The sequence goes on from CAMZMU010000046.1 coordinate 65,893,886, forward strand.
ACTAAAATCCATTGGGTTTTTTACTTTAAATGGCTTTCTTAAGTTTGAGAAGGACATGCGGTGCGGTTCATGCTAGGAACCAAGTTGGGCACACGTTGAAAGGAGTATATTGTTTCTCGCGAGGGAAAACTAGTAGACCTAGAAATGCCGACGAGTCATAACTTGGAGAGATTGCAAGGTGAGATTTCTCTTGTTATGGATGGTTGTGGTTAGAGATAAAAGAATCTTTGCGTGGTTCAGTTGTTCCTCGTCGCAGTAGCTAGCATATTATCGACCAGTGTGACATCAACTCAACCTTTGCCTAGAATCTTCGCAACTCCAATATAAAAAGGTGAAGCACTGACCGTCATCCTCCGCAATTTAGGAATAACAAACTCATAAAGTGTAGATTTGTGGATCATAAAAATGTATCTCTATCAAGAAACCTTATAGCAAACTTAAACGTGTGTAGATGTTAACGATGCGTGCATAGAGCAAAGATAGATGGTTCACATAAATCTAAATAGCCTGGGTTTTTTTTTTTGGTTTAAGTCAACAACTTCAGCCATCTTATATACTCCCTCCGATCAGTAATGGTTGACGTGAGTAGTGAAGAGATTTGTATTGACTTAGTTTTTTTTTTGAAAGGGAGTTTGTGTACAAGATCATACAGAGGAAGAACACACGCACGAACACGGGCACAGGCCACTCCACACACGGCGACCATGGCACCACCAGGCTCACCTCGCACCGAAGCAAGCAGCGCAGCCAACCTTGTTGAGATGCCGCAGAAGCCATCCGACGCAGGCGCCGGAATCTAGACGCTGAACGAGCATCGGCGCCGAGCCGCCGCCAGACCACCATCGCCGCCTCACGCCGGAGACCCCACGCCAATCAATTCCAACCGGAGGTAGTATGTCCTTGGTTCAGTTTAGTGCAGAGTTGAAGAGAAAATCCCAATTACCAAAGTTGATCAATTATAGACTGCCGCGTGGAAAATTAGCAACATGGACGCGACGCAAGATAAAGATAGTCATGGTAAACAAATTTCAGCTGAAAAGATCTGACAAAACGGGCCCACAGGATATCCCGTCCCGTCAGCATTATGATCATGATGTGATGCAGTGAAGCTACGGGCTCCGTAGCGGGACATGCGCACGTGCGAAGCCCCTGCCTTTTTGCTTTCGGAGAAGGCAGCGGCTGCCCAATGGGCACAGCCCACGTTTCGTCTTCTCAATGGTGGCTGATGGCGGTTGGAGACAGGGTCAATGCCAAATGCTACTCGTACCAGGACATGACGAATTTCTCGTGGACGAAATCCCCTTGACTAATCCTCCCGTTGAAAAAGCGCAACCAATTTGCACTTTAAGTTAATTTTCGATTGTGTACTTGTGAGATTCAGGTTAGCTGCACCTTGGTTGCTTTAATGCGCAAGTAGGAATTTTGCAAGTGGTTTTTTATCTGCCCCTCCCACGCCCAGACCGACACGTCTTAGGATCAGAATTAACAAAACTCCATCAGGTCACCACAATAATGTACTATCAAGTGGTATTTTTTGTATTGGTCAACTACGATATTTATGTCTAATGTTGTTGCACTTATTGTCAAACAGTTGATGTACTATGCGTGGTCTTGCATATTGTAATGCACAAGTTGAAGACATATCTAAATTGAAAATAATATAAAAAATAGGATCCGGTCGGTATGGAAATGATTTGTATCAAATTCTAAATAGGACTGGACATTGTGCAATGTATTTACGACAGAAGTTAAAGCTTATGCGAAGTTGAGAAAGATTTCAGTCGTGCAGATTCTAAGGGAAAAAAATAGAAGAGTGCAATGATATATACTGTTCGTGTATGCTCGTGTGTATTCATAAATGTTCTATTTTGTAACCAGTCCGGATAGCTAGAATTTTGACGTGTCGTTCATGTCACACTTCAATGTTTTATAGTGAAGCGGAGATAATTGAGAGGGCACACAACTCCACACGCCCTCTGTCGTCTATTGGCGCACCACTAGAGCAGGATAGTGCTTTGGGATGTCGTCATTGTTTCACCATTCCGAAGAAAACTTTGAAACCCCAAAAAACAAGAACAAAAACCCTCTCGCCAATGAGGGGTCGTGGTCCGCTGCACCTCCAAGGCCCAAGGACCGCCAAAGGCGGGACGCATCGGCGACGTCGCCTACGAGGGGAACAGATAACCTAGATCGCCTCCGCTTTTCCTAGCGGTCGTACATGTATTGCAATTTGCAAGGGGATCTCAGTGATTTTCCTTTTCTCATTAGATTTTATCTGTATGGATGCCGACACTCTCAGTGGGAATCTTCTTTGTTGTCGTCCCCCCCCCCCCCCCCCCCCACACCACACACACACATGATGTTCTCGCATCAAGCTCCCGAGCTAACTAATTTAAATATTAGATTCAAGTTGAACTATCGAAGACTAGAAAGGAAAAGTACGGGTAGAAGAAAAATATAGTGCCCACTGATAACTAAGTATTGAGCCCAAACCTCGTGGAAATGAACCAATACCCACCACTCAATCCACTAAAGTGGAGCATCAAATCTCTCATCTGCCCTTTTCATATTATTTCTTCAAATTTATATTCATAGGTTCTACATTTCTTATGAGACTAAATGGCATAAATCACGCAGAGCTAAACTACCGGTCTGAATCCATTTATACGAGAACATATGTCAGCGATTCAGACATCGGTATTAGTTTTTGCTTGAGAATAGTAAAGTATACTTAAACAAAAAATATCACAATAACAATAGCTATAGTTTTTTGTCAATTAACGTCCATTCGTAGGGTTAAGTTTCCAAGATATTAACAGATGTGAATTTTTTTTAGTAACGTGCATTTCGCTTGGTGGAAGACACTTTGTTCGTGAAGACCGTGCGGTATGATAGTAAATGGAGCTAGTTTGCCAAGGAGGAATAATGGGTGGAGCCTCTTTTCTCCTTTGCAAGCAACTTGCTCCCGAGTGGCTGCCATTGATCGTACGTATGGAGTGCAGACACGCAGTGGAAGCAACTTGGACAGGCCAGCCGTACATCCCGTCGCGGTGTCACTTGTCCGCTGGGTCACTCTCGTGGGCCACCACCTCACTGTTTTTTGACGGTGACGTATGTAGCTAGAAGAGCCTTTGCCAGATTTCTCCTCCAACAATTTTCTCTTTTGAGACGGACAACAGTACCGGTACCCTCCCTACACGTGCAACAAAGCAGAGAAGAAAAACATGTGTGTACGTATGTGTGAATATCTATCAGGGCAGCCTTTACACGACGGTGAGAATTTAGAAAATGATCCTACGTGAGAGAGCCACATGATATCTTTGATAGAGGAGGATACAAACTCGGGTGGATGGGAAGGCATCAACCTCTCCCCACCGCTAGGCCATGCCTTAGTCTGACGGTTAGAATTTAGAAAGACGGTTCAATCGGTTCAGCGGAAAGAAAGGCGTAGCGACCTCTGTGACACGACACGGCGCACCGAACCATGCGTACGTCCGTTAAACTCCATGCGTGGTCTCCCTGACCACCGTTTGTTCCTCCCAGGTGCTCTTGGAATTGGAATATCAGCTGCATGCATGGCCGGTCGGAACATTCCACACCGGTCACCGCACATATATACATCACGTCATCACCAAAGGCTCTTCTTTACTTTTGGCTGGCACACATCGCTCAAAGCTGGGAAAGATGCATGTAGGCACCAGCCGGCCGTCCGGTCGGAGACGACGACGACGACCGATTGAATGAATTCCTTTCCACTATGTGGCTCACGGCGAAGAACCTACCGTGGCATGCAGCCTTGGGCGCGAAAACAACGTACCTCCTCAAAGCAGCTAGCCAGAACCACTTCGATTCCACCTTTTTTCTTTCTTTCTCCTTGGGCCAGTAGTGGAAGCATCTTGTCATGTGGTGCTAATTCTATTACGAAAAACTGTCTCTCCTAACAACTCCTTTAGAGAAAGAAACCGTTAGCAGAGCTTAACCACCACCCGGCCGTAGCACGCCTGCTGTGTGCATGATCGATCAGTAGTAGAACAGGTGCAGTGTACGGCGCGGGCGGACATGACAGCAAAGGGACAAGGCGGGAGAGGACACCGCAAATCGCACGCTAGATAGCAACACGGCCGGAGAAGTTAATTAATCTTAAACAAGCAGCTAAGTACGCAGCTAATTATAATCAGCGACAGCTTTACTTGGCATATGGCCATAGAGCGACAGGCTGACAGTGATGTTTGTGTACGTTAACGCATCCGCCATCACATGGTTTGTCACCGAGAACCTCGGCTTAGAATTAACTAATTACCCAGCCAATGCTCGCTGTCGACTACGGATAAGCGCAGGGGGGTCTGAACGGTGTCGCCATTGGCTATAGATGGCTAGTTAGGAATCCTCGTTCAAAAGAGAAAGCAAGCTCGGAATCTACTCTTCGGGTTTTTGCTAGGGATGGGAGGTCTCCGGAGCCACTCGCGCGAACGACCCGGGAGGTAGAAGTCGAGAGTCTCCTCTTCGGGTGTCTATATATGTGTTGTTAAACAAAGTAAATAACTGAAAGCGACACAAATTTCCTTCACGACGACATTGTACACACTCGTAGTGGGATAGCGATTGCAATGGCTCGATACGATTTGGGTTTCTACGGGTATGGAAGAAGATTATTAAATGATTTTGGTAGATTTTATGGGTATCATTATTAGTGTTTCAGTCAAGATCTTAAGCCATCTTATGTCACTATTTGAGTTTCATAAAGAGTTGAAAAAACTCAAAATTAGCACATACGAGCTATACCATCGGCTTAGATATAAGAAAACTAAGTTGATCAACTATAGACTAAAAACTTTTCTTTTCCCCTCCGCTTCTTCGCCTGCTCCATTGAGAGTCTTCTCGAGTGTTTCACTCCCGCCCCTTTAATCTAGAGTATTTTGGTTTTGTGTGCGTGTGATGTTTAGGTTAGCTGCATCTTGATCTCTTTAATGCGCAAGTAGGAATTTTGCATGCGGTTTTGTATCCGTCCCTGCCACGCCTATACCGACACGTCTTAGAATCAGCATTAACAAATAACAAACTTGTAAGTAACCACCAAACTTGTAGTAGTATATTGTTGTTTGTAGTATTTTTTTTTTTTTGGTCAACGGCGAAATTAATGTCTATCCCCGTGGCACCTATTGTCAATTAGTTGTTGATGCATGCGTACGTTCTTCCAAATTGTAAATGCACAAGTTGTACATTCTCTATATTGAAAAAGATAGGTCAAGAGCTTCAAATGATTCCTATCGCATTCCATAGGACTGGACATTGTGCGATGCATTTGCAACAGAAAAGCATACACGAAGTCAAGGATTTTCTTTTAGTCGGTGCAGAGTTCAAAGGAAAAGAAAATACTCCCTATGGTAAAAAAAAGGGTGATCTTTTATTATTCCAATTAAGGAGTTGAAAAAATATGCACGTATTTCTCTCGAGAAGTACTTTCATAATAACTCCCCCGTGAGATTCTGCCCTGTTCTAGGATCTCCAGACTGGCCCCACAGATCAACACTAGTCTTTTCTGCGCACTTTGTCCTCACTCGTGCGCACCCGGAAACCAGTTCCCGGTCGGTCACCCATCCTTGGAGTGCTCCGGGCCAAGCACGCTTAACCTCGGAGTTCCTTCCAGATGAGCTTCCGGAAAAGAAGTTGCAACTTATTGATATGAGTATTCTATTAATCCTGTTAAGCCCTGAGCCAGGATCTCACATCCTTCCCCCTTAGAAGACCGACGCCCTCGTCGGTCAGCCCCCAGTCCAGAAACTTCCCCTCTTGGTACACGTCTGTGCGCCCAGTGCCGGCACATGCTCCACATGTCCGCGCCCCTGACCCGCACACGCCCGTGTTGCCGCGAGGGACGGCTCTGATACCAAATTGTAACACCCCGGCCACCCCCGGTCCGGGCCTGTCACCCCTGGCAGCTCTCTAGGATCTCCAGACTGGCCCCACAGATCAACACTAGTCTTTTCTGCGCACTTTGTCCTCACTCGTGCGCACCCGGGAAGCAGTTCCCGGTCGGTCACCCATCCTTGGAGTGCTCCGATCCAAGCACGCTTAACCTCGGAGTTCCTTCCAGATGAGCTTCCGGAAAAGAAGTTGCAACTTATTGATATGAGTATTCTATTAATCCTGTTAAGCCCTGAGCAAGGATCTCACACATCCCTACACACACATGATGTACGCAATCAAGGTTCTGAGCCAACTAATTTAAAATACGATTCAAGTTGAGGTATCATAGAATAGAAAGGAAAAGTACTAGTAGTAGAAGAATTTTTCTTCTGGAAAAAGAATATTGCGCCCATTGATGACTGCATATTGATCCCAAACCTTGTGGAAAAGAACAAATACCCACCACTCAATCTACTAAAGTAGAGCATCCAATCTTTCATCTTCCCTTTTCTGTTTATTTCTTCAAGGTTTATTCATAGATTCTACAATTATTTTGTGATGAAATGGACATAGATCGTCACATGGCTAAGCTATTTGTTGGATGCTATTTATACGAGAACCTTTTTCATTGATTCAGAAATCATTTGTTTTTGTTTTCAGAATAGTGAAAGTTATTTTTTATTAATGTTAATTAACGTCCGAGACATTAATATATGTGGAATTTTTGGCTGCATAACATGCCCATGCTGCACAATACTCTGTACTATGAAATTATAGATATAGTGCATTATTAATTATGTGGAGAAGCGATATGTCTACTCAGAAAAAAAGGCATGTTGAAAATTGCAATTGCATTATACACCACCAAAGTTTGGTGAAAGAGTGAAAGACACTTTCTTCATGTGGATCGTGTGGTGTGATAGATTGCTGGAGCTAGTTTTTTCACGGGAAAATTCTAATCCCTCCGTTGGTACTTGTGAACGAAGGGGGTATATGCATGGAGTTTGTTGCCGGCCACTTTTTCTCCTTTGCAAGCAACTTGCTCCCATGTGACTGGCTGCCATTGATCGTATGGAGAGCAGACACGCAGTGGAAGCAACTTGGAGATGCCAGCCGTACGCCCCGTCGCGGTGTCTGGGCTAGCTCGGGGTTCCAATTCCCCGTGCACCTGTCGTGGGGCACCACCACACTGTTCTCAGACAGTGACGTACGTAGAGGAGCCTTTGCCAAATTTCTCTTCCAACAAATTTCTCTTTTGAGACGGACAACAGCAACAAAGCGGAGGAGAAAAACATGTGTAAGTACGTGTGAATATCAGGCCGCCTTTACACGGTTAGAATTTAGAAAGGCGGTTCGATCGGTTCAGCGGAAAGAGAGGCAGAGCGACCTCTGTGACACGACATGGCCGGCGCACCCAACCATGCGTGGTCTCCGCGACACACAGGTGCCTCCTGACCACCGTCTGTTCCTCCCAGGTGCTCTCGGAATATCAGCTGCATGCATGGCCGGCCGGCGGCCGCTCGTCGGAACATTCGACACCGGTCACCGCACAATTATACATCACCAAAGGCTCATCGTCTTTACTTTTGGCTGGCACACATCGCTCAAAGCTGGGAAAGACGTACGCACCGGTCGGAGACGACGACGACCGGTTGAATGAATTCCTTTCCACCGTGTGGTTCACGGCGAAGAACCTACCGTGGCATGCGGCCTTTGGGCGCGAAAACAACGTACCTCCTCAAAAGCAGCTAGCAAGAACCACTTCGATTCCCCCTTTATCTCTTTCTTTCTCCCGGCGCGCGGGCCAGTAGTGGAAGCATCTTGTCATGTGGTGCTAATTCTATTACTCCCACCGATCCATATTAGTGGGCATAACTTTGTCTAAATTCATATGTATCTAGTTAAGTATTTAGACTAGATACATGTGTATCTAGACAAAATTATGCCCACTAATATGGATCAGAGGTAGTATAAAAAATGTCTCTCCTAACAACTCCTTTAGAGAAAGAAACCGTTAGGAGAGCTTAACCACCACCCGTAGCGGCAGCTTTACCTCGCATATGGCCACACAGCGACAGGCTGACAGTGATGTTTGTGTACGTTAACCGCATCCACCATCACATGGTTTGTCACCGATTAAAAACCTCGGCTCAGGATTAACTAATTACCCAACCAATGCTCGTTGTCGACTACGGATAAGCGCTGGGGATCTGAACAGTATCGCCATTGGCTATAGATGGCTAGTTAGGAATCCCCGTTCAAAAGAGAAAGCAAGCTCGGAATCTCGTAGGTGGGCCAGGCCGGCAAAAGAATTTTGTAAGAAAACGATTGGCTGTGTTCTGCGTCAGTGCAAGTGCGTGATCCGGGAGACCGGCTGCCGGTTGAGTAGGAGTAGCGTGCATGTTTGATCACGTCGGAAGCAACATCGATTTTGTTAAGCATTTGATTCTGTTTCAGCGTGATATGATTGGTCCGTCGGTCTAAGTATGTTGCCATTGGTTGGCTTGAGATTAATTTTGTGTGTTGCGTCGCGATTGGTTCGTCTGAGCAGCATGCCCCGGCTAGTACACTGCACTAAGATCCAATTGTTCTAGCTAGTACACTCCCTTCAATGATCACAACTTGGTCGCAAGGTTCGGGGTCGGTTGAACCGCGAGTGCTACGCCATGGAAGCACGCGTACAAAGGCAAATAGAAATTAGCGACTTTGCAGAAGATTCTAATAGTAGCAACGGACAGAATGCTCGTAGTACGAAATGCATGCAAAATAATCCGTTTCTTTACAACATACCCACCGTGGAGCGACATGATCAGTTTGAAAACCCAAGTTATTTTAAATACAGTGGTACGATCACTACTGCACTTGCACAGCTCATGGACGCAAGCGCAACCACTAGCTAGGAGTATTGATTTATAGAGAGAGCAGCATTTTGTATGAGATGTGTTGAAAAAGACAGGACTTGAGCCAACCCCCATTATTGCGGCCACCACACTGCATGCGCGTGACGTGAGAGCCACAAGTCGAGAACCTTGAAGCCAACAAAAAGGGCACACCGGACGGACCCATCACGCACTAAACTAGTTCTCCGTAGTGATCAAACGAAAATAAGAGTTAGCTTGGCACAAATATCTCTACCACAATAAACGAAAATAAGAGCAAGACGCCCTCGCATCGCATCGCATCTAAGCACAAGGAGTAAGCAAGAAAGAAAACGCTTTTATTTCCCGCGTAAAGCGCGGACGTCCAGATAGTTGCCGGATAGTTGCGCGGCATCATCATTGCATTAGCGGGCTCGCATCCGTGCTAAGCTTTTGTTAGAAGCAGAAGCGGTGGCATCAATGATGAAGCATCACGTCGAGTTTAAGGTTGACCGCTCACCCAACCCGGCTTAAAAGTAAACCGGACGCGACCGGCCACACCACCCTAGGGCTTAAAAGTAAACCGCACGCGACCGGCCACACTAGGGCGGCGCACCGCAAGTCCGCAACCGTAGCAGCTGGCCGGTAGAGCACGCTGCGCACCGGCGGTGTACATGCTGTTAACCATTGCAGCCAGTTTGCAGGAACCGCCGGGGTCACCGGCCGCCGTACGTACTGGCAAGTGGTGCGCTGTACGAAAGCTTAGCACTGATCTAGCATGTGATTCAGAGGTTAGTGTGCAGCAATTATTACGAAAGAGAAAGAGGAAGAAATTGATTCATTGATATGGCCTTTTCTAACAAAGACTGCAAAACTGCTGGCTGAAATCCTATACTTATGTAGAGAAAGGCCGATTGGTTCTGTTTGTGGGCTATCTGTACTTGCCTCTGTCTGCTCCAGCGTTAGGTTCCCCTATGCATCACTTGCAGCGAGCCCTAGCTGCGGATCGCTCGCACCGATCTGTACTACTGGCCCAGATTTGAGGCCCAGTGACAGGTATCGTTTTTTTTTGCTATTTTCGGTTTCTTTAATTTCTTTTATATGCTTTATTTTTTCATTCTCTAATTTTTTGCTAAATATATGAATTATTGTCTAACACATGTTATTAATGTGTTTACATTTTTTGAAACATGGAACATTTTCGAGAAGTATGAAAATTTTCAAAAACAAAACACACGTTTATATTTTTAAACCTACACGGTCATTTTTATATTATATGTGAGCTTATTTTACAGTGAAAAATGGTTCATACATATTCAAAAACATGTTCATGTTTTGAAAAAAAAATATTCACGTTGTAGTAAGAAATGTTCATGGGGTTAGAAAGAATTTCATGAGGTTTGAAAAATGTTCAAATAGATCAAAATGATGTTCGCGAAGTCCAAACAAAAAGTTCAGTATTCCAGAAAAATATGTCCACAATTTAAAAATTATTTATGGTTTAAAAGAAGCAAAGTAGGAAAAAAGGCAAAAAAAACTAGAAGCAAACAAAACATTGTTGACATACGTTCAAATAGTCAAAACTAAACGACCGGTTATCTTTAGTGCCGTTAACCATTTTTTTTTGTGCAACTTTCTCATATGTCTCTTCATTGTGATATGCACGCCGTTCTATACATGTACATAATTATGAAAGTGTAACTTTGAAAAAGTGTACAATATTATATTGTTACGAAATAAGAAAAAATTTCTAGAGTATTTTAATGATAACATTTTTTCTGGATAACCTGTTCAAATCATGTGTGCGGTTGCAATGACACAACAAACTAATCTTCATGACCGCTAAATCAATATTGTGTGTTTGCTAACTCTACGTCATACCACGAGTATATGTGGAGCAATGTGTTTTTCATGTTTCTCTCCTTGCAAAAGGGAAGGCTTTTGTTGTGATTCTTGTGTAATGTATATACAATGAGATCCATCTTTTTAAAGTAACCAATTGAAAGGATCGGTATGACACCTAGAGGGGGGGGGGTGAATAGGTGCTACTCCAATTTTAGTCTTTTTCAATTTAGGCTTGACACAAAAGGTAAATTCTCTAGATATGCAACTACGGTGAATTTACCTATATGACAAGCTAGCAACTAAGCACGATATAATAAGGCGGTAAACAAGGATAGAGGTAACCGAAGTCAAAGCACGCGGAGACACGGATGTAATCCCGAGTTCCTCCTTTTTAGGGGAGTACGTCTCGTTGGAGAGGTGTGAACCAACACAATGGTTCAACGGCCACAAAGGCCTCACCCTCTTCTCCGGTGAACCGCACCACAAAGGTTTGGTTCACTTCAACTATCGGAAACCTTCGAGGCGGAGTCCGGAGCCTTTACAACAACGATTTGGGGCACAACCCACAAAGGATTGGGGGCTCCCAAACAGCTACAATCTGTCACAAAGACAATCAAGTGAGTACAATGGGGGCTAGGTTTTCCTAGTGGAAACCCTAGCAAATGGTCCCTCAAGTGAATGAGGGGGAAATGACAAACGGCTCGGTGAAGATGTAGATCGGGGTCTTCTCCTTCAATCCTCCAAAGATCAACAAGTTTGGGTGGAGGGATTGGGAGATCTAGTGATTCTTGAGCTTGCAACAATGGGGATCTTGTATTCTGGGCGAGCTAGCTGGCTGGAGGTAGATGGAGGGGTATATATACCCCTCCCAGAAAAGTAGCCGTTGCAGAGAAGAATCACACCGGAGACTCCGGTCCTAGTGACCGGAAACTCCGGCCTGGGGCGGAAACTCCGGCCTACAGGGCCGGAAACTCCGCCCCACACCAGGAGCTGAGCAACTTCTTGACAGCAGAGACTCGGGCCAAAACTCCGGTGCACTGGGGCCGGAATGTTTGGCCAGGGGCGGAAACTCCGGCCTAGGGGGCCGGAAACTCCGCCCCACACCAGGGGCTGAGCAGCAACTTCGCAGCAGAGGCTTGGGCAAAGACTCCGGTGCCCTGGGGCCGGAATGTTCGGCCAGGGGCGGAAACTCCGGTCCTGAGGGCCGGAAACTCCGCCCCACACCAGGGGCTGAGCAGCAAATCAGCAGCTTGCTGTTTCTTCGAGGACAAGACCAAGGACCGGAAACTCCGGCCTTGGAGGCCGGAAACTCCGGCCTGAAATGCTCCAGAAACTCTTTTCTCTTTTTGGTGTTGATGCATATGTTGTATACAATAAAACCTGCATCACTTAGCACCAGATTAAAACATCCAAAGTGTTGTTAACTAACACACAAAACTAAGAGATCACAAAATGTCCTTTCAATCTCCCCCTTTTTGGTGTTAGATGACAACACACGGATTTGCAATAGTTCACCATACTATCATGTTTAACAAAAGGAAAAGCTCCCCCTAGATGTGTGCATATAACTCATTTGCTTTGGAATGCAAATGCACACATATAGAGAAACAAGTTCCACAAAAGGTGACATGATATGTAAACGATACAAACACAAACAAGACATATCACAAAGTAGGTTGAGCCTAGAGATAAAAACCATACCTTGTGCATATAAATGTAGATAAACATCCATATAACCATAGCACAATAATATAGGTTCAACCATACATAATAGAAATCCAATGTCTTACACTCACATAGTTCACAACACAAGATGCAAATAAGTTCCAAATAACATAAAATGGACACAAGCGCAATAAAATGATAAAAGCACATGCTTGTGTCCAACCCATGCAAATCCCGGAGAGAACCTAATAGAACTACTTCTCCCCCTTTGGCATCGAGACGCCAAAAAGGGAAAAGAGCATAACTACACGATACCCATGGAGATCACCCGGAGCTTTCTTCCATGTCATCATCACCTTCCCCTTCTTGATTGTAGTCCTCATCGGAAAGGTTCATGGGAGCCTTGCCGGTGTTGCGAGAAGAGGAGGGCAATGAAGTCACATCCGCATAATCCGACCAAGGAAAGACGTCTTCGTTCCATTTCTCAAGAGGATAGTCTCGGCCGACGAGGAGGAGATAATAGGATTGCCATCTTCATCTTCTTCCGGAGGAGGAGTGATACTACCATTGTTGAGCTTGCGCAACTCCTTGATCATGATTTGTTGGTTGTCAATGATATGCTTCTCTCTCACATATGAGGCATGGTTCTCCTTGTGAAGTGCAACATCCATGCAAAGCAACTTTCTCTTCCACCAAGAGAGTTTACTCACTTCCGAGTTCACTTGAGCCCTTCCTTGAAGATAGGAGGGAGGGTCGGCATTCTTGCTTCTCCTTCTAGGCATTGGGGCCTCGGTCTCCGCTTCCTCACTACTAGATTGCGGAGGAGGTGCACGAGAGGAAGACGGTTGCTTGGTGTGCTTGCTAAGTTGGTGGAGAGTCCCCTTGGCATGCTTGGTGAGGCGAGAGGTATCGATGTTGGAGACCTTGGAGAGGATGAGCTTCATCACATAAGGTGCATAGAGAGGGTTCTTGTGCTCAAAAATGGCCCAATGCAATTCACACTTGATGAAATCCATGACATCAACTTCTTGCCTTCACAATCCGGACCGGCTTGGAGCACCTTGTAAGCATGGTATAAGAGATTGACAAGCCCTCCTCGAATGGCATCCACATTTCCGGCTTGAGGAGCAAGATTGAGCCGAACCATGCGAAGGAAAATGTTGAAGGTGGGGAGGAGGTCTTGATTGGTGCCAACGGATTTTGCAACTGAATATAAAGGGCGCAAGCGGCGTTTGTTGTAGGCTACCCCTTCCACATGCATCCTCTTCCCAACACAAGTAGTGGCACCCTTGAACTTGTATCCCAAACATCTTCCAAACTCCACAAAGTTAGAGGTGCACTTTTGAGAACCGGTCATCCAAGTCATGGTGATATCTTCATCATTATCAAACACCACTGTGGCAAAGAACTGATGCACAAGCTGAATATCATAATCTTCATGAACATGAGAGATGAGCCTCTCAAGTCCAAGCTTCCGAGCAATCCACACGGCCTCTTGAAAATAAGGCTTCTTGTCCAAGCTCTCAAGGCTCAACACTTTTTGCTCACACACCATATGCTTCTCAATGCGGGCATAAATCTCATTCATGATCAGCTGCTGCTCTCTCCTTGGAAACCTAGGATCATCGGTGTTGGATGGCAAGTCATAGAACTGCTGAGATCTCATCCGACGAAACTCGCTTCCCCATGCCCAAAACAGTGGTCAAGGAGTCAAAATGAGCTCTCTCGGCCTCTTCTTCATTATCAAAACCACCTAGGGCAGCATGTCTTGTGGCTTCTTCATCTATGGTACCTGCTGTCTCAGACGGCCAGCACTGCTGTCAAAAAGAAGCTTGTCCCTTGTTTGAGCACGGATGACTTTTCTTGGTGATTTTTCAGGATGTTTCATGGAAGCCTTTGTCCTCTGCCCACCTGTGAAATAACAGAATAGGAGAAAAGCATGGGGATAAGCTTGCATGTCCAGGAACCAAAAGAAGAAGTAACCAAAGAATTCTGGGCACAAAGTGTCTGATCTACACCGGAGTTTCCGGCCTCAGGGGGCGGAGATTCCGGCCCTGACCGGAGTTTCCGGCCTGGAAGACCGGAGTCTCCGGCCCTGAGATGGGGAACCTCGATTTAGTTCAAGAAACTTTGTGCTGAGAATTCTAGGGTTAAATCTAGGATACACCTTGCCATCTAGAAGATTCTACACCATGAAAAACTAGGGGAACTACTCTCCAAACTTAGATCGAGGTGAAAAACCTAAGGAGAGAGAGGAGGTACCCTTTTTGTCCATGGTGCAGCCCAAACGAAGGAGAGGAAGGTCCCGCGTTGGTGAGGAGGAGTAGGCCGGAGGCACGGCGGATTCCGGCGGCGGGGAGCAGCCGGAGTGGCACTTGAGCGGCGGCGGCTGCAGGGGAGAGGTTGGGGGTCGGGGGTGTGTGGGAGTTGTGAAGTCAACTCCCACCCCGATCCCCTTTTGGACCCCTGCGAGACTGCCCAGACCGGAGTTTCCGGCCTAAACACCGGAGTCTCCGGCCTAAGCCAGAGATTCCGGGTTTAGGGCGGAAACTTCAGTCAGACCGGATATTCCGGCCCAAAGGACCGGAGTTTCCGGCCCCACCAACTCAAAAATGCCAGATTTTGTTGTTGAACATGCAAGATGCAAGAGGAGCAAGTTTTCAGAAGGGAGAGGCCTGGGATGGGACACAAAGTCACTGGAAATGGTACTTCACACTCAAACTTGGTAAGAGGCACAAAGAAAACATTAAGAAGCATCATTTGAGTGTGTTTTCCATAAAAACCAACGGATAGGCAAAAAGGCCATAAAGCTCCAACAAGATCAAATCTTCACAAAGAAGATGGCGGTGGCCTAAGCCACCATGTATGAGTGTATGTGGTGTGACACCGCGAAGATATATCTTGGGTTCACCGCCACTACTCGTCATTTAAGCTCACAATTCATAAAATGAACAATATAGAGACAAAATGAGTTCTTTCTATCGGCATAATGGGGGGAGGGATAGTCCAATGGATTAGGACCGCACTCCCCCTATGTCCATGCCTACACCTAAACCAAACATATAGCTAAGATAGGTGTGTATGCAAGATACTCAAGCGACGCTCCCCGAATCGATGATATTTAGCTCATGCCTCAAATAAGTGAACCTTGCTTCATCAAGTGGCTTCGTGAACATATCGGCAAGTTGGATCTTCGTGGGAATATAACCAAGCTCAATATCACCCCGGATGATGTGATCACGGATGAAGTGATAGCGAATCTCAATATGCTTCGTTCTTGAGTGCTCCACCGGGTTGTGGCCAATCTTGATAGCACTTTCATTGTCACATAAAAGAGGCACTTTGTCACAATGGACACCGTATTCCTTTAAAGTTTGCCTCATCCACAACAATTGAGTGCAACAACTAGCGGCCGCCACATACTCGGCTTCGGTGGTGGAGAGAGATATGCAATTTTGCTTCTTAGAAGACCAACTACCAAGGACCTACCAAGGAATTGGCAAGCCCCGGAAGTTGATTTCCTATCATCCTTGCAACCGGCCCAATCCGAATCCGTGTAACCGGCAAGAGAGAAGTTGAGCCTTTAGGATACCACAAACCAAACCTTGGGGTATGAACCAAATATCGAAAGATTCGAAGAACCGCCGTTTGGTGGCTTTCTTTGGGAGCCGCTTGGTACCTTGCACACACTCCTACACTCAACACAATATCGGGTCTAGATGCACAAAGATAAAGCAAAGAACCAATCATAGAGCGATAGAGCTTTTGATCAACATCCTTATCTTTACCCTTTGGATTAAGTTCAAGATGACACTTGGTGTCCATAGGAAACTTCTTTCTTTAGCATTTTGCATCTTGAACCTCTTGAGCATGTCTTGGATATATTTGGCTTGAGAGATGAAGGTCCCTCCACTCAATTGCTTGATCTCAAAACCAAGGAAGTACTTCAACTCTCCCATCATGGACATCTCGAACCTATCGGTCATAAGCTTTGAAAATTCATCATTAAAAGCTTTGTTAGAAGAGCCAAATATGATATCATCAACATAAAGTTGGCATATGAAAAGCTCCCCTTTAACCCTCTTGGTAAAAAGAGTGGGATCGATTTGCCCCACTTCAAAGCCACGGTCTACTAATAGCTCTCTTAGGTGCTCATACCAAGCACGAGGTGCTTGTTTGAGACCATAGAGCGCCTTATCAAGTTTGTAGACATGGTTAGGGAAGTGTGGATCCTCAAATCCCGGAGGTTGCTTAACATATACCAACTCCTTTAAAGGACCATTAAGAAAGGCACTTTTCACATCCATTTGTTGCAACTTGAAATTATGATGTGATGCATATGCAAGAAGGATACGGATGGACTCAAGGCGAGCCACGGGAGCATAGGTCTCTCCAAAATCAATGCCTTCAACTTGAGAGAACCCTTGTGCTACCAATCTTGCCTTGTTCCTCACAACCATTCCATGCTCATCTTGCTTATTCTTGAATATCCACTTGGTGCCTATAACATTGAGGCAATCTTTTGGCTTCTCCACTAGATTCCACACTTTGTTGCGCTTGAAGTTATTGAGTTCTTCATGCATGGCTTCCAACCAATCCGGATCTTCAAGAGCTTCAAAGACTTTCTTTGGTTCCACCATAGAGATGTGAGCTTGATGTTCATTGAAATTTGCCAATTGTTTTCTTGTGGTGACCTTGTTCTTGACATTAACAATGATATTTCTAGATGAAGACTCTTTCTTCTCCAATCCTTTTTGACTCTTGCTATACGACGGGTTTCGATATCCTCATTGATGCGAGGAATTTCGGCTTGATCATCTTGATCATTTGAGTCCCCGTCTTGACCGGAGAGTTGACCTTGATCATCTTGAAGCTCATCTTCAACAAAGGAAGGAGAGGGTTGATCTTGGTCTTGACCTTGGCTAGTGTTGACAATAGGAGAACTTGGTTCTTGAATAGCCACTTGGTCAACTTGAGGAGGGCCTTGAACTTGTTCTTGGGTAGGTGCATCATTTGCTTCCATAGAAGGTGCAACTTCAACTTGTGATGATGGAGTCTCCACATGGGTGGAGCTAGGACTTGCTTGAGGAGGCTCATGATGGATTTCAATGGGGCGATGGAAACCAACCCCCATTCTTCTTATTGCTTCTTGAGGTTCCTCATTATCTACATCACAAACATGAAATTGCGCCACTTGGGAGCCGTCATTCTCATCGAACCTCACATCACAAGATTCTATGACTTTCCCAACGGTCTTGTCATAGACTCTATAGGTGTGAGATTCGGCACCGTAACCAACAAAAACACCCTCTAAAGCTTTAGATTCAAATTTAGACAAACGAACACTTTTGTTCTTATAGAAACACTTACAACCAAAAACTCGGTAGTAGGAGACATTGGGCTTGTTGCCGGTGAGCATCTCATAAGATGTAAACTTCTTGCCAACACGAAAGAATAACCGGTTAGATGAGTGACACGCCGTGGAGATAGCCTCGGCCCATAAGAATAGCGGAGACTTAAACTCCGCCAACATAGACCTTGCCATATCCATGAGAGTCCGGTTCTTCCTTTCGGCTACACCATTTTGTTGAGGGGTATATGCAGCGGAATATTGATGACGAATCCCCTCTTCACTAAGAAACTCATTTAAGGTGTAGTTCTTGAACTCGGAGCCATTATCACTCCTAATGACCAAAATAGGGACATTGTATTGGCGTTGAACAATATTGGAAAAGTCGATGATGGTTTGTTGGGTTTCATCCTTCGTCTTGAAGAAATAAACCCAAGTAAATCTTGAATAGTCATCAACAATCACCAAACAATATTTCTTCCCACCAAGACTAGGTTGAGGCACGGCACCAAAGAGATCAACATGAAGAAGTTCCAAAATCCTCGTTGATGAAATAATGGTCTTGCCCGGATGGGGAGAATCATGCATCTTTCCTTCAACACAAGCCCTACAAAGACGATCTCTAGAAAAAGAAACATCCTCTTTTAGTCCAAGAATGTGGCCACCCTTGTGAAGACTTTGCAAAGTTCTCATGTTGACATGGGACAAGCGGCGATGCCACAACCACCCCACGTCGGCCTTTCCGAATAGGCATATTGCTTGAGTGTTGGTAGACCCCGAAAAGTCTACCACAAACAACTCATTTTCAACATACCCAACGAACATGACCTTTAGAGTCTTGCTCCTCAAGAGTACCACCATATCAATAGTAAAATGGACATCAAAGTTCATCTTATTAAGTGCACGAACGGACATAAGATTGTAACCTAGAGACTCGACAAGCATGACATTTACAAGGGTGATATCCTTTGCAACTACCACCTTGCCGAGACTCTTTACCTCAGCTTTTGAATTATCACCATAAGAGACGGTTATTGTATAATCTAGATTTGGTCTCAAGTCCGTCATAATCTCCTTGCTTCCGGTCATATGACTAGTGCATCCACTATCAACCACCCATTTAGATCCACCGGAAGCATAGTCCTACAAGAAATCATTGCTTGGATTTAGGTACCCATTTCTCAATGGGTCCTCTTTGGTTAGCAACAAGGTCTTAGGGACCCAAATAGAGTAATCAATGTAACCATCATATGGACCAACATATTGAGCATAAACATCCCCATAATAATCAACATAAAGAATATAGTTGGGGTTGTTATGCCCCGCAAAGTCACTACGAGTGGTCTTGCCCCTTGTGGCACTACCACCCGCAATGGAAGTCTCGGCTTGTGCGGGCTTGGTCTTGATCTTCTTGTTGTTGCCCACTTTCTTCTTGGGCTCGGCTACATAACCAAGACCCTCCTTCCCTTTGTGTGGTTTTTGCTCAAATAAGTAAGCAATACCTGTAACATCCCAAATTTGTAACCCAGTGTTATTAGTCAAAAATTGTGGGCCAACAAAAACTTTTGTTACTTTATGAGTGCTTGCTTGTGTTGTTTGTTGAATTGTTGAAGAAAAGAAAAGAAATAAAATAATAAAACTAAAGTGACAAGTGTCACCCTAAAAACTCCAAGTAAGTTTCAAAATTTCTTCCAAATAAAAATCCAGTGGAGAGGAGTGACCTCTCTCATTCCATTCTTATTTCTTTTTCCCTCTAATTCTATTTCCAAAATTATTCCAAAATTCTATTTTCAATTTCCAAATGTTTCTTGAACTTTGGAAAATCCTCAAGAACACCATGATGCACTTCCAGAATAAATATTCCAGTGGTACCACAAACCTTGGAAAAATATTTGGAAGCAAATCATGAAAAGAATTTTCAAAATTTCAAATTTGGTTTTGGTTCGGGAATTAGATCGAACACTTGTTGAGCACCACTGTGTTCTTCTTCAACCCGAAAATCAACTCCAAAATTGGAGCTCGATTTCGTGTAATTGAGCATCCCCGCGACCTCCATTCACCCCTCTCACCTCACTCCACCGACGGAGGTCGATTGGACGTGCTCATTGACCTCAGAGGAGGCAGGCCAGTGGCGCCACGCCATGGCGGCCATGGCGAGCTGCCGCTCGGGTCACCTCCGTGGAGGAGGCAGGCGCGACGCCACGCCGTGCCCGCCACACCACCCTTCCACTCCTTCACCTGCACGACGAGACAGCACCGCCGCAGAGGGCCGCTTGCGTGCTCACCTTCCGTGCCCACGCGCGCGACGCACGCCGCGCGACGCCGTGGTCAACTACACACACCGCACTGCCCCCACCTTGCCCCTCTTGCCATCTCTGCTCCGCCACCACGCCACGAGCACCACAGACCCCTCTGGAGCACCCCAACGCAACCGACCCGTCCCTAGCGCACGCGTCCGTGCCGCCGTACGCCATGGCGAGCAGCGCACGCCACCGCAGCTTCACGCGCCACCCCTGATCCCTCCCGACCAGCCGACCGTTCCAGAAGCTGCCCAAAGCTCTCCGCAACCCCGTGGACAACCCCTCTGGACCCAGCTCCCCTCGAGCACTCGCTGCACCACGTCCACGGCGAGCCCGAGCTCGCCGATAAAAGGCCACCCCGCACCCGTGCTTCCACCCCGCCTCACACCTCACTCTCGCACTCTCCACTCACTCAGTGCACCGCCAGGAGGGCGGAGCCCCTGCATCCCAGCCTCTGCTGCCCAGGAGCTCCCTCGAGGTTCCGCCGGAGAAGAAGGTGGGCGACGCTCACGGCCGAGCCGCGCTGCTCTCTCCCCCTCTCTTCTCTGCCTCTCCCTAGCCTCCCCATTACACCCTCGTTCACCCGCCGTGTTTTGGCTGTGTTTCGTGCACAGCAGCGCCGCGGAGGGATCGCCGGAGTTGCAGGCCGTGACGGAGGGAGTACAGCGGCTCGCCGTCGACGATTCACGCCGCCCCAGCACGCACCACTCCGCCCAGACGTCCGCACGAGCCTCCGCCGTCGATCTGCACCATCTCCGCGTCCACCCGAGCCCCTAGGTGAGCTATCCGTGCTCGCCACCGTCGCCGGCGCGGCGGCGCCGCCCAGTTATGGTCGTCGCCGTTCGCGGCCTCTATGCGCCGTTGGATCTAGATCCAACGGCAGCATACCCGTTCGTTAAGTCAGTCGCTGACAAACTGGCCCCACCCGTCAGCATTTTAATAATTTTCCCGCGCACACTGAGTCACTGACCGAAGGGCCCCACCTGTCATGGTTTTAAACATTATCCAGAGAATTAGGTTTTTCGAATTTAAATCTCTTCTGAAATCCAGTACTGGACCCAACTTTGAAATTCAATAACTCGAGTTCTAGGAATCCAAATAAATCAAACTCAAATGTTCTGGAAAGCTTGTGAAAATATTTAACTCACTAAAGTGGTCTCATCTCTTTTAAACAAATAATAAAAACGTATTAATAAAAATGCTCCAGAAGGTTTTAAACACTAAACCATTTGTTTCTGGAGTTATATTAATCCAATTGACTTGAAACCAATTTTGGTAGACTTGCTTTAGGATCTTTTAGCTCCCCAATTTTTGGTAGAATTAATTGGGTAGTGTAAAATCCTTAGCCTTTGGTTGAACTTCAGTGCACCCTTCTGCACTAAACCAATTAGTGTGAACTGTTGGTAGATCCAATTGGTCTAAAACCAATTTTGTTAGGTCACACTCAACCAAGGTTAGATACCCCTAAAAGGATTTAATTTTTGGAGCAACCAAATTTGTTTGGTAGCTAAAACTTGTTTAAAACCCTTCTGAACTAAAACAGATGTGTAGGGAGTTTTGTAACTCCAAATGATCCCAAACCAATTGGGTGATCTTCTACACACCAGTAGCTATCCATAGAATTTTAGTTTGAATTTTTGTGACAAACATAGATTAAATGGTGAATTAATTAGTGTACAACTAGTTTCTGCCTTAGTTTGAAATTAATTAAATAAAGTTTAATTCAATCAATTTGAAACCACCTTGTGTTGCTTGATGTGTGCAGTAGCTATGTGTAGCAATTGTGATGTTGTGATGATGGTTGAGTTAGTATAGTAATTGTTTGTATCGCTTGTTTGACGTTAGACGAAAACGCTGCCGGAGTCTTCGAGGAAGGGGAGTACTTTGATCAGCAGGAACAAGACCCCGAGAACTTTGCTGAGCAAGGCAAGCTACTTCACTGAGCTTGCATTTATATACCTCTATTTTAGTCTCAAGAGTTGTTCAAAGGAAACAATGAGTTTTGGAAAAACCCCCTTTTTACAAACTACCGGAAAAACTATTTTACCACCTTGTGTAGAAGTATAAGGTAGTTATTTAAAACTATAGGATGGGAAAAACAATGTTTTCTTGAAACTCCTTTGAAAGTACTTGGATAGACCTGCCGGAAGGTCGGTGCTCAGTTGAAGAAGGATGGTGTTGTTTTGAGAAAAATGCACATTGTGTCCTAGTACTATGACTACCAGCCAAAAATCTGTGCGACCACATTTACCCACATATGGGCAAGGGCGTAGTCATATAATTTGCTCGTGTTAGTACTGGATGCCTCAATAACGAGGAGAACCTCGTTCCATGAGGGGATGGTCTGAGGACCTACCCCCTGACCTGGGTCCTCTTCATTGTAGTCTACCGGGAGCCGGTATGAACGTGTCGGAGGAAGAGGATTGAAGGGCTCCCTTGGGTCCGCCGGGCAGAACTACGAGTCCCCACACTTAGTTTCTGAGGATTTGAGTGTCGGTGGAAAGTGTCGTAGCGGCAGGGTCCTATACTAGCATGAGCAAAGGACAGGCTATGGCCGGGAACTCAACTTCGCATACCTCTGGTATGGCGGGACGTGGCTGACACGATGAGTGACCGGATGGGTGTGGGAAAAGCGTACTACCTCTGCAGAGGGTAAAACTATTCGAATAGCCGAGTCCTCGGATATGGACAGTTGGAAGGCTGTCCTAAGACCATGTGCAAGTTTTGATAAAAGTGTTGAGTTTGGAAAGGAAGTTGAAATGGAAAGGGCATTTCGTACCTGTGCCATTGAGTTGGTTTGAGGTAGCGACGTGCTTGGTATCATGTTGAGAACTGGACAGAAGGAGGTGGAGTTTCGGAAAAACAGTCAAAATGATGTTTTCTTATAAGATAGCTATATTCTTCTTCTCACCCCTTTTCAATAAAGATTTTGGAGAGTTTTTAAACAAAAGTTTTTAAAAAAGTAAAACTAGTTCTAGCGCTTACTCAAGTTGGGGTAGTTTGCGAGTACAATCAAATGTACTCATATTGGTTTCGTCCCTGGCTATTGTCTTAGCCAGATTTCGAGGAGCCCTACGTTGAAGAGGAGTTTGGCGACGTCTATGCGAACTAAGATCTTCATAAGTCAGCTGCCTGTCGGGTGTTGTCGAGATGGTTTAGCCCTACTACCGTAGCTTCCGCTGAATAAAGATGATTGGCCCTTGAAGGCACCTATGTATAATTAGGCCTGTATGGCCAGGTTTGTAAGACTTTAAACTCGGTATTGTATGGATGTAAACTTTGATCTTCAGTTCGGATTATGTGCAACGACAGACTGATCACGGGATCGTTGTGTTAAGCATAATCGGGTATTTCGGACGGCTAGTCCGGGGTCCCCACAGAGCTGGTATCAGAGCCATCCTGACTTTAGGAGACCTTAGTTAGCATGGGCGTTAGCTAGGAGTACAAGAGTTAACTTCTAAAACAAGGAAGTGAAGTATTTTCGAAAATTTCTTATCTCCCCAACCCCCCCTATTTATTTAAAACCCTACACTCATTAAGAGTAATCTTTTCTTGAACCTTTAAAATTTTGCACACTTACCCCTCCATTAAGTTTACATTATGTACCCATGGCTCTTAACTAACTTAAAATTTTGCTTAAACTTGTAGATGGCACCCAACGTCTCCGAGTTCGTCCAAGTTAGGAAGGACGGCCTGCTGATGTTCGAGCAGGACTTGTACGAGTTGAGCCAGATTTTGGGACGCCCTGTTCCAGAGTTTGAGGGAACTCAGGTCGATTCCCTCGGTGATGGGAACCTGTCCTGGCTCATCAAGTCGTCCGTCCGAGGCAGGATTCAGCCACCCCGTTCCAAGGATTTGGTCTACTCCACGATGGACACTACTTGGGTTGACGGTCTGACCCGAGTTATGCAGAGGCTGCTAGCCCGCCTTTGTGAGGAGCACAAGGACGAGCTGATTGGCACTCGTTTCCAGTACTTTGGGAGACGTGACGATGAGGGAAACCCCACCTACCCCGCACAGCACACTCTCTTCGGCGAGTACATCACCGACATGGAGGTGCTACTTCACGACACTCAGGAGAACCTGCGCGACGCTAGACTCAAGGTTCACTTCCAGCGTAGCTCCCTCGACGATGCCCGAGTCCGTGAGAACCAGCTAAAGTGGGAGAATGACAACCTCCGTTTGAAGCTGGCCCGTCAGAGGAGGACTATCGTCAGGCTCCGCAAGACGGTAGCAGAGCAGAACGAGATGATAGACGAGATGGAGCAGCAGGCGAACGAGATGGAGGAGGAGGGCGAGGATCTCCGCAAGGAGAACAGTGCCTTCATCAGCGATGATGAGGACTACTTAGAGGAGATGGACTATGGGGAGGAGGACGACGAGGAGGAGGAGCCGTCTGAGCCAGTTCTCGAGGAGGAGGATCCCGAGGAGCCACCCTACGACTCAGACGTTGAGATCGTCGAGCCTGAGGTTCCACCTCAGTAGTTGAGCGACGAGAGCACTACCTTAGGACTGTGTCGACCCCCCCCTATGCGAGTAGAGTGTGTGTGATGGTTCCTAGAGAAACCATGTTGTATGTACATTAAGTGTAGTAGGATGTTGTAAGCTTGTTGTGTGAACTCCTTGATGTGATGTTTGTGTTGAATAAAAAAAATGATGGTCTTGTTTGACGAAGTGATTTATCAACCACTCCCTTCGTGACTTTATCGTTACCTCCTTAGCCAAAGCCTTTTTGCTTTGCCTCTTATATCTTATCTATTCCAGGATGACGAACACTCGCCACAACCAGCACGTGACACCACCACCCCCGCCGGAACCAACCGCTGCCCAACTGCTTGCGATCATCATGGAGGATCGCCAAGCTGCTCGAGAGGAGCGCCAAGCTCATCTCGCCGCCCTGCAGCAACTTGCCGCTGCCCACGCGAACCAGAACCACAATGGTGGCAATGGTAATGGCGACGAGGGTGGAAACCAGCGCTCTACCCTGAGTGACTTCCAGAAGACCACACCACCTACCTATTCCAAGGGACTTCACCCCCTGGAAGCGGATGACTGGCTCCGCACCATTGAGAACGACCTGGAAGTTGCCTCGGTGGGAGAGAATGAGAAGGTCCTGTATGCTACCCACTACCTTGCTGGACCTGCAAGAGCTTGGTGGGAGACTACCAAGACCCTCCAGCACGCAGGTCATGTCATTACCTGGGAGGAGTTCAAGGACAAATTCCGCAAGAAGTTCATCTCTAGCGGTCTTATCGAGAGGAAGAAGGATGAGTTCCGTAAGCTAAGGCAGGGAGGCAGAGATGTGGTCGGTTATCTGGATGAGTTTACCGATCTTGCTAGGTATGCTCCTGAAGATACCGACACGGAAAAGAAGAAGATGGAGCGCTTTCTGAATGGACTCCATGATGAGATGCAATGTGCCTTGGTTGTCCAGGACTTCCGTGATTTGGAGTCACTTGTGGACAAGGCCATTCAGCTGGAGACCAAGCGCAAGTCCATGTTTGAAGGTCGCAAGAGGAGGATGAATATTCAGGAAGGTTCCAGCAGCCAGAAGCCTCGCACCTTCCAGCCAGCACCCAAGCCAGTTTATCGATCATCCCCAGCTCCACGTCCCAACTATCCCAACCGTCCCAACAACAACAACAACAACCACAACCATGTCCCCCGCCCAACCACCAACAACAACTACCACCCCAATGGCAACAATCGTCCCGGAGGAAACACCGGCACTTTTATCCCTACTGCCAGCGTTGTCTGCTTTGAATGCGGCAACAAGGGTCATTACTCCCGAGACTGCCCCAATCCCAAGAGGAATGCTCCACGCCCCAATGCCCTGCACCTAATCCTGGACAAGGCCGAAATGGGAATGGAAATGGCAAGAATGCTGCACCCCGTGGCAATGCCGCTGTTGCAAGAGGCCGTCTGAACCACATCAACACTGAAGAAGCCCAGGAAGCGCCAGATGTTGTGCTGGGTACGTTCCTTGTCAACTCAGTACCTGCAACCGTCCTGTTTGATTCTGGTGCTACCCATTCCTTTGTTACCAAGGAGTTTGTTGTTAAGGGAGGTCTAGTCGGGAGTCTCTTGTCCAAACCCCTACTTATACAAACCCCAGAGTTCCTAGTAGAGACCAAGCTGTTTTGTCCCGACGTCTCTCTTGAGATCAAAGGAGAGAATTTCCCAGCTGACCTAATCATTCTAGGAACCCAAGGCATAGATGTCATTCTGGGCATGAATTGGTTAGCAAAGTATCATGGTCGTATCGACTGCGCCAGAAGAGCAGTATCTCTCACCACAGACCAAGGAACCGAAGTGGAATATGCATCACAAGCCAATCCATCTCAAACCTGTTGTCATGAAGGTATAGCCCGACCACCCCTGGATGAAATCCGTGTTGTCCACCTATTCAAGGATGTTTTCCCGGAGGAATTGCCTGGTATGCCACCAGACCGGGATATTGAGTTCGTGATTGAACTTATTCCTGGAACATCCCCTATATCTCAGAGACCCTACCGGATGAATCCAGAAGAACTGGTGGAATTGAAGAAGCAGTTAGCTGATCAGCTCAGTAAAGGTTTGATTCGCCCAAGCGCATCACCTTGGGGATCACCTATCATCTTCGTGGACAAAAGAGACGGTACCACACGTCTGTGTGTGGATTATCGCAAGCTCAATGATGTAACCATCAAGAACAAGTACCCCCTGCCCAAGATCGAGGATCTGTTCGATCAGATGAACGGAGCCCGAGTCTTTTCTAAAATCGATCTTCGGACGGGTTACCACCAGTTGAAGATTCGAGAGTCTGACATTCCCAAGACCGCCTTCACCACCCGGTACGGATTGTTTGAATACACCGTTATGTCCTTTGGCTTGACCAATGCCCCAGCTTATTTCATGAATCTCATGAATAAGATTTTCATGGAGTACCTCGACAAGTTCGTGGTTGTCTTCATCGATGATATCCTTATCTACTCCAAGACTGAAGAAGAGCATGCTGAACATCTGCGTTTGGTTTTGGAGACCCTCAGAGAACACAAACTGTATGCCAAACTTAGCAAGTGTGAATTTTGGCTAAGTGAAGTGGCATTCCTCGGACATGTTGTGTCTGCAGGAGGGATCTCTGTTGACCCCGAGAAAATCAAAGCCATTCTAGACTGGAAATCACCCACCAGTGTGACGGAAATCCGAAGTTTTCTCGGACTAGCCGGTTATTACCGCAAGTTCGTTGAAGGATTTTCCAGTATAGCCAAACCCATGACCCAGTTGTTGAAGAAAGATAAGAAGTTTGAATGGACCCAGAAGTGTGAAGACAGTTTCCAAGAACTGAAGAGGAGACTGACTTCAGCCCCAATCCTAGTCATGCCAGACGTCACCAAGAGTTTCGACGTGTATTGTGATGCTTCACGTCTCGGACTTGGTTGCGTTCTGATGCAAGAAGGAAAGGTGGTGTCGTACCTGTCTCGACAGTTGCGACCGCATGAAGAGAATTACCCAACCCATGACCTGGAGTTAGCAGCTGTGGTTTTTGCTTTGAAAACATGGCGACCCTACCTTGTGGGACATCGCTGTGAGGTCTATACAGATCACAAAAGCCTGAAGTATATTTTCACTCAAAAGGAGTTGAATCTGAGGCAAAGAAGGTGGATGGAATTGATTAAGGACTATGATGTCGGAATTCATTACCATCCCGGCAAGGCTAACGTAGTTGCCGATGCCTTGAGCCGGAAGCCATGCACCCTGAATATCCTAATCCAAGCAGAGCAGCCAACCTTATTTAAGGAGTTCGAAGATTTCGGACTTGAATTGGTTAGCCATGGATATCTTGCCAACCTAGAGTTAGCCCCAACCCTGATGGATCAAATCAAGGAGGCCCAGAAAGGTCATGAGAGTATCGAGGGGATTAAAAAGAAGATATCCCTCGACAAAGCACCTGGTTTTGCCATAGATGCTGAAGGAGTTCTGAGATTCAAAGGACGCCTATGTGTGCCCGATGATAAGGAACTTAAAGGTCTAATCCTGAAAGAAGCCCACGATACCCCATACTCGATCCATCCCGGAGGAACCAAGATGTACCAAGATCTTCGTGAGAGGTTTTGGTGGCATGGAATGAAGCGGGAAATTGGATCTTTCGTGGCCAAGTGTGATAATTGTCAGCGAGTCAAAGCAGAGCATCAGCGCCCTGCCGGATTGCTCCAACCCCTCAAGACCCCCGAGTGGAAATGGGATGAAATTGGAATGGATTTTATCACCGGACTTCCTAGGTCAAACCGAGGCCATGACTCAATTTGGGTCATCGTTGATCGGCTGACCAAAGTTGCCCATTTTATCCCCGTCAAGACCACATACACCGGGGCCCAGTTAGCAGATTTATATATGTCCCGGATAGTAAGCCTACACGGAGTTCCCCAGAGAATTGTATCTGACAGAGGCACGCAGTTTACCTCACGGTTCTGGAAAGCTCTTCATGAAGCCCTCGGAACACACTTATCTTTCAGCACAGCCTATCACCCCCAGACTGGAGGACAGACCGAGCGAGTAAACCAGATTCTGGAAGATATGCTTCGTGCATGTGTCCTAGCCTATGGCTCTAAATGGGAAGATTGCCTTCCGTTTGCAGAGTTTTCCTATAACAATAGTTATCAGTCCAGTCTGCAAATGGCCCCATTTGAAGCACTTTACGGCAAGAGGTGTCGTACACCTTTGAACTGGTCCGAGACCGGAGAAGGAAAAGTATTTGGACCAGACACCCTCCGTGAAGCCGAGGAACAAGTCCAACTTATCCGTGAACGTCTCAAAACTGCTCAATCCCGTCAGAAAAGTTATGCTGATCCCAAGCGTCGTGATGTCACCTTTCAACCTGGAGATTTTGTCTATCTTCGGGTGACACCACTCAAAGGGATGCAACGTTTCCATGTCAAAGGAAAGTTGGCACCCAGATATATTGGACCTTTTAAGATTCTTGCCCGTCGCGGAGAAGTAGCCTATCAGTTAGAGTTGCCCCCAGAATTATCGGAATTTCATGACGTCTTCCACATTTCTCTGCTCCGGAAGTGTCTTGAAGTTCCTGACCAGCCCGATGTTTTCAAGAACATTGACCACCACTCCATTGACCTGAACCATGATCTGACTTATCGTGAGAGACCGGTCAAAACTCTCGACGAAGATATTCGTCTCACCCGGAGGAACAAGATCAAGTTTTATAAAGTCCAGTGGACTAATCACTCTGAAGAGGAAGCAACTTGGGAACGCGAGGACTATCTTAGAAGCGAGTTTCCCAACCTCTTTAGCACCCAAGCCTAGCCAATCTCGGGACGAGATTTATCCTAAGGGGGGAAGGATCTGTAACATCCCAAATTTGTAACCCAGTGTTATTAGTCAAAAATTGTGGGCCAACAAAAACTTTTGTTACTTTATGAGTGCTTGCTTGTGTTGTTTGTTGAATTGTTGAAGAAAAGAAAAGAAATAAAATAATAAAACTAAAGTGACAAGTGTCACCCTAAAAACTCCAAGTAAGTTTCAAAATTTCTTCCAAATAAAAATCCAGTGGAGAGGAGTGACCTCTCTCATTCCATTCTTATTTCTTTTTCCCTCTAATTCTATTTCCAAAATTATTCCAAAATTCTATTTTCAATTTCCAAATGTTTCTTGAACTTTGGAAAATCCTCAAGAACACCATGATGCACTTCCAGAATAAATATTCCAGTGGTACCACAAACCTTGGAAAAATATTTGGAAGCAAATCATGAAAAGAATTTTCAAAATTTCAAATTTGGTTTTGGTTCGGGAATTAGATCGAACACTTGTTGAGCACCACTGTGTTCTTCTTCAACCCGAAAATCAACTCCAAAATTGGAGCTCGATTTCGTGTAATTGAGCATCCCCGCGACCTCCATTCACCCCTCTCACCTCACTCCACCGACGGAGGTCGATTGGACGTGCTCATTGACCTCAGAGGAGGCAGGCCAGTGGCGCCACGCCATGGCGGCCATGGCGAGCTGCCGCTCGGGTCACCTCCGTGGAGGAGGCAGGCGCGACGCCGAGGCGACGCCACGCCGTGCCCGCCACACCACCCTTCCACTCCTTCACCTGCACGACGAGACAGCACCGCCGCAGAGGGCCGCTTGCGTGCTCACCTTCCGTGCCCACGCGCGCGACGCACGCCGCGCGACGCCGTGGTCAACTACACACACCGCACTGCCCCCACCTTGCCCCTCTTGCCATCTCTGCTCCGCCACCACGCCACGAGCACCACAGACCCCTCTGGAGCACCCCAACGCAACCGACCCGTCCCTAGCGCACGCGTCCGTGCCGCCGTACGCCATGGCGAGCAGCGCACGCCACCGCAGCTTCACGCGCCACCCCTGATCCCTCCCGACCAGCCGACCGTTCCAGAAGCTGCCCAAAGCTCTCCGCAACCCCGTGGACAACCCCTCTGGACCCAGCTCCCCTCGAGCACTCGCTGCACCACGTCCACGGCGAGCCCGAGCTCGCCGATAAAAGGCCACCCCGCACCCGTGCTTCCACCCCGCCTCACACCTCACTCTCGCACTCTCCACTCACTCAGTGCACCGCCAGGAGGGCGGAGCCCCTGCATCCCAGCCTCTGCTGCCCAGGAGCTCCCTCGAGGTTCCGCCGGAGAAGAAGGTGGGCGACGCTCACGGCCGAGCCGCGCTGCTCTCTCCCCCTCTCTTCTCTGCCTCTCCCTAGCCTCCCCATTACACCCTCGTTCACCCGCCGTGTTTTGGCTGTGTTTCGTGCACAGCAGCGCCGCGGAGGGATCGCCGGAGTTGCAGGCCGTGACGGAGGGAGTACAGCGGCTCGCCGTCGACGATTCACGCCGCCCCAGCACGCACCACTCCGCCCAGACGTCCGCACGAGCCTCCGCCGTCGATCTGCACCATCTCCGCGTCCACCCGAGCCCCTAGGTGAGCTATCCGTGCTCGCCACCGTCGCCGGCGCGGCGGCGCCGCCCAGTTATGGTCGTCGCCGTTCGCGGCCTCTATGCGCCGTTGGATCTAGATCCAACGGCAGCATACCCGTTCGTTAAGTCAGTCGCTGACAAACTGGCCCCACCCGTCAGCATTTTAATAATTTTCCCGCGCACACTGAGTCACTGACCGAAGGGCCCCACCTGTCATGGTTTTAAACATTATCCAGAGAATTAGGTTTTTCGAATTTAAATCTCTTCTGAAATCCAGTACTGGACCCAACTTTGAAATTCAATAACTCGAGTTCTAGGAATCCAAATAAATCAAACTCAAATGTTCTGGAAAGCTTGTGAAAATATTTAACTCACTAAAGTGGTCTCATCTCTTTTAAACAAATAATAAAAACGTATTAATAAAAATGCTCCAGAAGGTTTTAAACACTAAACCATTTGTTTCTGGAGTTATATTAATCCAATTGACTTGAAACCAATTTTGGTAGACTTGCTTTAGGATCTTTTAGCTCCCCAATTTTTGGTAGAATTAATTGGGTAGTGTAAAATCCTTAGCCTTTGGTTGAACTTCAGTGCACCCTTCTGCACTAAACCAATTAGTGTGAACTGTTGGTAGATCCAATTGGTCTAAAACCAATTTTGTTAGGTCACACTCAACCAAGGTTAGATACCCCTAAAAGGATTTAATTTTTGGAGCAACCAAATTTGTTTGGTAGCTAAAACTTGTTTAAAACCCTTCTGAACTAAAACAGATGTGTAGGGAGTTTTGTAACTCCAAATGATCCCAAACCAATTGGGTGATCTTCTACACACCAGTAGCTATCCATAGAATTTTAGTTTGAATTTTTGTGACAAACATAGATTAAATGGTGAATTAATTAGTGTACAACTAGTTTCTGCCTTAGTTTGAAATTAATTAAATAAAGTTTAATTCAATCAATTTGAAACCACCTTGTGTTGCTTGATGTGTGCAGTAGCTATGTGTAGCAATTGTGATGTTGTGATGATGGTTGAGTTAGTATAGTAATTGTTTGTATCGCTTGTTTGACGTTAGACGAAAACGCTGCCGGAGTCTTCGAGGAAGGGGAGTACTTTGATCAGCAGGAACAAGACCCCGAGAACTTTGCTGAGCAAGGCAAGCTACTTCACTGAGCTTGCATTTATATACCTCTATTTTAGTCTCAAGAGTTGTTCAAAGGAAACAATGAGTTTTGGAAAAACCCCCTTTTTACAAACTACCGGAAAAACTATTTTACCACCTTGTGTAGAAGTATAAGGTAGTTATTTAAAACTATAGGATGGGAAAAACAATGTTTTCTTGAAACTCCTTTGAAAGTACTTGGATAGACCTGCCGGAAGGTCGGTGCTCAGTTGAAGAAGGATGGTGTTGTTTTGAGAAAAATGCACATTGTGTCCTAGTACTATGACTACCAGCCAAAAATCTGTGCGACCACATTTACCCACATATGGGCAAGGGCGTAGTCATATAATTTGCTCGTGTTAGTACTGGATGCCTCAATAACGAGGAGAACCTCGTTCCATGAGGGGATGGTCTGAGGACCTACCCCCTGACCTGGGTCCTCTTCATTGTAGTCTACCGGGAGCCGGTATGAACGTGTCGGAGGAAGAGGATTGAAGGGCTCCCTTGGGTCCGCCGGGCAGAACTACGAGTCCCCACACTTAGTTTCTGAGGATTTGAGTGTCGGTGGAAAGTGTCGTAGCGGCAGGGTCCTATACTAGCATGAGCAAAGGACAGGCTATGGCCGGGAACTCAACTTCGCATACCTCTGGTATGGCGGGACGTGGCTGACACGATGAGTGACCGGATGGGTGTGGGAAAAGCGTACTACCTCTGCAGAGGGTAAAACTATTCGAATAGCCGAGTCCTCGGATATGGACAGTTGGAAGGCTGTCCTAAGACCATGTGCAAGTTTTGATAAAAGTGTTGAGTTTGGAAAGGAAGTTGAAATGGAAAGGGCATTTCGTACCTGTGCCATTGAGTTGGTTTGAGGTAGCGACGTGCTTGGTATCATGTTGAGAACTGGACAGAAGGAGGTGGAGTTTCGGAAAAACAGTCAAAATGATGTTTTCTTATAAGATAGCTA
This sequence comes from Poa pratensis, assembly GCA_947311845.1. Classification (NCBI taxonomy): domain Eukaryota; kingdom Viridiplantae; phylum Streptophyta; class Magnoliopsida; order Poales; family Poaceae; genus Poa; species Poa pratensis. Next base: position 65,926,855 of record CAMZMU010000046.1, read on the forward strand.
TATTCTTCTTCTCACCCCTTTTCAATAAAGATTTTGGAGAGTTTTTAAACAAAAGTTTTTAAAAAAGTAAAACTAGTTCTAGCGCTTACTCAAGTTGGGGTAGTTTGCGAGTACAATCAAATGTACTCATATTGGTTTCGTCCCTGGCTATTGTCTTAGCCAGATTTCGAGGAGCCCTACGTTGAAGAGGAGTTTGGCGACGTCTATGCGAACTAAGATCTTCATAAGTCAGCTGCCTGTCGGGTGTTGTCGAGATGGTTTAGCCCTACTACCGTAGCTTCCGCTGAATAAAGATGATTGGCCCTTGAAGGCACCTATGTATAATTAGGCCTGTATGGCCAGGTTTGTAAGACTTTAAACTCGGTATTGTATGGATGTAAACTTTGATCTTCAGTTCGGATTATGTGCAACGACAGACTGATCACGGGATCGTTGTGTTAAGCATAATCGGGTATTTCGGACGGCTAGTCCGGGGTCCCCACAATACCCTTATCTTTACTTTTGGGAATAGAGGTCTTGGCACTAACATTTTCTTCAATAACATTTTCATGAACACGAGGAAGAATAGATATGCTAGTTGAGCTAGATTTAGAAAGTTGAGTTTGAAGTTGCTCATGAGACTTGACTAAAAGGGAGTGAGTTGTTTCCAAGGCCTTGTGAGCCTTGTCAAGCTTCTCCATACCCTCAAGAAGTCTAGCATTAGCAACCCCAAGTGCAACTTTCTCCTTTTTAAGCACTTTATATTTAGCAACAACATGATCTCTATCCTTAATGATTTTATTAATGATATCATCATTTTTAGCATCAAGAGACTCAAGTCTTTCCTCAAGAGAACATCTTTCTTCACTCTCTTCATCAAGAGAGGCATCCAAGGATGCTACGGAAGCATTCAAAGAGGCAATGGTGAGAGAATCCTCTCTCTCAATCTTACTCTTTTCTTGAAGAAGTTCTTCGGCCGCACATAGTTGTCTCATGAGAGACTCAACATGTTCCTTAGCTTCACCTTGCAAGTTAGTCATGAAAGTATCGAAAGCAACAAGTTCTTTCTTAATCACAAGACTAGATTGATCACTTATTTCATGCATAGTCTTGGGAGAAGGAGATGATACCTCGGTGACATTAGCCATGAGGCAACGAGCGTTGTTGGTGGAGAAGTTCTCATTGGGGGATTCAAAGAGAGAAGATGATGAAGTTGATACAATAGCCAATGCGGGTACCTCTTTAGTAGGTGCATCTTCATCTTCGGAATCACTTGTGGCATATTCTTCTTGTGCCACCAACACGATTCTTGGTGCCTTCTTGAAGAAAGGCTTCCTTGGTCTTGCGGGCTTCTTTTAGATCAACTTTGAATGGTCCTTGGGGATGAGCTTCCCACCATTTTGCTCTCGGTTCTCATAAGGACACTCTCTTATGTAGTGGTTCTTGTCATGACAATTGTAGCACGTCTTCCACTTTGAGGCTAGCTCTTTCTTCCCACTTGAGTTGTTCTCTTTATCAACCTTGGCTTTAGCTTTTGCCGGGTCTTGCCAAAACTCTCTTGTGGCAAGTGCTATATGACCATTTAGAGCCGGTTCAAGATCATTTGGAGCAATGTTGCTTGGGCACGCTTCAACCTCATCAAGACATACCACCTTGGCCTTCAAAGCAAGTGAGGGGCCTTGTTTCATCCCCATGGCCCTAGCACGGCTATCTTCGGCATTCTTGGTGGCAACCTTGGAAGCTTGCACTTCTTGCATAACTTCATTGGATGTCATTTCGTTGTAGTTGTGTCTTCCTTGAATGGCCTTCACCTCGATGGGCTCAGAAGGCAAGAGAGCATTCACATACTTCCTCTTGACATAAGCATCATCCACATAGGTTGCCCCACATCAAAGAAGGCCTTTGCAAGAGTCTTGAGTCTTCCATACATGTCTTCATGAGTCTCATTGTCAAACGTGTAGAATCCTTCGGCATCATTGCTCAAAGACTCATATCGGTTTCTCTTCATGCTTTCATTCCCAAGAAATGCAACCTCAAGACAATTCCAAGCTTCTTTGGCGGTGGAGGCATTGAGAACATAATGCTTGTCACTTTCACCCACTGAAAGTTCAATCATATGGAGTGCGGAGGCATTGAGTTGCTTTTCGGCAAATTCTCTTCTTGTCACATTGCTTGGATCCGCAACCTTGTACCCTTCTTCAATGATCCTCCAAAGCTCGATAGAGGCACTGTTAATATGAGATTTCATTGAGCGTTGCCAACTAGCAAAGGCTAATGCATTAAGCTTAGGTGGAGGACCAATGGGGTTTATGCGGGTGGTGATAGGTGGGTCGATAGGGTACCATCCCGGAACGTTATGGTACTCTTCCTTCCCATCTTCATGCTTGGTAGGAGGAGGAGGAGATGGTTTAGATCCGGAGATGGTTTCCAACCCCTTCTCATTTTTCTTTTTACCCTCCTCGGAATCACCTTCATCGGAGTTAGAGATACCCTCTAGTGGGATGGTCTCCGAAACCTTGGCATTTGTGAGTTTCATGAGCATGTCACGCAACTCATCAAATTTGACATTCATGTCATTCATGGACGATGTCAATGTTGTTTCCAACGATTTGATATCGGCCATGGATGCCATGGTCTCCTTGGCCTTGGCAAGATCGGCCTCATCCTCACTTTGTGTCATACTTCTCTTAGGCGGTTAAACCCAAAACAAGAGAGCCTTAGCTCTGATACCAATTGAAAGGATCGGTATGACACCTAGAGGGGGGGGGTGAATAGGTGCTACTCCAATTTTAGTCTTTTTCAATTTAGGCTTGACACAAAAGGTAAATTCTCTAGATATGCAACTACGGTGAATTTACCTATATGACAAGCTAGCAACTAATTATGATATAATAAGGCGGTAAACAAGGATAGAGGTAACCGAAGTTAAAGCACGCGGAGACACGGATGTAATTCCGAGTTCCTCCTTTTTAGGGGAGTACGTCTCGTTGGAGAGGTGTGAACCAACACAATGGTTCAACGGCCACAAAGGCCTCACCCTCTTCTCCGGTGAACCGCACCACAAAGGTTTGGTTCACTTCAACTATCGGAAACCTTCGAGGCGGAGTCCGGAGCCTTTACAACAACGATTTGGGGCACAACCCACAAAGGATTGGGGCCCCCAAACAGCTACAATCTGTCACAAAGACAATCAAGTGAGTACAATGGGGGGCTAGGTTTTCCTAGTGGAAACCCTAGCAAATGGTCCCTCAAGTGAATGAGGGGGAAATGACAAACGGCTCGGTGAAGATGTAGATCGGGGTCTTCTCCTTCAATCCTCCAAAGATCAACAAGTTTGGGTGGAGGGATTGGGAGATCTAGTGATTCTTGAGCTTGCAACAATGGGGATCTTGTATTCTGGGCGAGCTTGCTGGCTGGAGGTAGATGGAGGGGTATATATACCCCTCCCAGAAAAGTAGCCGTTGTAGAGAAGAATCACACCGGAGACTCCGGTCCTAGTGACCGGAAACTCCGGCCTGGGGCGGAAACTCCGGCCTACAGGGACCGGAAACTCCGCCCCACACCAGGAGCTGAGCAACATCTTGACAGCAGAGACTCGGGCCAAAACTCCGGTGCACTGGGCCCGGAAAGTTTGGCCAGGGGCGGAAACTCCGGCCTAGGGGGCCGGAAACTCCGCCCCACACCAGGGGCTGAGCAGTAACTTCGCAGCAGAGGCTTGGGCAAAGACTCCGGTGCCCTGGGGCCGGAATGTTCGGCCAGGGGCGGAAACTCCGGTCCTGAGGGCCGGAAACTCCGCCCCACACCAGGGGCTGAGCAGCAAATCAGCAGCTTGCTGTTTCTTCGAGGACAAGACCAAGGACCGGAAACTCCGGCCTGAAATGCTCCAGAAACTCTTTTCTCTTTTTGGTGTTGGTGCATATGTTGTATACAATAAAACCTGCATCACTTAGCACCAGATTAAAACATCCAAAGTGTTGTTAACTAACACACAAAACTAAGAGATCACAAAATGTCCTTTCACCAATACTTTAATAATACAAATGACCTCAATATACCCTCAAGCAATTGTTTCTAAAATTCGACGCTCTTTTGTGTAACCATGTGACATGTGACAATGGTCATGTTGTTAATCACTGATTTATCTATTTTTTGCTTATCACCACTAATCACTTTTGTAATTCTTTTTTTTGCGAGTGTTAACTCTTTTGTAATGCTAATAGTATTATTTGACTAGAGAGCATAAGATGCCATGGATATATTCATTCTGTTATATTGGCTTAGGTGTTTGCGTTGAGAAATAAAATGGTTATATTGTCATAGGTGTTTGCATTGAGAAATAAAACGGTTACACTGGCATAGTATTCGTTCTGTTATGATTTCATTGCGCCAACCACAAGACGGGGTCTGGTTTGAGTGATTCATGTCACCTCGACTACCTAGGCGGCATCGCCTGCTTCAAATTATTAACCACCACTAATGGCGAGAGAACCAAGTGAGAGAAAGGGGAGACACATGGGAAGGGTCGCATCATCGATCGAAAGGAGGTCAAATCTTCTAGTCAACAGTTATTTGAATCAAAAACATTTAGTCATTTGACACATCACCTCGAAAACAACCTAAGAGGGAACACCAAGCCAACTCCCATGCGAAGAAAGGATGGGATCAGTTCACTGATGCTATCATCAAGACAGTATCACAAAAGAAAACAGGATTAGTCTGTCTTCTCTGGGGAAACTCAGCTCAAGCAAAGATAAGGTATGCTTAATTTCATCTGTAACTCTGCGGAGTTAAGACTGTAAAAGGACAGTGTTATAAGTTGGCCATTATGATATCTGCAGCTTCTCTTCCTAATCGTTGTCTTTGATCTTTAGAAACACATAAACATTCGTAGTACTTGCTTGTTTCTTTTTGCAGATTGATTGATGAAACAAAACATCACATTTTAAAATCTGCCCATCCATCGGGCCTGTCTGCAAACAGAGGTTTCTTTGGATGCAGGTTTATTTTCTTTCCAATTTAATTAATTTTCTTCAATGCTTTTTCCCTTGGTTTAAAAAAAACTCAACTTCACCCCTCGAAACTTAAAAAATGAAAATGATGGAAATATATGATAGAAATGATAAACATTTTCCAGTTGCATGTCAGTATGTCACTAGTGGGGGGATTTTGGTTGTGCCACAAGAACCAAAGAGAAGGACGATGACCATTTGCAATATTGAATTGCTGTATTCGTCACCACTCGTGGCATTTCTGTTATGCGGCACCACAACACTTGTTTAAGGATCGACAGCACGAAGACCTACTAATGACCCATATCTTTGTTACTGTATTCATGTTTCAGTAGTGGGTTATAATGATTCATCCTATGAACAAACCTTTAACTGTACCTGCACCATTATCTAATGCTACTGTCCGTCGATGCTTGAACACTCGGTTGCTTTCCCCTGTGATATCCTGCATTAACGTTCCCAACTTGATATTACTTTTCCCTTTTCACTTGCTGTCGTTAATGGCTCTGCCTAATACGGAACGATCGAATCAGATCATGTAATCTAATGCCCCGTTAATGGGGCCAACTCAATCCAATCAGATGGTTCCTTTCCCTGTGGTTATTATCTTTCAACCTCTGGGGACTTTTTTCCCAACTACTGATATCTGTATTATGATTTTCTCCTGTCATGTCAATCTTCAACAGGCACTTTTCGCAGACGAATCAGATCCTGGAGAGGCTAGGACTGTCCACCATCGATTGGCAGCTCTAGATGGCCATTGGAGGACACCATGTGACCTGTCTACTCTCCTGGTAGATAACCAGTGCGGTCCATTCGGCGGAAGGTTCATCGTCTCCGACCATCATTCTGCAACACAACTTGAACAACTTGGCAGCTGGAAATGCTACTTGCCGCATCTATAGTTTTGCCAACCCAACTTAGACTTTTCTCCCATGCTCCGGTCACACCCTATGAATGATGCCCTGGTTATGATACGCACTCCTGTCAAACGCTGATGTTTTGGCTGCTTCGGTTGTCTCGTACGAGCAGCTGCTCTGTACGGCAATTTTGTTGGCCGCCTCTGACATTTTTAGGTGTTTAGCTATCATAAAGTGAGATCGTCCGTCCTCATTTGGGATCGATCGCTTTGTCACCGATCAGATCCCTCCTAGATTTTGCTCCTGGACTCGGCACCAACTCGTAGGTCCTTACGAAACCAGACTCCAGACTCCACTAATTGACAGATACCTAGGCCATTGACAACACGACAAGTGCCGCACCATTCACCAGTACTTCTCCTGCCTGTTCAATAGCGTACGCGTCTCGCCCCTTACCTAATGTTCGTATTTGTACTTTGTACAGCATCTCAGAGCAACGAGTCCTGCCGTCCTAGAAGACGTGAGTTGTGCACGCACTGCAACCGTGTGACACTGACACTGACACAGCGACATGTAACGCTGCGTGTCACTCAGTCCTGGAAATAGCTTTGCTTTGCTGAATCTTCTTCAATCAACTATCGACGACATCCCATCCGTTCCGTTAACTTCCGAGCTGCCGCGCCTTCGTCTTGATCTCGAGATATCCGGGTGAAAACTACATTCGCCTGCCCGGAAAAGTGAATCGTGGCGGATCTTGGCCGCAGACTTTCCTCGCGTCAAGGAAAGACTAAACGTTGTCGATCGCCACATGCTGCAACTGGTCTCGACATATAACGTGCATGGGCCCATATACACTGTATATGCACCCGATCATTAGCGATTGATCACGGTCGGTCACGCGTTTCAGTCTTCCCGATATGCACCCCGATCATACTGCAACTGGTCTCGACTTTCAGGGTTTGGCAACTGCCAGAACCGATTGAGTCTCCTCTGGTTGGTCTGCACCCCAATCTTCCAGGATTCGGCAGGGCAACCAGATCGGCGTCATCAAAACATGTACCTACGGCCGGGGCCATCGAAGATTTCGCAAGATCAGCTGGTAAGTTCGTGTGAGGTCGGCACAGGCACGCCCGTGCACTGTATCAGTTAGCACCATCTTTGCATCACTGCTACTCAAGGAAAAAAATAGCGTGCTATCAAAAATAGCGTGACCCTCCTCCAGAAGCTATACAAGATATAGCGTGATATAGCGAAATTACATATAAAATAGCGTGATGAAAAAGTTGTAAGAAATAGCCCAAATATTAAGGACATGCATGCATAACCAGGTAACCATATTCAAATGTCAAGGCCAAATCCATGGCACGAATACAAATATGAGCTTAAAACCATGAAAAAGTAATGAACTAAAAGATAAATATTTTAAACTTTAATCAGAATCATTGACATCATCTTCAGAATAACTAGAAGAACCACCAGATTGCCCGCCATCATCATCACCTAACGTTATTTCCAAACTTTTTGTTAGCGTAGCTATAACGTTACCACGTTTAGTGTGGTTTCGAGCGTATAAGACGAAAATAGCGCCGTAGCGTCAAAATTTAGCCTAAATATAGCGTAGCCTCTCCAAATACGCTATATCGTACTATTAACCGAGAAATAGCGTGCTATTTTTTCGTTGCTGTTACTACGCCATTGCAGACAAGCCCTGTAGTAGAGTACAAGCGTTTTGCCAGCTCATTTCATTTCAGGTCGCTGCCACGGCGTGGGGTCTTGTTCTTCCGATACCATGGGCAGCCGTCGGCGTCGCGCTGGCCGCCGGGATCTGGCGGTCCAAACCCGGCGAACCTGGCTGTCAACCCCGACCAGACCCAGCAAACTAGCCAACGAACGGAACCCCACGCACCCCGGCGGCTTTGGCGCCGCCACGTTTCCCTCATGAACCCCAACAGCCACCGCGACGCTGGCGTCGCCCGGCGGGCCGTTTTTGGATGATCCCCAGCCTTCCCTGTCTCTGTCTGTCCTCTCTCCGCTGTCACACACACCTGATGCCCACGCTCTCATCATCACTTCCATTCTGCACGAGATCTGGATGGTGGATCGCGGAACAGCGATAACGTTGGCATTTATATGCTCGTTATTGCACCAAGCTACGTGGCGCCTTCCATCTTGGACTACCGACAGTGAATTGTTTTTCTTTTCTTGTTAACCATCCATTTTTCATCCATAAATCCGGTAGAGTATGTCACACTGGAGGCGGCGTTTTACTATGTAAAATATTTTTATTTATTTTTCAAAATGTCAAAAAATTACAGAAATTTTTTTGGATATACATTATAACATTTTTTGTTAGCACAACAATTGTCGTGGGGAAAAAACATTTTTGTGACCTGTTTCCAAAAAGACAAAAAAAATGTCTCGTATAAACTCATTTTGTAGTGTTCGGATTTGTCTTTTTTGCACAGGTTATAAAAATATTTTTTCTTCATGTAACTTTTTTTGCGCTAACATAAAATATCTTGAACTATATCCAATTTTTTTTTTTTTTGATATTTTAAAATTTGTTTTTTGGGTAGTGGGTGCATCTGCACCTACTACCCGTTATGGATTTTCGCAACAACTTTTTCATGGCAAAAACATAATACACTAAAAATTCAAAACAAAAACGTAATACCAAAACGATAGCACAAAAGCTAGAACAATACTGGGAACCGTTGACCAGAGTGAAACAATCGTCATCGTCATCGTCACCATCACCTCCATAGGAGATTGAATCAATAGACGACCATCCCCTTCATCAGTGTTTTAGGTGTAGCGAGCTGTCGCTAGTTTGGTGGACTTCGTTTTGGGTTGATCTTTGTATTCCTCTTGTAAACCTTTGTTGAATAATCTAATAAAAACGGCTGTGCGCATCCTCCGAATGCAGAGGCTGGGGGTATACTCTCCATTTCGAAAAAAAACAGACGACCATCCATAGGGGCGGAGCCAAGTACACTGCAATGGGGGCCTAAACTCCAACTCAAAATTTCAAATCCATCCAGTATTTGTTCATATTTGAAAGAAAAAAGCTTCAAATCCTACAATTTTGTACAAAGAGTACCCCAGCCAATTGATTTGCCCCCTCTCATGATACTTTCTAGATCCGCCCTTGACCATCCACCGAAATGGATGCTATCGGATTCACGTGACCAAAACACCATAAAGGCTCTTTGGTCCCGGTGAAATCGACCGTGATAGCCAAATGAAAATCTAGATCAAGCCACAATATTTCTTTCCGTGCGACAACACCGCCCCGCCACCGCCATCAAGACTTTCAAGGACAAAAAAAAAACATTGATCGAAGCAAGTTAATGTGAGTCTCTATTTTTTATTCGTTGTTCCTCTCATCTCCGGTGCCGGAAAGACCGTCTCAGACGAGCGGAGCTAGTGGAACACGAGTGAAGGGGAATAGATTCTCCGACTTAAGTTAGGTGAGTTTGAGTCACTATAATGTGGGTCCGTTGGTTGGAGAGACACTTGTCAATGGCTAAAACTCATTTTGGCTTAAGTCAGAGACTCTGGATTTAGGATCAACACATTTTGTTACGTGTCATTTAGATTTAAAGTGTGTACGAAATGTATTCATCACACGTAAAACGCACAAGAAAGGGCGGTAGCACTATGTGCATGATTTGCAACATTCCACCTCACCTTTTCCTCCCTCATAAAATCCTAATATCCCGCAATGAAATCGGATTTAGTTCTTGTCGGCGGTTGGCAAAACGGCCTTGAGATCCTGGACCGGTAAAACATGGGTGTCCAATTTGATTTTCCGTGCTCCGCCTTACTGCCCTAATGAAGGCGGCGGGGAGTGCAGCATTTGCTTAACTGTGAGTCTTAGACGTATGTACCTTGTACGTTTTCTTCCTTTTGAAGCAAAAAATGTACTGTACCATGTACTGGAAATCTCCACTTAACCGCCCCGTACGCAGTACACATTAGCAACTTACTCCCCGTAGTATCTCCTCTGGCTCCATGATATAAATCGGGCACCTTTCGATGGACTATCTTTAGGTGATCACCCAAGAATCAAGTAGCCATGAATCAACACTATCCCGTACTCACGTAAAAGAAAACACTATACCGTAGTACCGTACCATACGTTGCGTCAGTGACACGCCGGTACCGTACTCACTGGGAGGAAAGCAGTACGTAACGCGAGACGCGACACCCGCCGTGGGCTGCGAGTACAGTGATATACGTAGTGCTGTACGTGACACTAGTTATTAATTCGATTGATTTTTTTCAGAATGTCAAAATTTTGGACAAACAACACTAAGCGTACATCTGGACATTTTACGAGCTCAAAATTTTGTTTCGCGGAAAATTAACATTTTTTTTGTCGTTTGTAAGAAAGACAATTTTCTGCTATCTTTTTGATATTTTTTGTCATTTAAGGCCACACAAAATGTCGAGTTGTTGCGAAACTTTGTGCGCGCCCGCAGAATGTGAGATAGACACGCGATTTTTTTTTGAACTTTTTGACATATCAAAATATCTTTTCCAAAGGTAGAAGCATATAACTGGCATGTGCCAATGTGATCTTGTTTCTTCTTTCTACTTGTAAAACCGGTGGTGCTTTGATTCAAAACAGGGCCTTGCGCCTTTTCACTATTAACAAGTATGTTTACCCATCATAAACAAACGGGGATAGGTCATTTTTTAATTTTTAGCCATGCAGTAAATTAACAATGTAGAGTCAAAGTCAGACAAAATCACCCATCAGACGAGACGCAGAACTGGTGGACTTTTCTTAGCAACCAATGGGAACTATTCCAACAAACTTCCACTTCTTCTCCACAAACCAATCAAGAATAACATAAGATATCCGACTTTGACATTCCACAAAGAAAATCGGATAAAATCAGGACCCCGAGCTACAAGATCAGGACCTGAATTGACAGGCCCCATCTGTCAATCAATCCAGAAAATCGGATAAAATCAGGACCCCGAGCTACAAGATCAGGACCTGAATTGACAGGCCCCATCTGTCAATCAATCCAGAGTATCTCTCCCCTGATCTCCATGTTTTATCAATGAATTCAGCTGGAAACATCGCATTACGTTACAACCACATCGTGGCCACATACAATGCAGCGGCAGGGTCACCGTCTGCAGCAGAATCCGGCACCAGGTAAGCAGATCTCCCCGGAGATCCTTCCACAGTACCCATCCATTATCATATACGCTCCTTGCCTTGGACTTTTCGTTTGTTTATGCACATCGTATAACAACAGCTCACCTAAGACAGGGGAGCGCCCATTGTATATGTACGCCTCATGAGATACGCACGTACGAATAAGATCGTGATCCTACTAGTATAATCCATGGTCATGATAGTATTAACAGCACAGACAAACAAATCATGGAGGAGGTCGTCGACATGGCCAAAACAATCAATCGTGGAACATGCGGATAGCGTCGCATGGCAGACAAACCATGGATTATACTAGTGGGGAACAGATTATGATTTAATTGTGAGCCTGGAATTGATGTCAAAAACTCTGATCATGAGAATGTCAACAGGTTGCTCTGCTGCCATTTCAACATGCAGTAACTAGGAGAAAAGGGATTCAGAAGCATTTCTCTGTTTTGTTGCTGAATTATCTCTCTTTTTTTCTTCCATTTTCTTAAAATCTTTTGCAGGGAACAAACAGACAAATGCTTGATCCCTCGTTCCTAACATCCTAATTAAAATCTAATCATCTCCTAGGACCCCAAAAGCTTCTGAGGCAGCGTCGGCGGCAGATCTATGTCCATGGAAAGAACACAAAAAAATTAAAGATCCTAAGCATTAATCCTCCTCCTTGTGGAAGTGACCCAATCATCGGATCATCCGGCTGCAGAGGCGCGAGACGTCGGAGGGGCGGACGGGCTTGAGCAGGAAGTCCTCAGCGCCCTCCTCCATGCAGCGGCTGATCCGGTTGGGCACGTTCTCGGACGACATGATCACCACGGGGATCTCCTTGAGCTCGGACGATTCCTTGACGCGCTTGAGGAGCTCGTAGCCGGTCATGCCGGGCATCCAGTAGTCGGTGATGATCATGTTGACGTTGGTGATGAGGCCCAGGCCGAGCAGCTCGAGTGCCCTGGTGGCGGACTCCACGGTGGTCACTGCACAGATGAACAAAGCCACGTTAGAAACCACCGAACAGTCGACTAATTTCATCATCAAGAACCAGGCAAGGCTGGATTGAATCAGGGCAAATTGAATTTCGGAATTTACATACCTCTGTATTTGGAGCTGCGGAGGATCTTGGCGATGACGGCCCGGTCGACGACGCTGTCATCCACAGCCAGGACGTGCATCGCCTCCTGCACCTGGACTGCCTCGTCGGGCACCACCATCACCGGCACCACCTTCCTGTCGGCGCCGGCCTTGGGGGAGGCCACCTTCTGCGCCAGAGGGAGGGTCATGGCAACCGCCGGAGCCGGGGTGGGAGCAGCCGCAGCCATCGAATCACAGGAGCAGTAATCTATCCTCGAATCGAAGTAGTAGTAATCCGCAGTAAGGATGAACTCTTCTGGACTTGTTGGTTTGGTTTGCGTTTGGTCTGGGTGTTGGCCGCGACGCGCCGTGGTATATATACAGGAGGGGGAAAGCAAGGAAAGGGAGAATTAATGCGGCCCAATTCCTGCGAGATCTCGAAAGGGATCCGAGGCTCGCTGATCGAGTAAAACCCCCTATCTCGCCGGGCCCACCGATCCGGAGCGGATCCGCTTGGGGCCCGCCGGTCAGTAGCGGGGAGATCTCCGCCGGATTTTGCTGCCGCGCCCTATCGCTTTCCACCGTCGTCAGTCACACTTGGCTCACGCACCGCACCGGGGAGATCTTCGCTTTTGGTTAGCGGTGAGGGTTTATTGAGTTCTGGGTGCAAGTGGCATGCATGGGGTGATCCGTACCGGTGGGTTCAATCAAATCTTCTTGGTTTGAAAACTTTGATCGTATGATCGGGAGTGTGATTCGTATTGATTTTGGAGATTCACTCGTGATTCCTGAGATCGATGGTTAGCCAATCGACACCCTGGTGTGCACAGCTGTCCTGATCTTGCGCGCGATCCCTTTCTTGCTCCGGACGCACTACTACCGCTACACGATCAAATCGAGGGTCACTGCCTTGCATGGCAGGATCTCCGGATCCCATTCACAGCCAGCCGGGCTAGATATTTTTCCGACTTGATCGGTCGATCGGTGGAGTCCGCACACGGTACGTGAATCACCGCCAGGCCGTACGCCCCGACGGCCCATTTATGTGGCCGTTTGCTGTTGCCAGCGACCGGTGCCGTATCGCATCGCATCGCATCGCACCAGGGACCAACTGTACGTCCACGCGTCGAACCACCGATCGTCGCTGAAAATCCTTCCGATCGATACGTCACCGCCTCCAGATTTCCGGTGCGGTTCGCGCGGATCGGTGTGATGATGATTTCGTTCGAGCAGTCGGTGGCGTAAATTCGAGGGGATCTTCGGTCCGGAGATAGTGGTGGATCGTACGAACCACTGTGTGGTACAGTACTGCTCGATTTGGTTGCTGCTGTACCGGGAAAAGTTCCGTCAGAAAATCGGTGGCGTCAGCCCGTGCGTGCACGCGTACGTGTTGCGAGAGTGAATGCTGCGGATATACACGTACGTACGTGGCGGCCAAGGAAACCTTCCTCGCTACACAATAAATTTAGCCTTTGGTGATACCTTGAGTCCACTTTCGTGCGTGTCTTGCATTTTTCGATTTATAGAGAAGCTAATAGGGCAGAGAAGGTAGGTTCTAACTTTGGATTCCGATAACTTGTACAAGCAACTATTCGTAACTTTATAGAAAAGGGTTGTATTCACTTCAAGGACGGAGGAAGGGGGGGACGAGAGGGGGAGGGGGGGAGGGGGTCAGCCACCCCCAACAAACAGATTTTCTTCACAAATTTCGTAATACTCATACTCAGATTAGTACTTCTAATTCATTTTCGCCCCCTCCAACAAGATTCTGCCCCTCCAAGCCCTCGGGCTGGCTCCGTCCCTGATTGACTTGATCTAACACTCATAGTGGACGGATAAAGGTATAAGTAAGAAATCGAGCGAGATCGTAGCTTCTCTTTTTCACTCTGGGCGCACGTTCCTGTCCCAACTACATCTACTAAAAACGAGAATAAATCAGTCTAATGGTGGGTAGGGCGGGTGTGTGATTGCCAGGTTTGATACTTCCTATGCATGCCTCACTCTAGTTGATTATAAATATCGTAAGAAGATTATTGTCCGCTTGAGTAGCTCTACTACAAAATAGGTTCCAGTAGAAACTTAATTGAATTCGCGATAACTCATGTCCCTGATTTCATTGAATTCGTTTGTTTATGCACATCGTATAACAACAGCTCACCTAAGACAGGGGAGCGCCCATTGTATATGTACGCCTCATGAGATACGCACGTACGAATAAGATCGTGATCCTACTAGTATAATCCATGGTAATGATAGTATAACAGCACAGCACAGCACAGCACAGCACAGACAAAGAAATCATGGAGGAGGTCGTCGACATGACCGAAGAATCAATCATGGAAAATGCGTATAGCGTCGCATGGCAGACAAACTATGATTTGGAGCAGATGGATGGATTTGAACTGTGTGTGATGAACCATGTGGGGGAACAGATTATGATTTAATTGTGAGCCTGGAATTGATGTCAAAAACCCTGATCATGAGAATGTCAACAGGTTGCTCTGCTGCCATTTCAACATGCAGTAATTAGGAGAAAAGGGATTCAGAAGCATTCTTTGGTTTTGTTGCTGAATTCTCTCTCTTTTTTTCTTCCATTTTCTTAAAATCTTTTGCAGGGAACAAACAGACAAATGCTTGATCCCTCGTTCCTAACATCCTAATTAAAATCTAATCATCTCCTAGGACCCCAAAAGCTTGTGAGGCAGCGTCGGTAGCAGATCTATGTCCATGGAAAGAACACAAAAAAATTAAAGATCCTAAGAATTAATCGTCCTCCTTGTGGAAGTGACCCAATCATCGGATCATCCGGCTGCAGAGGCGCGAGACGTCGGAGGGGCGGACGGGCTTGAGCAGGAAGTCCTCGGCGCCCTCCTCCATGCAGCGGCTGGTCCGGTTGGGCACGTTCTCGGACGACATGATCACCACGGGGATCTCCTTGAGCTCCGACGATTCCTTGACGCGCTTGAGGAGCTCGTAGCCGGTCATACCGGGCATCCAGTAGTCGGTGATGATCATGTTGACGTTGGTGATGAGGCCCAGGCCGAGCAGCTCCAGCGCCCTGGTGGCCGATTCCACGGTGGTCACTGCACAGATGAACAAAGGCACGTTAGCAACTCACATCCACCACCAATTTCATCAAGAACAGGACAAGGATCGATAGAATCGGGGCAAATCGATTGATGAATTTACCTCTGTATTTGGAGCTGCGGAGGATCTTTGCGATGACGGCCCGGTCGACGACGCTGTCATCCACAGCCAAGACGTGCATCATCTCCTGCACCTGGACGGCCTCGTCGGGCACCACCATGACCGGCACCACCTTCCTGTCGGCGCCGGCCTTGGGGGAGGCCACCTTCTGCGCCAGAGGGAGGGTCATGGCAACCGCCGGAGCCGGGGTGGGAGCAGCCGCGGCCATGGAATCAAACAGAGCAGAAGTAATCTCTCCCGAAGCAGTTGTATTTCGTTGGCAGTCGCAGGAACGATGAACTCTTCTAGACTTGTTGTCGCTCGGTGCGTTTGGGTGTTGGCCGCGACGCGCGGTGGTATATATACAGGAGGGGGAAAGCAAGGAAAGGGAGAATTAATGCGGCCCAAATCCTGCGAGATCTCGAAAGGGATCCGAGGCTCGCTGATCGAGTAAAACACCCTATCTCGCCGGGCCCACCGATCCGGAGCGGATCCGCTTGGGGCCCGCCGGTCAGTAGCGGGGAGATCTCCGCCGGGATTTTGCTGCCGCGCCCTATCGCTTTCCACCGTCGTCAGTCACACTTGGCTCACGCACCGCACCGGGGAGATCTTCTCTTTTGGTTAGCGGTGAGGGTTTATTGAGTTTTGGGTGCAAGTGGGGAGATTTGCATGCATGGGGTGATCCGTACCGGGTGGGTTCAATCAAATCTTCTTGGTTTGAAAACTTTGATCCTATGGTTGATCGGGAGTGTGATTCGTATTGATTTTGGAGATTCACGGTGATTCCTGAGATGGATGGTTTCCTCGCACGCACGAAAGGCCAATCGGCACCCTGGTGTGCACAGCTGTACCGATCCCTTTCTTGCTCCGGTCACGTACTACTACCGCTACACGATCAAATCGAGGGGTCACTGCCTTGCATGGCAGGATCACCGGATCCCATTCACAGCCAGCCGGGCTCGATATTTTCCAAATCTTGGGATTTGATCGGTCCATCGCTGGAGACCGCACACGGTACGTGAATCTTTGAATCACCGCCAGGCCGTACGCTCCGACGGCCCATTTATGTGGCCGTTTGCTGTTGCCAGCGACCGGTGCCGTATCGCATCGAGGAAATGACAGAAAACCACCACAATTGGGGCCAAGTTGTCTGGTTGCCACCGAAATTGAGCCTAGGGACAGAAACCACCGAACTTTGGGGCGGTAGTGTGACAAGGAGCACTGATCTGTGCGTTTAGTTGTCTTAACAACATTTCTAACCATGCGGTCCACTGTCAGGCAAAAACAAAAGGAAAAAGAAATAAAAAGGTCAACGCTCACTTGCGCTTGCGTGTCGTGGACACGGAGAGCTGCCGCGGATGCTCCCGCGCGTGCTCGCCGGTACGGCGGTGCTTCCGCCGTCAGGGAGCTGTCCCTCGCGCCGGCCTGCCTCTCTGCTCCCGCGCGTGCTCGCCCGGCCCCGGCCCGCGTCTGTGCTCCCGCGCACGCACGCACACGTAGCTAGCCCGCCCGGCCGGCGCGAGCGCACGCACGCGCAGCTAGCTAGCGAGCGCGCCCACACGTAGCTAGCTAGCTAGTTCGCCCGGCAAGCGCAAGCATACGCGCAGCTAGCTCCCTGTACGGCGGCCGGGAGCGCGTCCTCTCGTGCGGGCACGGCCGCATGGCACCCTGCCGCCCTCGGGCATTGATGACTGCACCGAGCTGCTCGTCGACGTGTACTTCTTCCCCGAGCGGGGCTGATGATGTGGTCGATGGGGACGCTGGCGTCGGGCGTGCGGGCGTGCGCAACCGAGCAGGCGGCAACGCCATGGTCCCCTCGCCATGTCTGTGGGGTGAGCTGTGACGCGGAGGGGCGAGTGCGTCGTGCTCGCGCCCAACCGACGGAGGGAAGAAGGATGGAGGGCGTCGAGACGCACTTCCTGGCACGAGGGGCGAGGCAAAGGAGGTCTGTTGCCGCCGGAATCGAAGAAGAAAGCTGCCGGCCACAGACATGGCGAGGCGACCATGGCGTGGTCGCTCGCTCGGCTGCACACGCCGACACCCACGACGCTCTCGGGCTCCGGAGGCACGGCCAGCACGGCGTCGGCGGCAAGCACGTGCCGCACCATCCCCTCGCTCGCCAGAGCTCTCCTCCACGACCGACCCCGCCCCGCCACGCCAGGGCGCGCTGGGGGCTGACCGGCTGACGGCGAGGACGAAGAGGAGGTGGCTCAGGACGCCGCGCTCCAGTGCTTCTTGCCGGAGGGACCGCACCATCTCGCCGGACTCCCACTCGCCTCGCTCTTGGCCGCGCGCTGCGTGCGCAGGCGGTGGAGGGACCTGACCATCTCGCCGGAGGTCCTGCGGCTGCGCCACGAGGGCCATGCCCATGCTGCACGCCCGGGCCGTGGACGGCGGCGTCAAAGGGGCCGCGTGGGTGGCGGCCGCCCGGAGGTGCGTGCCGGAGACGAACGGCCACACGCGCCAGGGATGCGGGCGTGGTGGCGAGGGAGGGGCGGCCGGCGGCGGTGCATACAACGTGTTCGACAAAATGGTTCCTGGGTGCTGATTGTTGGAGACAATGTTGACCTTTTTTTTTTGGCCACGTAGGACTGACAGTGGGACCGCACCTTCAGAAATGTTGTTAAGACAACTAAACACACGAATCAGTGTTCCTTGTCACACTACTGCCCCAAACTTCGGTGGTTTCTGTCCCTAGGCTCAATTTCGGTGGCAACCAGACAACTCAGCCCCAATTGTGGTGGTTTTCTGTCATTTCCTCCATCGCATCGCACCAGGGACCAACTGTACGTCCACGCGTCGAACCACCGATCGTCGCTGAAAATCCTTCCGATCGATACGTCGCCGCCTCCAGATTTCCGGTGCGGTTCGCGCGGATCGGTGTGATGATGATTTCGTTCGAGCAGTCGGTGGCGTAAATTCGAGGGGATCTTCGGTCCGGAGATAGTGGTGGATCGTACGAACCACTGTGTGGTACAGTACTGCTCGATTTGGTTGCTGCTGTACCGGGAAAAGTTCCGTCAGAAAATCGGTGGCGTCAGCCCGTGCGTGCACGCGTACGTGTTGCGAGAGTGAATGCTGCGGATGTACACGTACGTACGTGGCGGCCAAGGAAACCTTCCTCGCTACACAATAAATTTAGCCTTTGGTGATACCTTGAGTCCACTTTCGTGCGTGTCTTGCATTTTTCAATTTATAGAGAAGCTAATAGGGGCAGAGAAGGTAGGTTCTAACTTTGGATTCCGATAACTTGTACAAGCAACTATTCGTAACTTTATAGAAAAGGGTTGTATTCACTTCAGGGACGGAGGAAGGGGGGGACGAGAGGGGGAGGGGGGAGGGGGGTCAGCCACCCCCAACAAACAGATTTTCTTCACAAATTTCGTAATACTCATACTCAAATTAGTACTTCTAATTCATTTTCGCCCCCTCCAACAAGATTCTGCCCCCTCCAAGCCCTCGGGCTGTCTCCGTCCCTGATTGACTTGATCTAACACTCATAGTGGACGGATAAAGGTATAAGTAAGAAATCGAGCGAGATCGTAGCTTCTCTTTTTCATTCTGGGCGCACGTTCCTGTCCCAACTACATCTACTAAAAACGAGAATAAATCAGTCTAATGGTGGGTAGGGCGGGTGTGTGATTGTCAGGTTTGATACTTCCTATGCATGCCTCACTCTAGTTGATTATAAATATCGTAAGAAGATTATTGTCCGCTTGAGTAGCTCTACTACAAAATAGGTTCCAGTAGAAACTTAATTGAATTCGCGATAACTCATGTCCCTGATTTCATCGAATTATCAAATTTTGATAAATACTAAAGCCACTTTTTAAACGGCTGCCCCTGTTATATTGAATAAGGCCTATTTTATTTTTTACCAGCAAAACCGTAGGGGAAACCCCCATGGTCAATTTTCTATTTTCCCAAAACACACAAACAGCACACTGCCATCTAGGGGAGGATGTCAGTTAAAAGGTTCATGAATTACATGAAGAAAAAAAAAACTCAAGAAAAAAGGTTGAGAGGATCAACCCTAGAGCTTCAAGAAAATAAACTAGTCTAAAAAAAACTGTAAGAGCGATCAGATCACAGAGATCCAGGAAAATGAAGCTATCTCATTTGGAGGGTTTAGCCCTGTGAGACGTGAGAAGAATGTCTTTCTTGAAACTTGCCCTCCACCTCGCGAAACTTGGCCTCTGCTTCTCAAAATAAACCCATTACGCTCCTTCCAAATGTTCTAGACCACCGTCAACACCACTTCCATAAAACAAGGACCAGAGAAAGAATTTCTGGCTAAAACGAAAGCCTCCGAGATGGAATCAGCCCTTTGCTAGAGAATAAGGCCTATTTTATAAATAGCACATAAATGGCTCCCGAGCTACATGGAGCTCGTTTTTTGGAAAAAAAAATCAAAAATTATATTTCCAGCTTCAAAAAATCAAGAAAAAAAAATCACATATGTAAATAATGATATGATCTACAAGTATGAATGTTTTTAAATCGAAATACGTTGTATTGTGGGCTAGGCAAAACTGAGAAATGGGTCGACCTGGGTGGTGAAAAGTGCACAGTTTGAAAAACTTGAAATTTTCCTGATTTGTCTTTTTTGTGCAGCCAAAAATACAATGATTTTTGCGTTCAAATTTTGCAAACTTGTAGATCTCGGCATTATCTATATTTGTGATTTTTTCTCGATTTTTGGGAACTCAAAAGTAATGATTTCTATTTATTTTTAAACGTGCTCCCAGTAGTTCGAGAGCCATTTGCAGTTCCTCTATTTTTTTTACCGATGAACAAAATATTTATGATAAGTGTGGTTGTAGGTCTAAAGTTTGTTCACACTTTTTTCAGGAAAGAAAGTTTAATTATTACACGATTGCGGGCATTATCGATCGTGTGCATTTCAGAAACCTTGCATATTCCTATTTCACAAATATTACACTTTGATGAAACTTACCGTGTCGATTATACGCATTTGACGTTATAGATGTTGATATTTTTATTAAACTAATAAAAATTTAACTTTGAAAAACCTCGGAACTTTGGGCAAATGAAAACATAAAGAGTCCAAATAGTGAGGTCCCAACAACAAGGTGTTCTTTCGAGCATGGACAGTGATAGGTAAGAATGTATTTCCTTATTTATTCCACGTCACCTAGATAAGACAAAATCATAGCATACAATGTCTCATCTCTTCAGTTTGTATATAGTAAAAATTACTTGTAGCTACTTGGATTAAGAGGTTGTCAAATTAAATAAAAAGAAGGCAAACATCTTTTTCCTCTTTCTATTTCTTTCAGAAATTATTGTACGTGGCATTGCTAATGTTAACCATTGTATATGCCCTCATGTCCGAACGCTTTCGTCTCCCGGGAGTGCCAAATAGGTAATTTTTTGTTTTCACTCTAAAGTTAGGTTTGAAATATGATCCCTCAAATAAATTCAATCCACTTCACCCTGCAAAAAAGAAAGGAATTATAAAGCTTCAACTAAAAAGGTCAAATTAACAAAAAAAAGAAAAGTGATATTGCTCAACGCGGTTGACCAGCTATGAGATCCCTTTAAAACTCTGCAGAAAATACCATACTGCGGTGTCATCAGCCGATCAGCACTTTTTTTTCTTCTTTGTTCTCCCTTCGGTTTTTAGGGAAAGTCGACGAATCTGATGATATTCTGGAAAACAAAAGGATGAGACTATCAAAGCGACCTTGCTGTAAGCCAAATCGAGGTTGATCTCGGCATAGGCGTGTCCTTTATGATAAGTGTGGTTGTCTGCACTGGCGGAGGTTAGTGCATGTCAGGGGGCAGGCTATCGGAGCGACCTTGATGTGAACCAAATCGAGGTTGACCTCGACATAGGCGTGACCTTTACGATAAGTGTGGTTCCTTCCGTGGCGGAGGTTGGTGCATGTCAGGGGCCACCCCCCCCACCCACCCCCACCACCACCCAAGATTTGCACATGCATGAATAATCATTTTGTAATGTATTTTTTCTCAACTATTAGAGGAGAAAGGACAAGCGGGGTTTCCCCGTTGAGGGAAGTGGGACACGAAGTTATCAGAGGTGTAGAACTTTGCATTTAGCGTACCTTTTTCTCAACTACTTCCTATTAAAAATGCAATAATTTATTAGTTGATGCTTCTTTAAAAGTTTTGCGGGAAAGAGTCCGACCCTCACCTGTATTTATTAATTCAATATCACCAGCAATTTACTCCCTCCGTCCTACCCATGTATGTTTTCTGGGATTAGTTAAGGTCAACTTTATAAAATTTAACCAAATATATAGAAAAATCCAACATCAAAACTATCAATTCAGTATTATTCGAAACATCTCAAAATATATTTTCATATTATATGCACTTGACATTATAGATGTCGATTTTTTTATATACTTTGTCAAAATTTTGAAATATTGATTTTGAAAAAAAATTGAGCAGATAGTAAATAAAAAGCTGAGGGAGTAAATTGAACACAAAGTAAATGATCTTATGTTCCGGTTTCCTAAACCAGTGAGTTCAGATAGTGCGATACGGGCAACAACGTGATCTTTAGAGCTTGTACAATGATTGATAAGACGATGTTTTCTCATTTATTGCTTGTCATCTAGATAAGACAAAAAAACATTGCATACAATGGATCATCGTTGTGTTCAGTAACTATTGTTTGCATGCAACTAGAATTAAGAGGTTGTTAAATTAAATAAGAGAGAAGGCAAACATCTTTTTTCTCTTTCTGTCTCTCCCTTATGTCTAGTGACTATTGTTTGCATGCTACATTGGTTGATAGTAGCAATTATTATACGTGACGTTGCTAAGATAACCATTGTACATGCCCTCATGTCAGAACACTTTTGTGTTCCGGGAATCCCAAATATGTAAGTGTTTTAAACGGAAAATAAGTACATATTGTCGTTTTCACTCTAAAGTTAGGTTTTAAATCTGAGCCATCAAATAAATATTTAATGCAGATGCTTCACCCTTCGAAAATAAAAAGGATTAAAATGCTTTCAACAAAAAAAAGTCAAAGAAAAAGGACGTGATATCCTCCCCACGCGATTGACCAGCTAGGAGATCCCGTTAAATATCTGCATAAAATCCCATACCGCGGTGCCATCAGCCGATGAGTATCTTTTTCTTGCTTCTTCTCTTGGTCACCGTCTTCACTCCACGAAGCATCTGAACAACTTTGAGTCGGCGGAAGTAAGAGAAGGACAAGCGGGGTGTCACACGTCGAGGCGAAGTGCGGCACGGAGTTATCAAAGGTACATGATCTTTGCATTTAATGTGCTTCTTTCTGAACTAGCGAAAATAAAATAATTATGTTAATTCATAGTTTGTAAAGGGGTCATCGCGGGAGGACAAGACTCCACACCTTAATATTTCGCTTTACCTCTTAAGTTTGGTTTGAAATATGAGCCATCAAATAAATATTTAAATGAGATGCTTCACCCCTGCAAAAAAGAAAAGGGAATAATAATGTTTCGACCAAAAAGGTCAAAGAAAAAGGACGCGATATCCGCTCCACACGATTGACCAGCTAGGAGATCCCTTTAAATATTTGGATAAAATCCCATACCGCGGTGCCATCAGGCGATCAGTATATTTTTGTTTCTTCTCTTGGTTGCCGATCTAGAATATCTTTTCTGTAGAAATGTTCATCGTCTTCCCCATTTGCACTGTCGCTGCCGTGCTCGCGTCAACCACGTACGTACATGTCGATCCGAGCGGATTCTGGCGCAGAAACATCTCACCTGTCCCGTTGAAAAGCTGGAGCCCAACCACCGCGCGTTGGTGTGTGTCTAGACTCTAGATGTAAACCTGCATTGACCTGGACCCCTTTTGTTTCTTCACACCAGTTAATGGTGAGCACGCGTTGGTGTGCTAGTTTGTTTAGTCAAAGGTTAAACAATAATCCTGAAGCAATTAGGCTTTAGAATAACTGTAAGCAGCTTGATTGGGGGTGATTAATCAGTGAAGTCCACTCATCTTGCTCGCTCACATGTGCCGCTGGATGAAAGATACCGTGGGCGTTGCTGTGCGAGGCACCCAAATCTCTTTGCTTGATCCACTTGATGATCAGTACACGCCAGTGGAAAAGATTGTGTTTGAATCGGTGAGGCGGACCGCGAACAGAATGCTACTACTACTACTACTACTGTGAAACATGGGACGGATATCTTTGGCAGGTTGCAGCAGTGTGTCCACAAACGCGTACGTTCAGCCTCGACAGAATTAAGAAATTGGTAAGATTTGACGACTTTTTCTTTGAAATGCAGGCTGCTTCCTTGCGCTGAACATTTGGTCGATCGTCTGGACTCGAACCGCAACTGTAGTTTTCCTCTTGCTGTGCTCTTGGCAGCAAGTACCTATTGCAGGGGTACTATCAAGAAATAGATAGATTAGTGATGTGAACATTGTGATGCGATTCGTTCATTCGTTGTGTGAACATATCGGTTGGCGTGTCGTGTGTCAGTGTGAGCACCCAAGCATCACTTCGTAGCCTCCATGCCATTTTCTCTCCTTGGAGACCGAAGATCTCCTCAGAGCCACATAAAGCTAGATGCACCTTTGCCTCGAAGAACAAGACGAACAATTCCAGTTTCTCCCAAAGGCCACTGACAGACAGCGGGAAAAGCCACTGCCTTGAAGTCGAGACGAGAACCACATTCTTTTTCTCCCTATGTTGCTCTGCGGGCAAGTGGGATACGATACGACCGTGGATCGATGAGGATCTCTGCAAGTTTGATCTCTATCGGGAGAAGGGCTCCACTGCGGTTGGGTAGGGCATACTAATTTGACACTGCTCGAACAGGATTAGAAGAAGATCGTGCGAATCGTCATGGAGGTGGGAGCTTGGTTACGGCCGTCGTACTGGGCGTATCGGTTAGTTTGGAGGATCCGCGCACGCGGCAGGTACATTTGCAAGATACTCCACCGGCAAAGAGCGTCGTCGTAGGCTGGAATTACACGTAGTCAGGCGTGAGTGACGCCGACCCGATGTCGGCCACGACGAGCGGTGGCCCGATCGGTCGGATCACCCAACCAAGGGAGATGGCAGCAACACACGACGTGTAGGTTACCGCTCTGCTTGTTTTCGTGGAACGGCTTGTCGTCAGCACAACGACCAGCTTCACATAGCTCGTGTTACTTCTCGGTATTTTTGGGTGCGTTTGATATTCTGCACCAAAGGCCAGCCAGGGACAGGTCTCGCGAAACCACCTTCCCTGCCATGTTGTGCACGTCGTTTCGTACGTTGTATGTCGCTAGGCCAGGTCTGCCGTATGCAGCTAAATCAATCAACATGCTTGTGTTTGAGTGATGGTTAGTCACACCAACTGTACGTGAGGGCGGAGCCAGGGCCCGGCATGCCCGGGCTACACTCGTGAAGCAAAGGAAGGATGAAAGAAGAATTAGTGGGAAAAACGGTGACTGCCAGCTAGCGAGAAAATTGTAGGAAACCACCACAATTCGTGGTTCGGTTGCAAAAGACCACCGGTTTCCAGCAAATTCGCAAATAACCACCGCTTTTGAATGACACCGTTGCAAAAACCACCAAAATTCGGACTGACCACGGTTTAGCCATTTTGACCACGTTTCTGACAGGGGCGGCCCACATTCAGGCGTGACGTGGCACGGACCGTTAACGGCCGCCGCGATAGGTGCGGTCCGACCGCACCCGAGCCCGCACGGTCGTCCTCACTCTCGCTCGTCCTCGCTCTCGCTCGACCTCACTCCTGCGAGCCCCATGGATCCCGACGATGGCGACGGCGTTGCCGGCGGCGCAACCGGCGGCGGCCCACCGGCAGGCGGCTCCACTGGCGGCTTCCTCCCAGAGGACTGGGACGGGTGCGGCAGCTCGAACCCGGCCGCGGCGAAGACGTCGCTGTTCCCGGCGGCGGCGGCGGCGCCCATGGATTCGGAGTTCATCTCTGTGGCATATTCTCGCAAAGTGAAGCAGAGGGCTCACTTGGTAGAGCAGAGTAAGTTAATCCCCATCTTACTTCGATTTGTGCAAGATTTTTCTAGGGTTTCAGATTCTGAATGAGTGTGTATTTGCTTAGGATGTTAGATAACCAAGATATAGGTCTAGAAGGTGATGAAAACTTGCAGTACCTGTATACCCAACAGAGCCAGAATAAATGTATGGACATTGTTAGTGTTGAAGATTGGGACAGGAAGCGCAAGGGAAGGATATTGTTCCTATTTGCTCAGATTTTTCAGGAGAAGAAAATTCAGGAGATGAAAGTGCTGATGAATATGATGATGAGACTAGGATTGATGACTCTGATGATTTTGAATTGACTCAGAAAATTTGTGATTTGAGGAGGAAAAGGAAAGGTGAGGAAGAGGATCTTTATTGTGAGTCAGATGAAGCTTCGGATGGCAGCAGGGACATGGACAGTGACTGCATGTTTCTTTCAGAGCCACCTGAGCCACAATCTATTAAGAAGGTCAAGAAAGGGAAGAAAAGTGCAGGTTAAGGGCCGACGGATAGGTCTCACTGCAGCCAAGTTAGCACTACACCTGCTGATTTTGTGCCTTCTTCTGATGATGAAACCTTTGCTGATTTTGTTGATGATGGAGCGGAAGTTATGTCTTGGGTGCTCCCTACTAGAGGAAGGAAAAGCATGGCAAAGAAGATGAAGGAAAGAAAGTGGTATGATGAGAACAGACAGCAGCCAGAAGACCAGTTCTGTTTGCAATTGTGTTTCTCTGATGTGTATCAGTTTAGGAGAGCAGTGCAGAACTTTCACGTCCAACAGTTGAGGAACTACAGACTTCATAGAAATTGCAAAGATAGGGTAATTGTGAAGTGTGGTTTTCAGTTTGCTGATAGTGGTTCAGAGGCAGAAGTTGATAAGAAGCCGAAGAAAGTGAACAATTGTCCTTTCTTTATGGTAGCTTCTGAAATCAAAGGAGAGAAAACTTTCTGTCTTAGGAAGTTGCACTTAGAGCACACATGTCCAACTCCAGGAGATAATTGCAAGGTAACTGCAAAATGGGTTGCCAAAGTTAATGAGCAAGCTTTCAGAATTGATCCAGGAACTGGAATTGGCTCTGTGATGGAGACAACAAAGGAGAAATTTGGAATTGAGGTGCAAAAGGACATGGCATATAGGGCTAGGCACAAAGCATTGGCGGCTGTTTTGGGTGATTAGGTGAAACAATATGCGAGATTGAGAGATTATTTACAAGCAGTGATAGACAGCAATCCCGGTAGTCGTTGCATTGTGACTACTAAGATGGTACTAGAACATCCAACTCGAAACCCCACCTTCCATGGGCTGTTCATGTGTCTTAATGCATGCAAAGAAGGTTTCCTAAATGGATGTAGACCATTTATTGGTAAGCTCCGCAAATGTAGTATCATGTGATGGTTATGTGTCTGAATGAAGTGTACTAATAATTTGTTTACAAAATTGCAGGACTTGATGGCTGCTTCATTAAGCTGTCAACTGGCCAGCAGATTCTAGCAGCCACGGGAAGGGATGGCAACAACAACATTTATCCAATTGCTTTTGGACTGGTTGAGAAGGAAGATACTGCAAATTGGTGCTGGTTCCTAACCCAATTGAAGTATGCTCTCGGTGGAGAAGAAGGGAAATTTGGCAAATATACAATTATTTCAGACAGACAGAAGGTAAACACCTTGTTTATAGTTGTCCTTGTAGTTGTGCTTGTAGTTCTCCTTGCCCAAACTGAAGATCTTGAAAGAGTTCTCTAAAGCTTCCCTCCTTCTTCCATCTTTTTCTTCATCATACTTCTCCCATAGGGCCCAGAGAGTTTTCTTAAGTGTCAATGGCCACTCATTGTCAATCCACTCAACTCTCCCACATCTAAAACCATCCTGCTCATTATACATACCACATATGTCAGAAAAGTATAATTAAATGCTGTAGCTAAATTTTGTTGTCACGGTTTCTATGTTCATTACTCATCTAAATTTCTATCTACATTGCCACGGTTTTTCATTATTTCTAACTAAATTTCTATCTGCATTACTCATTATTTCTAGCTAAATTTGTAGGTAACTAAATTTCTAGCTACCTAAATTTCTAGCTAAATTTTTAGCTAACTAAATTTCTAGTTTCAGTGACTTCCTAAAATGGCACATACAGGTGTTGCTGCTGGACGTCGAGGAGGTGGCGCACGAAGACGGCCTTGATAATGACAACGACTTGGCGAGGAGCGAGTTTCAGTCTGTTGCGGACGTGGAGGCTGCTACGCTCCTCCTCGCTGCCGATACTGATGACGACGCTGACGACGATGCTGGTGGTACTGCTCCCTCATCAGGCTCCGTGATACGTTGTGTTGCGGATCTGTTCTGCAGGCCGGCTGTGCCGCTCCTGCCCACGCCTACTCCGCCAATGCCATGTGCTCCTGCGGCCCGTCCCGCCACCGACCGTCGCAGCAGCAGGCTCGCGGCGAAGCCACAACTCCCAGCGGTCGACAAAGCGCAGTATGTCCTCCACAAGAAAATGGGGCTCGACTTTGGAGACATGCCCCTGGTGAAGGCTACGAAGGAATTCACGAACATCTGCAAGTCTCGTCCGTTCTCTGCTTCGGAAATTGATGGGTTGAATACCCTCTTCAGGCTGAAATTGCCGTCCATGACGGCACTCGATGACGCTTTGATTGGCCTGGCTGGCCCAGGGGAATGCGACTTCCCGCCACCGGCGGCGCTGGACATCTCCGTCTGATCTGCTTCCTGGTCCCAGACCGCGCCGCCTAGTCGCATTTTGAAGAAATGACGATTTTTTCTTTCCGAGAGACTGGACGGAGTAGGATGATCTGGATTATCGTGGGGATACTTTTCTTTCGTTTAGTAGGCCCCGACCTGTGTGACTCTTTTTATTTTGGCTTCGGCCGTATCATGTTTGGTTCTCCTATATCAATATAAAAGGCAAATCTTTTGCCTTGTTTCATGCAAGTTGTGCTGTGTAAAAAAGAGCACCTGAACCTGAACGTGAGCGGATCACGGACAGGAAGTATTCATTGCAGATTTGTCAATTTTGGCACTATTCATTGCAGATTTGTCAATTTTGTTTCTTGATATGTGTTAGGAATTTAGACTTCTAATTTTGTGACATGCTAGATATAAGTATTACCTATGACCAAACTTTTTCCCATATTTTTTGAAAATATTTTTGGTGATCCAACGGAGTTGGGTGCACCGGGTGCACCAATTCGTTTGGTGCATAGGATACGTTCTCCTATCGGGAGAAGGGGCTCCACTGCGGTTGGGTAGGGCATACTAATTTGACACTGCTCTCAGCAGAATTTGACACTGCTCGAACATGATTAGAAGAAGATCATGCGAATCGTATTGCCGTGCGATCATGGAGGTGGCTTCACGGGAGCTTGGTCACGGCCGTCGTACTGGACGTATCGGTTAGCTTGGAGGATGCGCGCACGCGGCAGGTACATTTGCAAGATACTCCACCGGCAAAGAGCGTCAGGCACTCTGGCTTGGTTACATCGTAGCCTACGACTCGTAGGCTGGAATTACACGTAGGGGGCTGCGCAGGCACGGCCATGGCCAGGCGTGAGTGACGCCGACGCGATGTCGCCCTTGACTAGCGGTGGCCCGATCGTTCGGATCCGACCCAACCAAGGGAAATGGCAGCAATGCACGATGGAGGTTACCGCTCTGCTTGTTTTCGAACGGCTTGTCGACTCGTCAACACAACGACCAGCTTCATAGCTCATGCTACTTGTCGGTATTTTTGGGTGCGTTTGGTATCTGCACCAAAGTCTGCGCTTTGTGAGACTAGGCCAACCAGATCAGGTCGTATGAAACCACCCTTCCAGCCATGTTGTTCACGTCGTTTGGTAGGCTGCATGTCGCTAGGCCAAGCCCGCCGTCTGCAGCTAAATCAATCACATCGTCAGTGCACATCATTTTCTTGTAGAGCTAATTGGTATTCGAGCACTGTAGCATTGATTATTACTTCCTCCGTTCGAAAAAGGATGTCACAAAAATGATCTATCTATAGTTCATTTTTGTGACATCTTTTTTCGAACGGAGGGAGTAGAAGTAAGGAGGTGAAGTAAGATTTGGGAGGTGAAGTAAGAAATAGCGTTAATCTTATGAATCTAGTTAGTGAGGTCCGCAACAACATTGGAGATTGTAAGGGCAACAAGGTTATCTTTATGCCAAAACACATTCTTGTTACCAGAGTCCCAGCCATATAACCTTTATAAAATGTAAAAAATTGTATTTTTTTGTTACCTCTAAAGTTATTTTGAAATATGAGCCATCAAAGAAATATTTTATTCAGATGCTTCACGCTACAAAAAGAAAAGGAATCAAAATGCTTCAACAAAAATGTCCAAGAAAAAGGATGCAATATCTGACGCGCGTTGCCAGCTAGGAGATACCTTTAAATATCCGAATAAAACCCATATCGTGGTGCCATTGGCTGGTCGGTGGTTTTTCATTTCTTCTCCGTTTCTTCACCGAGAATATCTTTCTACTCCCTCCGTTCGGAAAAGGATGTCACAAAAATGATCTATAGATCATTTTGTGACATCCTTTTCCGAACGGAGTGAGTAGTAGAAACGGTCACAATCTTCACTCCATGAAGCATCTGAATAACTTCAAGTCGGCAAAGTCAGTCAAATGACAAGCGGGGTGTCACGCGTTGAGGAGAAGTGCGGCACGGAGTTATCTTAGGTATATGATCTTTTAATTTAATGTGGTTCTTTCTGTACTATTTAAAATGCAGTAATTATATTAATTTGTACTTTTTAAAGGTGTCATCACGGGAGGGGAAGACTACACACCTGAATATTTATTAATTCAATAGCACCAACAATTTACATTGGAAAGATACAAAAAGTCAGATAGTTTCACTGAAAAATAGTGATGTTCGTTGGTTCTAGTGTCCTAACCCGTGAGTCTTGTTGGTGAGGTCGGGGACAATGTTGGAGATTGTAAGGGCAAGAAGGTGATCACAGGTAAAACAATTGAATATTTCGTTTTTACTCTAAAGTTAGGTTTGAAATATGAGCAACCAAACAAATATTTAATTAAGATGCTTCACCGTACAAAAAAAGAAAAGGAATTAAAATGCTTCAACAAAAAGGTCAAAGAAAAAGGACGCGATTTCCGCTCCACACGATTGACCAGCTAGGAGATCCCGTTAAATATCTGCATAAAATCCCATACCGCGGTGGCATCAGCCGATGAGTATCTTTTTCTTTATCCTTCTTCTCATGGTCGCCGATCTAGAATATCTTTTTAGTGGAACTGTTCATCGTCTTCCCCATTTGCACTGTCGCTGCCGCGCTCGCGTCAACCACGTACGTACATATCGATCCGAGCGGATTCTGGCGCAGAAACTTCTCACCTGTCCCGTTGAAAACCTTGAGCTCAACAACCGTGTCTGTCTAGATGTAAACCTGCATTGACCCGACCCATTTTGTTTCTTCACACCGGTCGACCAGGTGTGCTAGTTTAGTCAAAGGTTAAACAATAATTTGGAACCGATTAAGCTTAAAATAATTGTAAGCAACTTGATTGGGCGTGACTAATCAGTGAAGTCCCCGGTTGTGCGCATCTTGCTCACATGGGACTCACTGTGCCGTGCCGTGGATGAACATACCATGGGCAATTGCTGTAGGCGCACGTGACGAGGGATTTGGAGCGGTGGAGGCACCCAAATCTCTTTGCTTGATCCACTTGATGATCGGTACACGCCAGGGGAAAAGATTGGGTTTGAATCGGTAGGCGGGCCTGGTCCTGGTGGTGGCACGCGGACCGCGACCAGAACGCTACTGTGAAACATGGGACGGATAGAGAGTATCTTCGGCAGGTTGGACCGTTGGAGTAGTAGTAGCATATCGACCAACGCGTTATCGTCTGCAGACTGCAGACTGCAGAGACAAGAAATTGAAAGGAAAACAGAACAGAGACAAGAAATTGGTGGACTTGCTGAAATTTTCTTCGAAATGCAGGTTGTCTGTCCCCTGCGCCGAACATTTCGTCGATTGTCTGAACTCGAACTGCAAATCGTAACCTTTTGCTTGCTGGTTCTCATGGCAGCTCTTGGAGTAGATACATTTTCGTCATGTGAACATGGTGTTTGGACACGACTATAAGGAAGATAGCAGAGAGACAGTTGTGTGAACATATCGATCGGCATATCGTGTGTCAGTGTGAGGACCCAAGCATTACATTTGTAGCCTCCATTTTTATTTACTTGAGATTGAAGATCTCCTAAAAAGCTGCAAGTTGCTGTAGTACCTTGCCTCCAAGAGCAAGACGAACAATTCGCTTTCTCCGTCACAAATGTAGTTGACAGACAGCGTGAAAAGCCACGGCCTTGACGGTTTCGAGACGAGATCACGAGAGAACCACATTCGTCTTCTCCCAATGTTGCTCTGTAGGCAAGTGGGATACGATACGGCCATGGATCCTGCAAGTTGCGCCGCTCGCGCGCGGCCGTGTTTGTGACCGTCCTCGCAAACGTGATCGGATCACGGACATGGATATTCTATCGCGGCAGCATGCATGCCACCCGAGCTTTCCTTGCCCGAATCAGCAAAAAGGAACACACAAAAGAAAGCGATTTGCCGACGGGGACCTCGCTGCTGTTGCTGGCCTCGTTTGGCGAGAAGATCCCAAGCTGAGCTTTGCAAGGGTCGCCATGGAAAGCAAGAAATATTCTTTCCAAAGAGGCGATATCCCATAAGCTACTAATAATTTGACACTGCTCGAACAGGATTAGAAGAAGATCGTGCAAATCGTATCGGCGTGCGATCATGGAGGTGGCTTCACGGGAGCTTGGAGGTACACAGGTGGGTGGTACGGCCGTCGTACTGGGCGTATCGGTTAGTTTGGATGATGCGCGCACGCGGCAGGTACATTTACAAGATACTCCACCGGCAAAGAGCGTCAGGCACTCAGGCTTGGTAAGGAATTACACGTAGGGGCTGCGCAGGCACGGCCATGGCCAGGCGTAAGTGACGCCGACGCGATGTCGGCCTGCAGGAGCGGTGGCCCGATCGATCTGATCGGATCACCGGACGAAGGAGAGTGTCCCCGGAGGCGCAGTACAGCGCTCTGCACGACACACGGGCACCCAGCCGTATGCATGGATCATCTGTCCACGAACAGCTCAAAATGCCATGAACGTGTGACACTGATCGAATCCTTGCCTAATTCTTTCAGCAGTAGCCTGTCTAAAACTATACAATGTTCTTCCGATGAAACAAGACCGCCGGTTGGCAATCCGCCTCAGAGCATCTCCAACAGACGCGCTAAATTTCTTTTGCAGCGTCAAAATTACGTTTTAGGGCGCTAAACATGTGTTTTGCTTTAGCAAAAGCGGTATATTTTCGCGCGGGAAGTACTAGGTTTTCCAGGCACGCTAAAATAGCGCGTTGCAAACATGAATTTGGATTCTTTCAAATGAAAAAAAAGACTGAAAATACAAATTATATTGATACGAACACAAGCTAGTCGACGAACATACTAAAACGATTCTTAATTTAAACTAACTTAAAGTCGGACTCGTCGGAGCTGAAGTCGGAGTCGTCAGCGGTTGTGTCGAAGATGTCGTCCTCCAGCGCCGTCCACCTAGGATCGTCGTTGGCCCAGGTGTCGGCGGTGCTCAGTTCCGCCTACGCTGTGGCCTTGGCCACCTGTAGCTCCTCCCGCAGCTCTCGGCGCTCGAGCCGCCGGTCCGCACGCTCGGACGCCTGGTTGTTCCAGTTTTGCCTTGTGTCGTGTGGGCGACAAGGTTGCTCTCTGTGTTGTTCGCCGTCGACACTCCCCGGTGGTGGCCGCTTTCATCTACGACGGAGTGTCCTGTATCTGTTCCTCCCATAGCAGTTGCGAATTCATCTCTACTGCAAGGGTGGAGTGCATGCCGGCCGGCCGCGGAGTGGTGGGTTGTCCTTGGCTCTAGGTGTTGTGTGGGCTTTGCCCCGTGATGTTTGTTGTATGGTTTTTGTCCGGTTTTTTTCGCTAATAAACTGGACACCTTATTCTTTATTAATGAATAAGACAAATCTTTTGCCTTCGTTTACAAAAAAAATACAGGGACACGTACGGGTAGGCATGTCGCATTATTCACTCGCCCAGATCATTATGATCACTAAGAATCACCGGTGAGCGATTTTTTTTTGCGCGACTGATCTGGTCCGTATCCGGATTAAGCGATAACAATAGGATTGGTACAGGCAAGCAATGTCAACGCCACCGAGAGAAATATAAACTAACCACCATTAATAGCAGTACTGCAGCAAACGCAACACACACCTGAAATAATTGTTTCAAATTCGGGCGGTCGATCGGTCAGACAGCGTTTAAAAACTCAGCTCACAGGTCTGCGGATGTAGTGCTTGCCGACTTGCCGTGCCATACGCTGTAAAATATGGTACGGATACTCTTGGGCAGGTTGGACCATTGGTGCAGTAGTATGGCCACAATCGTGTCCAGCCTTGTCCTTTGCAGAAATAACATATTGGACTTGACGATTTTTCTTTGAGATGCAGGTTGTCCTATGCGCTGAACGTTTGGCCGATGTCTGAACTCATACAACTGTAAATGTAAGAAGAGCTCCAAGAGCAAGACGAACAATCCGCTTTCTCCAAAGGCCGCTGACAGCCAACGCGAAAAGCCACGGACTTTGACGGTTTCGGAACTCGAGAACCGTGCACATTCTTTTTCTGCTTATGCCGGCAAGTGGATACGATACGACCGTGGATCGATGAGGATCCCTGCAACTTTGTGTGCGGATCACGGACAGGAAGCATTCTTCATCGCGGCAGCAGTGCATGACACTCCTTTTCATTCCCGAATCAGCAAAAGAAAGCGCTTTGGTCAGTCAAGTGGAATCGTATCGTATCCTCGTTGCTGCTGATGCTGTAGCTGGCCTCGTTTGGCGAGAAGATCCTGTGGCACGAGTGAGCAGTAGTACATGTTGCTGAGCTTTGCAGAGGTCGGCATGGAAAGCGAGAAAGATTCTCCCTCCAAAGAGGTGATCCCAGCTACTAATTTGACACTGCTCGATCAGGATTACAGGAAGAAGATCGCGCGTATCGTATCGGCGTGCGATCGTGGAAATGGATGGCTTCACGGGAGGAGCTTGTGGGGGCGTATCGGTTGGTTTGGAAGATGCGCGCACGCGGCAGGTACATTTACAAGATACGCTACCGGCAAAGAGCGTCAGGCTTTTGGTTACGTCTCCGTCGTAGGCTCGTAGTATAGCACGTACGGGCTGCAAAGGCACGGGCAGGGCCAGGCGTGAGTGACGCCGACGCGATGTCGGCCTGCAGGAGCGGTGGCCCGACCAAGGAGATGGCAGCGATGCACGAGCACGATGGAGGTTTCCGCTCACATGTGCTCGCGGCGCTCACCACTGCTCCGCTCATCTGTGGGGTGCCGTACATTACTACCCTGCAAACGGCACCCAAACCGTATGGATTACAGCCTTTACAGGTATGTTGTTCCACGAACAGTCGAAAATGACATGGACGCCAAGACTGATCCAATCCAACATTCTATCACGATCTCGAGCTGGAATCAGTAACCTGTCTACTGCTCCACACTTGTTCCAACGAGACGACACCCGGTGCTCGGTAGGTAGGCAGTAACACAGGGGCACGCACGTCGCGTTATTCTCTCGCCCAGATCATCATGATCACGAAGAATCCCTAATCACAGCTACGGTGCATTGTTTAGCATGACTGAACGTGATCTGTATCTGGATTAGTAAGCGATAACCACACGGTTTGTGACAGAACTACAGGCAATGTCAACGGGACGACAGGGAAATATATACTCCGTAGTACTACCATTAGTTAGCTGTACCGTACCAGTAGTAGACTAGTAGTCACGCAACAGTGCAACACACACCTGAAATAATTGTTTCAAATTCGAGCGGTGGATCGGTCAGACTGTATGCCGTTCTAAAAAAAACTCGGCTGTCAGCTCTGTTCCTCCGGCGTAGTGCTATGCCATGCGAGGGAGCTCGTCCCTTGTTTAATCGAAGCCAATGGTAATGTCAACTACCAAGTTTCAGACATACTCCGTAGTCCATAGGACACTTCGTTTTGCCTGCATCTAGTCTCATTATGAAAAGAAAAAATTAAAATATTTAAAATGTTAAAATATCTGAAATAAATTTCTGTCGTACCTCTTAACATTTTATGTTCGCAAATAAAATTTTACAAAGAAATATTTTTTTGTGTTCGTTATAAATAAGACAAATTCGGTGCTAAAAAATAACTCTTTACTCGTCATTTTTTTTCCTTTTTACACATGGCACATAAAATGTCTTTTTGTTACAAATTTTTTGTCTGTCTATAAAATGTTTATATGTTCATCCCATTCTTTTTTGGACATTGCGTAATAGTATGTTTTTTCATAATAGGATCATCTAGACCCACAATTCAAAATGGACGGAAGTCCATAGTACTATTGTGCTTGTCATTTCCTGACGTAGATACTCTTGGAAGAAAAGATCAGCAGCTTGTTGTACGTTGCCTCAAAGGGCAAGACGAACAATTCGCTTTCTCCAAAACCCCCTGTCACATCGCGTTGCCAGTTTTGGAAGTCGAGAACCTTGTTTTTCCCCCTATGTACGCCGCCTAGCGGGTGGGTCGCCTACGAGTCTGCGACTGCAAGTTGCGCCTACCTCGGGCAAAGAGCACGCAAACGTGAACAGATCACGGAGGACAGGCAACATTGGCGATTTGGCCTGCAACATGACACTTGCGTAGCTTTTCTTGACCGAATCGACAAAGAGCACATAAGAAAAGCGCTTTGGTGACGGGGATCGTATCGTATCCCAGCTGTTTGGCGCGCGAGAGGATCCACTGTGCCACGAGCACGAGGGATTACTAATTAACTCAAAATGAAGCCCATGGAAAGCGAGAAAGAATCTTGCCTAAAGCGGAGGCACGAGAATGGCGGTAGGTTGAAACGCGCCGCTCGATCCCAGCTCACCTCAGGCACGCAGTAGAAGGAGATAGCTCATATCGGCCCACGACGCGGACACAATGTCGCCTGGAGCGCCGAAGGGCCCAAGAGATCACCCGGATTGATCTCTCACCGGAAGCAAGATATGAGGGGCGATCTCCAGGATTGATCTCCCACCGGAAGCACGATCGAGGAGGTCCGTTTCCCGGTCACCAATCGCCTTGTCGGCATGGGAAACATCACGCGTGGCGCCGTACACGACCCTGCATGGCTCACCTGCACACAACAGAAACGGATATTTTGTTCAAGGCTGGAACAGCTTAATGCCATGGACGAGACGACAGTTTCCCTAAGAACAGGGCACGGGCAAAATAGCATGTCGCGTGATTCTCTCGCGCAGATCGTCATCGATTAGGATCGTGAAGAATCGCCACAGCCA
Organism: Poa pratensis; assembly: GCA_947311845.1. Lineage (NCBI taxonomy): Eukaryota > Viridiplantae > Streptophyta > Magnoliopsida > Poales > Poaceae > Poa > Poa pratensis. The sequence goes on from CAMZMU010000046.1 coordinate 65,963,507, forward strand.
CAGCATGACAGCAACGCCCCGTTGTTTAGTGGGATCCGTATCCGGATAAACTAGACGATAACAACGTGACTGATACTGGCAGGCACAACGTCAACTGGACGGCCATGAGGGAAACATATACCGCGATGTTTGCACCTGGATGAACTCTTTTAAAACGCGGCCGGCCGATCAGTCAGATAGGTATATCGTTTTAAACTCTTTTTGTCAGCTGCGTAGCTTATCTCGCGAGGGATACCTTTGCTTGTTTAGTCAGAGCCCACGGCAATGTCAACTACGTACTGGAATTTGGAACAGTTGGTCAAGAGAATACTGGAGTATCTTACTCCCTCCGTTCTAAATTAGTTGACATACATTTGTCCAAATATGAATGTATCTAGACATCGTTTAGTGTGGAGATACATCCGTATGTAGACAAATCTAAGTCAACTAATTCAGAACGGAGGGAGTATTTATTAACGGTGGCTATTAAGAAAGCCGAAGTAGCATTTTCCGGATTCAGCAATATTGGGGAAAGCTACAGTTTTCATTAGGTGGCACCATTTACCTCTGAATGAACTATTCATCGTTGGTTTTCAATGTTTCATGTTGAGACATATATTTGGCTGGCTAAGCTTTAATGGAAATGCGGTCTGAAAGTATCAAAGTTGCCATTCAGTAGATTTAGGGCGTGTTCAGTAGTGGCCCAACTTTTCAAAATCCTCAACTTTTAACTCCGTGTTTAGGATCCCCAAAATCGCTCGAAGAAGCTGTAAATGTCCATTTTTCAGTTGGAAACATTTTTTACACCGATTTAGTCCATTATAGGAGTAACAATGTGGCATGTTGGCAGGCTGTTTAGTTTCTGCTGGGCAATTTTGAGCATGCTAGAACAAGCCGGGCTGGCAAGTTGGTTGGATGCTTAGGGCATGTACAGTGCTAGAGAAGACAACCTTCCCTTATGCCTTCCATGTCAGCAAGAGAAGCAATAAAAAATACAATACAATGGCTTGTTGCTTAGTGCTAACTCTTACGCATTAAATAAGTGCAAAAAATAGGGGTAAACGATAAGTACTACATGGCGAGAGGAAATCTTACAATGCAAAAGTATGCCTTCTCTTCCTTAACAAGGGATGATCCCTTATGCAAGGGATGACTCATGACTTTCTTCATTCGCTTTCCTATCCACGTAGAAAAATCCTACGTGGCACTGTTAAGAGAAGGCTGACATAAGAGCATTATACATGTCCTTAGTACATATTTGCTTCAAAAGAAAGAAAACATACATACGTTGCACTAAGAGGAAACGTCTCTCAGTTAAGCAAATGCTGCAAAGTTGCAAATCATGCACAATAGTGCTAGTGCCTTTTTTGCGCGTTTTATGTGTGATTACATCTCATAAACAATTTAAATTGAAAGGACACGTAACAAAGAGTCAATCTGAAATCCGATTTTCACTAAGCATTCAGATTCTCTATTATAAGCGAAAGTGACTTTGAGTCACTTACAAGTGAGCCCTCTACCCAACAGACACACATTGCATGGATTCAAACTCATCTGACTTGAGTTAGAGAATCTATTGCCCTTTCAGTAGTGTTCTACCAGCTCCGCTCACCTCTAGCGGCCTTTTTGAAATCGGGAGGTGAGAGGAACCACGTATAACAATAGAGAGCATATAAACATGCTTGATCTATCAGTGTTTTTGTGTGTGTCCTTGGAAGCATTGTCTTGATGGTGGGGTGTTGTGTTGTCGCACCAAAAACTTATTCTTAATTTATCTAGTCTTGATGAGGCTACCGCGATCGAGTTTATCGGCATGAAAGAGCCTATGGTGTTTTAGTCAGGCAGATCGTTAGCATCCGTTACAGTGGATTGTCGTATGCTGATCCAATCTCTTAAGGAGGTGATGGTGATGATGATGATTGTGCCATTTTGGCCAACGACTCTCACGCTTGGTCCTTTCTGCTCTGCTCTCTTTCTTCTTTGCCTCAACATGATAGCTGCAAAGGCGGATGTTCCGCTCTACTGGAGTGGTATGTTTTTTTTTGAACAATTAGAGAGGTATTTGATCAGCAACAATGCAACCTACGATCTTAGGTCCTCGCCTCTTGTAGTGTACATATTTGGTCGTAGTCGCTTCACTATGTAAGCGATGCAAGAGGCGGTACTACCGATGATGATTCTGATTTTTTTATCACAGGATACATTTTAGTATTATGTTCTTTAAATAAACAGTGCTACGTTTTTACCATGAAACGTTGTTATTCACGTGTTTCATTGTGACATACTGTGCCGGATTTATGGATGAAAAATGGACGGTTTACTTGAACAGATGAACTTGAAAAGGTTATAACAGTTCACTGTCGTTAGTTCAAGATGGAAGGCGCCACGTAGCTTCGTGCAATAACGAGCGTACATGTCCATACACGTATAAATGCCAACGATATCGCTGTTCCGGCGATCCACCATGTGTGGAGACGACATCCAGATCCCGTGCAGAATCAAAGTGATGATGATGAGACATGAGAGCGATCGTGGGCATCAGGTGTGTGTGACATGCACCTTGGCGGGGCCGACAGACATGGGGATCATCCAAAAATGGCCCGCCGCCGGGCGACGCCAGCCTCGCGCTGGCAGTTGGGGTTCACGAGGGAAACGTGGCGGCGCGCATGGCATGCCGGGGCCGGAGAGCCTGGGGTGGGGTTCGTTTCGGTTGCCACTTGCTTGGTCTGGTCGGGGTTGACAGCCAGGTTCGCCGGGCTTGGGCCAGGCTGCGATCGGCCGATAGCGGCAGCGCGACGCCGACGCCTGTCCATGGTATTGGAAGAACAAGACAGCGACCTGAAATGAGCAGCTGGCTGGCCGCTTGAAAACTCTTGTACTGTACTCCTTTACACGTCTTGTCTACCCTGCCGCAGTAGCAGTGATGCAAAGACGGTGCTAACTGAAAACGCTTGTACATGACGTGCCTGTGACGACCTCACACGTACCGGCCGGCCTTACGATGTACTCCGTACATCTTACCGGCTGATCGAGAGAAATCTTCGATGGCCCCATGGCGGAGAACGCACGCACGTAAGTACATGTTTTCATGACGCCGATCTGGTTGCCAGGCCGAATCCTGGAAGATTGGGGGTGGAGGCCGAATCCTGGAAGATTGGGGTGGAGACCAACCAGAGGACGACTCGTCGTCGGCATGTACGAACATCCGTCGTTTTCGCGGCATAGTACGCACTAACGCACGCACAGTGGGAGAGACCGATTAGTTGATGATCGATCATGGCTGCTAGTACGAATTTACATGGACCTTGAAGTTTGAACTGCACCTGATCTTTTTTTTCCCTTCTAGAACGGAGACTCGCTTTTCTTACGTGTCTAGAACGAACGGAGACTCGGTGCTTGTGGCACTTGCCGATTTCAAGTCTCCAATGCTTGACCCGACCGTGATCGATCGCTAGTGGTCTTGTGCATATGGGTCCAGCTAGGCACGTTGCCGGTAGGGCATATGTCGAGACCAGTTGCAGCACAAAAAATAAAAAAGTTGCAGCATGTGGCGATCGACAACGAGTAGTCTTTGCTTTACGCGAGGAAAGTCTGCGGGGAAGATCCGGCACGATTCACTTTTCCGGCCGGTGGGACGATTACGCCGGCAGTCGGGCAAATGTGGTTTTCACGGCGAGATATGGAGATCAAGACCTGGCCTGGAAGTTAACAGAACGGATGTCGTTGTCCACAGCCACGGTCTGAATCGACGAGACACGCTACGAACGTATGTTTAAGCCGGGGTGTGATGGAGGAAGATTCAGCAAAGCAAAGCTACTTCCAGGACAGAGTAACAGACAGCATTACATGTCACCGTTTTCGGTGTTGCACTGCGTACCTACTGCAGTTGCAGGACGGCAGGACTCGTTATTCTGAGATGCAACCAGCCGCTGTACACAAGTACAAATACGTAGTACATTAGGTAGGGGCTGAGACGTGTACGCTATTGCTCGCTGGTAAGACATGCAGCTGCAGATTAGGCAGGAAACGTATTGAACGGTGCGGCACTTGTCGTGTTGTCAAGGTCCAGGGCATCTGTATTAGTGGAGTTTGGTTTCGTAAAGGATCTACGAGTTGGTGCCGAGTCTAGGAGCAAAATCTAAGATGGGTCAGGTCGGATCAGCGCTAGTTGCTGGACAAAACAATCGATCCTCCTAAACGAGGAAGGACGATCTCACTTTACGTTAGTTAAACACCTAAAACTGGGCAGCATGACCAAAACGTCAGGGGCGGCCGGCAACATATCGCCGTACCATTACCAAGCAGTTGCACGTACACGACAACTGAAGCAGCCAAAACATCAGAGTTTGACAGGAGTGCGTGACATAACCGGATCACCATTCAAAAAGTTGGGTTGGCAAAACTATACATGCAGCAGCTAGTAGAGCGGTAGCATTTCCAGCAGCCAAGTGGTTCGAGTTGTGCTGCAGAATGATGGTCGGAGGCGATGAACCTCGCGACAGGCAGGCAAGTAGACAGGTCACATGGTGTCCTCCAATGGCCATCTAGAGCTGCCAGTCGATGGTGGATAGACCTAGCCTCTCCAGGATCTGATTCGTCTGCGAAAAGTGCCTGTTGAAGATTGACACGACACGAGAAAATCATAATACAGATATCAGTAGTCGGGAAAAAGTCTCCAAAGATCGAAAGATAATAACCACAGGGAAAAGAACCATTTGATCTGATTGAATTGGCCCCATTAATGGGGCATTAGATTACATGATTTGATTCGACCGTATTAGGCACAGCCATTAACGCCAGTAAGTGAAAAGTAATATCAAGTTGGGAACGCTAAGGCAGGACATGACAGGCAAAAGAAACTGAGTGTTCAAGCATCGACGGACAGTAGCATTAGATAATGGTGCAGGTACATAAAGGTTTGTTCATAAGATGAATCATTATAACCCACTACTGAAACATGTATACAGTAACAAAGATATGGTTCATTAGTAGGTCTTCGTACTGTCTATCCTTAAACAAACATTGTGGTGCCTATCACAAAATGCCAATAGAGCAATTCAATATTGCAAATGGTCATCATCTTTTTATTCTGTGGCAGGCAAAAAAAAAAACACTAGTGACATGCTGACATACAACTGGAAAATGTTAACCGTTTCCATCGTATATTTCCATTGTTTTCATTTGAAATTTCGAGGGTGGAGTTAAGTTTTTATTTAAACGAAGGAAAAATGCATTGAAGAAACTTTACTTAAATTGGATAGAAAAAAAACCTGCATCCAAAGAAACCTCTGTGTGCAGACAGGCCTGATGGATGGGCAGATTTCAAAATGTGATGTTTTGTTTCATCAATCAATCTGCAAAAGGAACAAGCACGTTCTCTGAATGTCTATGGTTTCTGAAGTCCAAAGAACGATCAGAAATAATAAGTTGCAGATATAATAATGACCAGCTATGAAACTGTCCTCTGGGCATGCCCTGTTATTACAGTCTGCACAGTTCCAGATGAATACCTTATCTTTGCTTGAGCTGAGTTTCCCCAGAGAAGAAATACTAATCCTGATCTCTTTTGTGATATTGTTTTGATAACAGCATCAGTGAACTGCTCCCATCCTTTCTTGGCATGCGAGTTGGCTTGGTGTTCCCTCACTGGTCAGATAAAAAACAACATAAACAAACACTATTTAGCAAGATGTAACTCCCAAACAGTTCGATTTTACCCAACTTACTAGTACATCACTAAAAGAGTGTGAATTGGAATGGTAAGACTGGATGTTTAACAGATCAATGACTAGAGAGGGACTGAACGGGGCACTAGACAACTTAAGTCCGCATTCATCATTAAGGGCATGGGAAAAAACCGATAAAAATTTAAAATAGTTTACCATGCCCACTCATAACACAAACAGATGGTGCAAATTTGACAAGATACCCTTTCTTCAAAGAAAACTGCTAGACCTACAATGCTAAACAGAAAAGGATCCACAATTTTCGACCGACCTAGAGTAAGCTAATAGCATAAAATGGAAAACCAGAATACAGTGAAGTACAACTAAAAAGAACAAGAAATAAACATAGTTTATGTAATCAAGATTCAAGTGCAGAGAGTAGTTTAAACTGGCTGTACATGCATAAGAGCTAAGGAATGGCATACCTGTTAGCACAGTATTGAGCATAAGAACACCCTGCAACATACATGTTTTTTCTCTAGTTAGTAAACATCTCCCAAAGAACGTCAAACAAAAACTTATGGTCTCCTGCCAGGAACTAAGGAAATGGCAGTCATACAAGTTGGCCATATGATGCAGTATATGTTATTTTCTGTATTCTTGATAAAGATAGATCTACACAGTTTCAGTTTCATCATCACCTTCTTGCCCATTCACGAATAATCAAATTGTTAGAACTAAATATAGTGTAGCAAACAAATTGCTTTTGCAGCATCCATTATGGGATAAATGGACCAGAAAAGGCAAAATTACTTGTTCATTTAATAATTGTAGTGACATATTGCATGGGTTTGGCCAAAAGTAGTAACAAAAGAAGAGGGGTTCCATTGATTAAATTTACATAAAAACTGTTTATAGGGACTTTAGACTGAAGGCGCATGATTTGGGGGACTTGATAGATACCGTCTCTGCAACAAAACTGCAGGAGTGATTGAGTCTGTTGCACTTGTAACGTGTGAATAGATGCACATCATTTCATGGTATATTAGTACATACCAATCCTCTTTAAGCAACAAGAATTAATATTAGAGACTCTTAATAGTCAATATTGAGATAAAATGAGACGGCAGAGCAAACATATAATTTTATTTGTATATATTATATATTCTAGTGTTCCCTCAAACCATCTTACCTGCACAGCCCATCTTTCCAAATTCCCATGGGATGGTACAGTACATCCTAGATCTTTATGCAGCTCTTTAAATATATTCTGTAAGCTGGAAGGAATTTTGATCCCCTCTGGTACTGAAAACGACAATCCCATGGCCTGACCAGGACCATGGTATGGATCCTGAAAAGTAAACAATCTGCAACATGAAACACTGAAAACAAACGCATCCAATTTTGCAAGAAAATAAATTGTGGTATGTTGCACACTGCTATCATTAACTATTACGTGAGGCTAAGTAACCCACAATAAATAAAGCAACAAATTTTTAAACAACAAATTCCAAAACTTAGTCCATGATTAATAGATATCATGAAATAAAGATGCAAAGTACGTTCAAAGAAACACGAAAACCATACAGTAAGTTTAGCAACCAGAATATTTTATCCAAAAACCTGTTGTGGCAAATATGACCAAGCGCAACACACTGATCAAGCATACAAAATACCTTCAAAGTCAACATAATATGGTATATACAGAACAGAAGCAGCAGATTGAATTTCTGCATATGGAACTGCCAAATTACTTTAGACAAAGACCATCGAACGAAGATAAACTCTAGACAAAGCCAGACCAAATAGCTATAAAATTATGCAAATAAGCTATCAGATTCTCAGAATGAAGTTACACTGTTAGTCTGATATATTAGTGAAACAGTACATAATCCCCAGTGCATAATCATAAGCATTACTATCACCACATAACGAACTTCACACTAAATTATTATATAAGAATCAAGTTATGATATTACACAAAACAATTAACCAAACAAAATCGCTCAAGGTGATAACTCTAGCAAGAGCAATCTCACAAAAAAAAGTACCGCATACCCTTCTAGGATAAACAGAGCACTGTCAGAGGCACCTTAGATGATTACCACAACTAACCATTTCCCTACCTATGTACGTGTGCAGATGCAGCATTTCATGCACGACAAGTCAATAGCTATGCAATCACAAAGCCCCACATGCACGATGAGTTCCACAGGTGAAGCTAAGAGATTAATTATCGGACGGTTCTTCTATCATCTGTGGTAATATGAAGCAGAAAGTCTACAGTAGGATTCAGTAGCTCAGGACCAGGGTTTCAGTGATGGGTGCCGGTGAGGGGATTGGCAGCCGATACCTGACCGATGATGACGGCTTTGACATTGTGGAACGGGGTGGTGTGGAGCGCGTGGAAGACGAGGTGGGGCGGCGGGTAGACGGGCACCTTGCCGTGCATCCGCTCGTGGGCGACGAAGCGGCAGAGGTCGAGCGCGTAGGGCTTGCGCAGCTCCCCGGACAGCGCCTCCAACCACGTCTCCTCCACGAGCAGCTCCTCCAGCTTCGCGGCGCCTCCAGACGCTGGATGTAAAATCCCCACCACCAAAACAAATAAATGGTTACAGGAGCGACGAGCCGGGCGCGAATCGAACCCTAGGGAGAGGCAAGCAGGGGTGGGGTACCTTTGGACTCGGCGAGGCGGAGGTTCCTGCGCGCGCGGGCGAGCGCGAGGTTGGTGTCGTTCCGGCGGCTCTGCTCCGGCGAGAGCGAGGAGGAGATGGAGGCGGCGGGGACGGTTGCGCTGGAGCGCAGGCGCTTGGCGGGGCGGATGAGGAGGTCGGCGACGGTCTTGGGGGCGGTAGGAGAGGACGGCGCCATGGGGTCCGGGAACTTGTGGGGGTGCGCCGGCGGCCGACGAGGGCTCGATTTGGTTGTGAAGGCAGTTGAGGGAGGAGAAGGGGGAAGAAATGGGCGGCGGCAAGTTTGGGCGCGCGCGGTGGTGGGATATCTTTCTTCCAGCCGGCCTCGGGTGGGCTTAGTTTGCTGTAGAAGAGAACGTTTTGCCGAAACCCACACGGCCGCAGACGGGCCGTGCTTAAATTTCGACGGCTCATGCACTATGCTTTTCGCTCCGCTAAACAATTGTACTACCTCCTTTTCTCAAAAAACAAAAATGTACTACTACCTCCGATCCTAATTAAGTTTCGGGAGAAAGACACGTACCATGCACGATTTTGTAGCACTGCCAGCGACTCTTTTTTAGGATCGGAGGGAGTACCTCCGATTCGAAGTTTTAAACTGAGGTACTCACTCTGTGTCTCTGTTCACTAATATAATATAATGCATTGGACCTTTCATTTCTGACTACATACATATTAAAATAAGCTAATCTATATACAAAATAAGTCTATATGCATTTGAATAAAGAAAATTAAAATGGTAGGTCCAATAACTTATATTACTGAACGGAGGGAGTAGTACTTTTCACTCCCAAACATGTGTGTGTGTGTGGAGCAATAGACCCTGAAGTAAAATTCGGTCGGATTAACGCCCTCAAATGTGTAATACCATATAAATCACCCTCTTAGGCTGTTTTTTTTAGGTGACATGGCCAATGACTAAGTGGTTTTGATCAAATAGGTGTAGACTAGGAATTTTTTACCTCCATTGGACCAATCACTCGCGGCCCTTTTCATATGTCTCCCCTTCCTCTCACTTGATTGTCTCGTCGGTGTTGGAGAAGATTTCGAAGCAAACGATGTCAACCAGGTAGCCGGACCGCTATGAATTCTTCATACCACCCTCCACCTTGCGGTTGGTCATCGATGGACTTCACATGCTTGAGCCCGCGACTTAGGAATAGGTGACTTAGGGATGGGCTATGCATGGAAAGGCTGATTAGTGTGCCATATTGTTTGGCGTCGGAGGTGGTGCGACTGTGCGGGCAGGGAGCACAATGAGAAGGTAGACGTCGTATTACTTACATGCTCACTAATGACTCCAACAAACTCGCATGTTGATCCATGATGACTCTACTGATTTGCGCCTCTGTGGTGCATTGCAACCCTCGGTGACGGTTTGGCTTTTCCTGTCATGCTTCTATGTGATGCCCGTCCAGCCTCGAAATTGGATGATGGACGGTCTCTAACCGTTGATACGTGCATTTTATATCATCATTTATATAACTTTTAGTATCATACTAAAATGTTATTTGCATGATTATATGATTTTTTCTACATGTTTTAGATGATTTTGGGAACTTTCATACAAAGTCCCTATTTTTGGTATTTAATTTCTGGGAGGCAGAAAACCTCCTTTTTCTTGTCTTTAATGTTTCAGGAGCTACATGACCTCAAATAATAAAAGGAAAAATACTGCGTCAGTTTTTCATTGGGAGAAAGGCAGAGGGAAGAAGACCGAAGAGAGGAGAGCCACGAGGGCCAAATGGGGGTGGCCCACGCGGCCCATGTACCTGGCCGCGTGGGACCCACCAAAAGGTGCCTCGAGCACCTCCTCGCCTGGGGCTTTTTAGCAACGCCTTCGTCTTACCCGAAAAGTAACGCCCTAATTTTTTCCAAGTCCATCCGAGGTCGCGGCGGCGGTGAAACTCCTGATCCCTTCCGAGGGGGTCAGATCCTGCTGCTCCGGAACTCTGGAGAAGGGGAAATCATCGTCATCGTCATCACCTCTCCTCCTTGGCGTGGGAGGAGGCCTCTACATCATCACCCCCATCAAGACCAGCACCATCACCATCATCATCACCGTGATCCACTCCGTTCCCCTCGCAGTTTGAGAGTTGCTATACCCTAGATACTTGTCTTGTGCTACTATTCATGTTTGTGATTGAGTACTTGTCATTATTTGGTGGTGCAGTTATAATTTTAGATTGTGTTGTACCACTTATGCCACTGATTTTGATCATGTTCGCACGTTGTGAGTAGTTCCCGTATGTTCCTGAGGGCATAGGATGAATTGGCATTGATTTATATATGACATGTGTTGGTATTTTGTCAAGAGTTTATCTTTTATGTGATTCTATGATGGTGTTGTGCGAACGTCGACTGCACAACACTTCACCTATATGGTCTCATAGGAGAACACCGTAGTGTAATGAATTGATGGAGACTTGGGAGGACACATAAACCCAAGACCGAGTCATGAAGTTATATTATGAGGGTATTAGTATCGGGGACCTTAGAATGTAATGCTATGGTGGGACTTTAGGTCTTAATAATTCTTGTGCAGTCATTTGCTTGGCCACATGATCCATCATAAGGGGTTGTAGTTTATTTATTTAGCTATACCTAATTATGGCTCCGTCCAAAGAGGATTAAAACTTGACAAGATATTCAACGTGTTGTTTAATAAATCTCTATGCCTAGCATCATCCATGCCGCCCTCGGGAACGTTTGCCACATATAAGTTACACATCACTTGAGCTTGTCCTTTTGCCACATAAGAGGATTGGGCTTTCTCTCTCTTTGAGAGCTTTCACTTGCTACTATCTGTTATCTGCTTGCAATTATACAACTGAAAATACAAAAAACACCTGCATCTTTTATTGTTTTATTTATCAATCTTACTAACCAATATATTCAGCTCCTCGTGGGTTCGACAACCTTTTCTAATTGAAAGGTACTACAATTGATCTCCTGCACTTGGGAGCCATCAACCGTCACCAATGTCCAAGGCTTACTATCATAGGTTACGGGCGGGCCAGCAACACCCTCACAGACGCAAACCATCACAGGCACAGACCTTGAGCCTAGCCTGTCAATGGCCAAAGACACTCGTTTACTTGCATTTTGCCAGTATCGTGCCTGGAGATAACTGGCGAGCCTATGGGTGATGGTGTGGCAACGCAAGGTAACGATACTGTGATACCCTTCGATTTACCTAATGTCACTCCTTCATGCCTTGCATGCAATTGTTCTTTTTGTGATGGTCGTCATGTACATTGGTGATGGGCACCTTCGTCCCTCCTTTTTCTCCCCACTATCCCTGGTTATAACTTCTTGATGTTTTTCGAGCAAGGTAAAAACTTATACATCCGACCAGTGACCTTCTCAAAAGTCCCCCTCCACTTCAGTAACCCTTGAAAAGAAAAAGAACTATTGAATGCAACTTCATTGCAAGTCATAATCTAGACGGATTTAATGGGATGCGGACGCACAATGGTTCTCGGGCATGTTTGGTTTCTAACCACACCTTGCCAAGCCTAAGTTTGTCAAGTGTCGCAGAGAAATTAGACACCATAAAGTGTGGAAAAATTGGCAACAAATTAACTCTATGACAAGTGGGGCCTGTGAACAATAAAAGGTGGCAAGAACAAAGCACATATCAACTTGCCCAACTTTGGCTGGTAAACACCACCTAATATTATAAAATTAGTTAGCGGTGTAAAATGCTAAAAAAATCACAAAAGGGGAGAAATAAATATGGGTGTTCCCTTGAAAGTTTCATTCAAAAATGAAACTATTTAGTCTTGAGAATTAAATTGATGCTCCAAAAGGGAATTAAATTAAGCGTAAGGCTTGCACATCGCGACTCGCACAACACGTACATACATGCAAGTTCTTTTAGTAATGATGTAGAAATGATGTTCTTTGAGTAAAGAAAGACATATATTTATGTTTTATAGACACATGTTTGTGCTTTCAAACAATCCAATTTAAGTAGACGGATAGTTGGAAGTATCCTTGTCAATCCCCTTAATCAACTTTCTCTTCTTTCTCCTATACTTTACTAGTTTGAAAATCTTAAAATGCAAAATATAACAAATGAGGCCACCAGTCGGAGAGAAACGTCATGACAATAACACATACAAGTAAATTAATGTTAGTATGATATAGTATAATACATCACATACCCAACCTCATGGATGATCCAACCATATTTTGGACCCATTCGAGTTAAATGAATATATATTTTATACTAAATTCTTATACTTTTTATCACTTACTTAAAATAGTATAATCTTAACGAGTATTATTTTTCTATTAATTAGTTGGCACAATTGACCATATTTTTATGTTCCAAATATTATTTTTATTTTTTATTATATGGTTGTACTGCATATCACTGTAAAAAATTGTGTTGTTCTAAATTAAAACCGTATATTGTAAAAAAAGGTTATCCTTGAATTATTTTTAAAAATTTCATAAATTACGTAGCATATATTTATTGGTGTGTATGCATGTGTGTTTGTCTCTATTTGGTATCCCTAAATATAATGACAAAGATCTCTAAAAGTCGTACACTTATAGGTATCTTATATATAAGGGGAGAGGTATTTTGACTCCCGGGTGTATATGCTCCTGTTATATGTTTGAAAATTTAAAGAATATGAGAACTCTTCGAAAAAATCTGAAAAAATTGAGCACAAACATATACAAGTTTTCCCCATTAGTGCAAAATTTCGGAAGGAAATAACACTTTCCATGGTCTGTGCAAAAAGACAAAATCTCTGCTTTGAAAAATGTATTTTTAGATCTCATTTCGGCTGCAGATTTTGTCTTTTTTACATAGACCACATAATGTGTCATTTCCTTCCGAAAGTTTGTGCCCAAATTTTCTTTCAGATTTTCTAGAAGTGTTTTCATATATTTTTAATTTTGAAAACGTTAACAGAAGCATATGCACCCGGGAGCCAGTGAATTTCTGATATATAAAGTGAGCCAAAATAATATTTACTTTATAATTAAAATTGTACCGTCGGTAAATGTCTCTTGCAAGCTGGGTTAGGTGTCAAATAATATTTTCTTTTTGGTGATACTCACTCTGTTCCCAAATATAAGATGTTTTAGATTTTGTCCACATTCACATGCACACAAGTGTATCTAGACATATTCCATGTGTAGGTTCACTAACTTTAGTATGCATGTAGATAACATGTGTAACACCTAAAACATCTTATATTTAGGAACGGAGGGAGTACTTTTCGAGTGCCGAGCCATATGTATATTGGTTGTACCTGGCAACGATATAGTTCGCCTAGTCTTTTTTGAAGAAACTTCTCACGATCCGTGTGCTGTGAGGGCAATAGCTGATGTCGATGTGTGGATTAGATCTTGACTTTTATTCTGTTCATTTTTTGATTTAATAATTTTGTTGTGTACGTGCATCCTTGACATCTAGAGTTGCTCGTAGTATTGAGTTGTTGCAGAGGCCGATGTATTTGATATCTTTTAATATTAATATATTATTCATAAAATGATTCGTGCAATTATACGTCAACCTTATGTTGTTTTTACTATGGAAAAAACATGCAGGTCTCGCTACGTATGGCTATATTCCGAACTGCCGTGCGGAGGACTTTTCTTTCTGACATTGCTCATGAATCATTGTTTCGTATAGTACATTGCATTTGGTTCATGTGTAAATGAGAACTGAGAGAAATTGACATGGTAAAGAGGCAGACTGGCAGAGGATTGTCTAATTGAGATAAAAATAACCCGAGAAAAAGAGAACATCTAATTATGCACGCACACAATTAAAAACTAATATCGTCAAGTTCCAAAAACCACACTCCTGCAGCTGGCTTCGGTAATTTAGACATCACGAAGGATGACCGGCAAAAGCATCGCCGCGAGCGCGATGGCAACGGCGGATCCCACGGTGGCCGGTGCGGCGCCGCTGGGTTGCTGCGGGCTGGGAGGCGCGGGCGGCGCCGGTGGGGGCGCGTTCGGGCCAATGACCTTGATGGCCATCTTCTGGCCCCGCTCGCAGTGGCCCGTGACGCCGCTGATAAAGTAGAAGAGGCCCGGGCGGTCGAGGGGCACCAAGGTGTCGCCGTTGTTGGAGAAGAAGACGGGGTGCGTCGACGCGCACTTATCGTACTCCTCCTCCGTCACCACCATCACTGAATCCTTCTTGTACTTGAAATCTACGTACATTTCCAAGTCAAAAAAACATCAATGAACCAATGCGCACGCACGTACGATTGCACCGCAAATCAATCCAAACAAACAAGAAGCAAACGATATCGGTCGAGTTCTTACGGACGGTGTCGCCGAGGAGGAAGCGGTTCTTGGACGCCCAGTCGTTGTACGTGCTGGCCTGGCCGAGCGGCGGCACGATCCACCCGGCGTCCGCGCCGACCTCGAAGTCGGTGGCGCGCGATGCGTCGACGAACGCCAGGAGCACCGCGAGGGAGATCAGTAGGTTACTCGCCATGCCCGGCGCGGTGTCTTGATTTCTTCCGAGCTGATGGTCAGTTCCGCGCGCGAAACTGAAGATCAGTAGGTTCGACTGATCGGCGATGACATGCAGAGGGGAGCGAATTAATAGGGAGGGAGTGGCGAGTCGAGGGGAGGTGGTGGTTACAGCGACGGGAGAGAATGGTGGAGGCGTCGAGTACGTGGTGTACGAGCGTGCGCGGCGGCGGAGTTGGGTCGCCGCGGGAGAACATGATCGATCTGTCGCAGGTTTGACCGCGCTTGCGCACGAATCGCTAGCTCACCGAGTCAGCGGGGGCTGGAAGCCCATGCTGGGCTTCGTTTGGAGCGGTAGAGCTTTGTGGCCTGATAGCAAACAAACGGGCCTGCCCATAATTAAAGTCTGCAGTGGTTTTTCTTTGTTTGTTTGTTTGTTTGAGGTAGCTTATCACGTGTGCCATGCGATCAGTGGTTTTTCCTCTCCTCTGTTTTTCGCCATTTTCCTCTGTTTTTCAGATATGTGAAATTCTTGTTTCTCTTGGAAGATACCAAAGAGCATTTTTGCAAAAAAAAACAACATAGAGCAAAAAATAATATAAACAAAGGGTTAGAAATTTATCCCTAACGTGGCATATATATTCTCACAATTTTCTTGTCTTCTCTAGAAGTTGGTATACTTCGAGAATCCAACCACAATTGACCTTTTCTGTCAGATGAAGAGAGCATGAAACAATGATAGACTATTTGATTCATAGGATTTTGGTAACACGAGAATTGAAAAAAGAGTATGATCCTAATGTTATGTTTATATGCTTTATTGCTTCATAGAAAAACTATGAAATATTTCAAAGAGTCTTGAGTGTATGCAAACAACTTCCTATGAAATATAGTGTGAACGAGTCTTTTGAAAAAAAAGTATAAGATTTAATCATATGAATCAAACAAAGAAACATAGGAAAAATTTACAAGTTTTTGAAGTTTTATTAAAAAAATATTTTGAATCAATGGAGGAAATTGCACCTTCCACCTCGTCCTGTTTCATGTGTTGCACAAACTACCACTTGGATGGATTTTTTCATCATGTAGTGATCTAATATGTTGCAAATTTCACCACTTGGTCATCTAATCAACTATTTAGCCATGCTGACAGCAGGCCCCTGCATGTTAATGTTCCAATTAATGTAAAAAATCTAAAAAAACATTAGAAAATTATAAAAGTTAACCAATTCATTTAAAAATTATAAAAATGGATACGCTCTAGACTTCTAACCATGTACAACATCTATTTTTTACTTAAAAATGTTTTTGTGTTTATATTTTAAAACATATTCTCATGGCGCACTAAACATATAATAGGAAATAATAAAATCTAAATCATTCACATAAGAATAAGTTCATATGTGTTGATGTCTATTTGTGTGCAAGTAAATAGAAGATATAACAACCAATGTGCTAAATAGAAGATCATAGAATATACGAAATATATATGTTGTGTTTCTCCTATGAACTGGTCGCCTCATGGCCAAGTATGTCTTTCACATTCCCCGGTTCAACAATTAGCTGACATCCCATGATTACTTTGCAACTGGTTTTAAAATATCATCATTATGCATAAAATCCGTACACTCTCTTTATGTTGGTCCACAATGTTAATAAAGATGCTTTCCTCGTACTTGGTAAATTCTTAGCACTTGCTACAGATATGAAGGGAAATTTATCCACTATGTTTTTACCTTGGTTTGATTTTTGTTTGCATACAGCGTAAACGATGCAAACTTTCATGGTTCTTTGTGGATCAGAAACTAAGAGAACATCAAAAGAAGGGTAGTGCACGGCAGAAGAGGATTCTTTTTTATGTTATAGGTTTACAACATTTTGGGAATACTCCTAAATTGTCTTGGTTCATCCTTATCTTCATTTTTTTCTCCATTTGCTTCAGTTTTGGTTTATCCATTTGTTCTCCATTCTCGGAGCTTTTCATTGGAGAAACAATGATGCTAGAAAGTTCAGTAGTGGTAGATACAATAACAACATCTGGAAGCTCTTCTGATTTAAACAAATCAACATGGTCAACATACAATCTCATATTCTTGCGGTAAACATAGGTTTTTTCATTCATTTTCCTAGCATTGGAATAAACCAATCTGCCAAACCATGTCCTGTCTCAAGACAATACGTACATGCTCTAACAAAGATGGTGGATAACACAATGCATGAAGAATGCAGTAAATTGTGTTCGGGCTCCGTGTACCTTGATCACGTTCATCAAAATTATCACATTTTTCATCAATATAGCTTTTGTTGGATCCTAAACCATGGAAAGTCCACCATAGTGCACCTCCACACTGAATTTGCTAGGACACTGTCCTACATTGAAAAGAAAAAAAAGTTTAGCCTCGGAACCAATACAGCTAGAAGTTCCCCAAATTGAAACCTAGTTCACATAACAATAAGTTCATATTTGATTTTTGTCACGACTATTTGATTTGCTAACTGTATAGAATAATTTTTTGAGTGACCGTTGATTCATATAAAATTCTTCATTACATCCTAGTTTGGATTGCCACAAAAAATCATAATTTTTGAATGAATAATCATTCCATGATTTTTCAAAGGTCTTACAATTTTTTACATCTGTTGAAGCATTGACGACATGCATGGCTTAGCTCTCCTAATTAACCTTTAATTAATTTCTAAATTATTGTACGTTAATGTCTAAATAGTGTTTCGTGCAAAAGATGGAGTATGAGGTGGTGTAAGTTGCAGTTTACTCGAATCAATGGCAACTCTACAATGTAGAATGTCACACTCTTGGAAGACGAGGAGATCGGAAATACTTGCCCCACGATGGGCATGCCATCTAGGGATGGCCGGCGGGGCAAGCGAAATTCCCGCACCTATATGGCATCAGGCACAGCTCCTAGGTACGGCACATGCATCCTTTTCTAGCTCTCGTACCAACCAGTACGAGCGCAAGTGTGCGGGCAAGCGCCGCTAGCTAGCCTAGCCTTGGTGCTTCCGTTGACAGTGAAGGGCCGGCGGGTGGGCAGTCTGCCCGGATACGCTTTGCCGCGACGGCAGATAAACCGTGCGCCTCCGTCCTCGCGCGCGAGCACGAGCGGTTGCGTGACGGCTCCGGCGAGCGCTCGGAGGGGGGACATGGTGGGATCGGTACTTGACCCGACTGGTTGTTGTTGAGAGTTATTAAAGGGTGGGTGTCGCCGACACACCATGCCATGATGCCAATGCCTTTCCCGGCTTCGGCGACATCACCGTCGCCGTCCGTCGTCGTCACATGGTGCCCGTGCGTGCGTGCGCCGCTGACATTTGGACGCGAGGTTGCGTCCGTGACTACGGAAGACGCGGTGGGGTGGGGGGGGGGGGTCGGAGGGCGGCGCCGGCCGGCAACTTGCAGAGCGCAGAGCGCTGGTGCCGGGCTGGCGGCATGGTCCGCCGCATTCCCTCCCCGTAGCTTGCTAGTCTAGAACGATCTCATTAAAGACCAGGCCAGACTCTTGCAAAGTGAGCCGGCGGCTCAAACACCCAACTAACTACTGTACATATCTCTCTCCTCATGCTCAGTCTGGATTCGCCATAATCGGCACTGTTTGAGCGCCTCTCAGGCCAAGCTCGTGGGAAGAGCAAGTCCTACAGCAATCGATTGCACGCGATTCAGACAAGTTCCCCGCAAGAAAATTACATGACAGGTGAGCATTTCCACCACGCGCGTGGTCCGTGGGCCGTTGACAAATTCGAGACACTGTCTGTTTGGTTGCGGCGCCGGCTGCCGGCAAAATGCAACTTGCATGGCGTTCCGGTTTTCGCCGTTGGTGCCGAGCTGGCGTCACGGCACAGTATGGGTCCGTTGCATGTCTAGAACGGTCAATCCCATGACAGACCACAGACATATGAGATTTCGCACGCGATACATCCGTAAAGTTCACCGCGAACTTCATCAAGCAGCAAGAAAAAGTAGAGAGACAGGGGACAGAGGGTTGAAGCAATTTTCCAACATTTTCTTTCACTGGATGGATTCCACACTTCCAAAGGGGTGCAAAATGATGCAAGTAGTATGCGGCTTCGTTACGACGCACACATATCAACCAGACTATACCCAAACCCAGACCTGACCTGACATCACCCCATCCGATCGACTGTTTCACAACACGACACGAGTATAGCTGTACTAGTGGTACCTACACGGCGGTGGCGGTGGCGGCGAACGGCTACCTTTTACTACGCGTCTTGCTGGCGGCGGGCCCCACGGCGAAGCTTCCCACCTCGGCGTTCCGGAGGCGGAGCGCCGCGCGGAACACGCCGTTCACGGCGTCCGAGAGACGGTCCAGCCGCGCCGCCAGCTCCTCCGTCCGCTTCTCCACCTCTTGCGCGGCGGCGCGCACCGCCGCCTCGCTGTCAGCCGCGGCGCCTTCGCCGGTGCTGTCGAGAGCCGCTGCAAGCTTGCAGACGGCCTCGTCCACGGCGTCCACCTCGCTTGTCTTGGCGGTGGCGAGGACGGCGAGCTGGCTGGAGAGCGCGTTGAAGGACTCCGCCCACGGGAGGTCACCGGAGACCACCAGAGGGAAGGAGGCGGAACTGAGCTTGTCGCCGCCGCCGCCGAGGATGGTGGCCGCGGCCGTGGCTGCGAGGGAGGACACGGCGTTGACGGCGAGGAGGACGCGCGCTGCGGTGCTGAGCTGGCGGCCGGCGCCCACACGGGCCGGATCGACGAACGGGACTGAAGGGAGCGGCAGCGGAGGCGAAGACGCCCCTGCACCGCCCCGACCGTCGCGGTCGGCGAGCGCGGCGCGCGCGCGCTGGACCGACGACGGGGCCGACGACGCGAGGAGGTGGACCGCCAGGCGGGTGAGGAGGCGACGGCGGCGGAGGCGGTCGACGCGGGCGGCGATGGCGTTGCAAGCGTCGAGGAGCGCGACGCCAGCGTCAAGGTGCGCGGCGACGGCGGCGTCCCCGTTCCCGGCGGCGGCGAGCGCGGGCACGGCGTCCACGAGCGTGGCTGCGAGGAGGTCCGCCAGCCGCGCGAGTGCCGCGAGCGGGGAGGCCGGGAGCGGCAGCAGGCTCGCGAGGCGCGCCGCGAGCGCGGCGTCGAACCTGGAGGGCGGCGCCGGGGCCGCCGCCGCCTTGCATGGGTCCTTGGCGGGGGAGTGGATGGGGAGGAGGGAGTGGTACTTGTCGGTGAGAAACATCTGGCTAGCTGGCGGAGGCGGTGCGTGCGCGTGTGGGCTGAGCTCGCGGCGGCGTTGGTTGGGTGGGCGGACGGGCGAGGCGAGTAGGCGGGAATGAGAGGGGAGGAAGGTGGATATAATGGAGGTGGAGGTGTGAAACGGGGAAGGGGCGGACGGCGTGAGCGATGTGGACGTGACGGAGGAAGCAGCGGAGATGACGGGAAAGCGCTTGTCCCCGGCAACAACGCGTCTCCGGGGAAGGTGATGGGAATGGGATAGCCATAGGAGGGAGCACAATGGGTGATGGGCCCAACGCGTAAGACGCGTATCGGAAACACTTCTCGCCTTTTTACTTGTTCACGCTTCTCACTTTTCCATTTCTTTTCTTTTATACTTTTTTCGTCAAACCATTTTCTTTTTGATTTTTTTTTGAAGGAGGGCAGTACAGACCTGCGTACAAACAAAGAATACAGAAAGAAAAACATACGCAAATCCGTACAAAAGCGCTCAGCTTGAAGCACTACAGAAGCGAAGAAGCTCCTGAACCACCGCAGCTCGTCGTCGCCGAAGAGCGCCGGAGAAGAAGAGCTCGAACCGCCTGCCGCCTGGAAGAGGGGAAGACCTCCAACATTGAAGAAGACCGCAGAATCCACTCGCCGCAAGCAGCGAGATCTTGTCGATGAAGAAGCACGGCCAAGCCACCCCCACGACCAGCTCCGACACCGTCTTCCGCCGGGCGGCAAAGCCGTGCCAGAAGAACCACCACCACCGCAGCCACCTTCATAGCGCCAAAACTGAGCAGCAAAGCCCTCCACTCGGACGCAGCACCACCAGAAAACTCCTCTCCTCGCCTCCACGGCCGGCCAGAGAAGCCACAAAGCGGTGAAACGCCAGAGTAACCAGAAGCAAGCACGCCGCCACAGCAGCTCCCCCCCCCCCCCCCCCCCACGCCTCCACGGCCGGCCAGGGGAGGCCGAGGCACACACCCGCAACACTTGTTCCAGATCGACCCCCAGAACTCCACGGTGAGGCCGGATTTTCTTTTTGATGTTGAAGCAAATTTTACGATTTACGAAGGGAAATACACTTGTCATCTCTTTCTACTTACTTGCATAAGTGCGATGGTGTGAGGGTGCTATCAAACATACCATTACCACAGCCTTCGAACTCCACCCTCCGCCTTAGTTCCTCCTCGCCGTCCTCACTTCGATATCGACCTGTTTGTTGCAGGGGCGGTCTTGGTGATATCGTGAATTCCTACTTGTGACCATTGAACAGACTCGTTCTTCAACCTGGCTCCTCTAAAAGCAGGGCGGTCTTGGTGAATTCCTCGCTAATCAGTCGATCTATAATCATGTATGTTCTAATGCTCACCTGAGAAGTCTATCTTGAGCCTAAACATATATAATCCGTAGGTCAGGTCTTCGATTGCACGGAACTAAAAGAGGGCCGGTGAACGTGGCTTCAAATGCTGATTTGAGGTCGCGCCGACGGCGGCAATGGGGCCAAGGACGAATGAACAACGAGGTGGTGATAACCGTCTACCACAATTAGTAGAAGAGGCATAGGTGGGATGATAGCATGCATGACTACAATGAGATTGGCTCGACGAGCAGGGAGCTCATCTTCTCCGAGGAAAAAGGAAAGTAACGGTTGTCTCGAGAAAAAGTAGTGGAGCGGGCCGATAACGCGGAATGACTAACTTGCGTGCCTAAACTTATGCATTTGTATTTTGGTCCTATAAAAACATATGCTATCCATGCATCCCCTTTCGGCAACTTTCTTTTTCTTTTCTTGAACAACCGAATTGACATTCCTTGACGATCTCACTATTCCTCATTTTGGCACAGCCAAACAACATAGACAGCCTGGCGTACGTGAGTTGCTAGGAATCGATCGAGATAGATCCATCACGTCAATGATGAGCGAGGAGAACAAATTGGAACGCTTTGACAAGCTCGTCTGAACCGTCTCGCAGAGATACCTATGATCGTATTAACTGACGAATAATGATCGTAATATCGTATCAACTAGACAGAGATTCACCGATCAGTTCTCGCCCAGAAAATGGTTCTTTTGGCGCCCAGAAATGTTGCTTCGGCTCTCACAAAAATTGCTTCGTCTCCCACAAAAGTTGATTCGTTGCCCACAAAAGTTTCTTTTGGCGCCCAGAAATGTTGTTTCGGCTCCCACAGAAGTTGCTTCCGGCGCCCAAACGCGCTAGCTAGCTGTTGGTGTGTCCGGTCCCTAGACACGCCCAAGCGAAAAAAGACTGCACGGGAATTTAGTGTGGGTTTCTGTTGCGACGTGGTGACTCATGTGTCAGGGCATTTGAGCCCGTATGTGGACGTGACGGAGGAAGCACCGGAGATGACGGGAAGCGTTTGTCCCCGGCAACAACGCGTCTCCGGGAAGGTGATTGGAATGGGGTAGCCATAGGAGGGAGCACGATGGGTAAAGGGCCCAACGCGTAAGAGGCGTATCGGAAACACTCCTCGCCTTTTTGCTTCCTCACGCTCCTCCTTTTCCATTTTATTTTGTCGTCTATATTTTCGTGTTGAAGCAAAATTCTAGGGTTCACAAAGGAAAAAAATGCGAATTTTTTCTACTTGCACAAGTGCGATCGTGTGAGCGTGCTATCAACCCTACACAAACCTCTGATCTCCACTCTCCGCCTCAGTTCCTCGTCTTGGATACCAACATGTTTGTTGCAACCACTGCACGCTTGTGTGTGAGGATGAAATCACCACCAGCGATAGACGAAAGATTTCCTCCACTAGCATAGTGTCGATACCATTTCAATTTGCGCTCTCCATTTCTATAGACGGTGTTTTTGCATAGGGTTTTAGTCAAGGGAGGGCAACTAAAGGGTCTATAGAGACCCTAGATAGTATAAACAGTTTAAAAAGAGATTATAGGAGGTGTTCTACGCGACCCTAGTTTGCGTAAGGAGGGCGAAAAAGAGAGCGACCTGCTATCTAAGTTGGGCCAATTCTTCGATGTTGAATATGACATCTAACCAAGTGGGAGATAAGAATTTTACTAAGTGCGAGGGAATACCTTTGACAACAAGAAATTTAAAGTAAGAAATTATGAGTGTGGCTTAAAATGCCGGTGTGAGCAGAGTTAGTGGGAGCCAGAAAGAACAACGAGGTAGTGATAGTATCAACGGCAATGGTTAGCAGGAGAGGTATATGTGGGTTGATAGCGTGCATAACTACAACAAGATTGGCTTATCGAGCGGGGAGCACTTGAGGATCTCATCGTTTTCGAGGAAGAAGAGATGAACGGTTGTTTCGAAAAAGGGGAGTGGAGGGAGGCGATAACGTGGAATGACTAACTTGTGGGCCTAAACTTATGCATTTGTATTTTGCCTAGCATAAAAGCATATACCATCCACGTGTAACCTTTCGGCAATTTTTTCTTTATTTTCTTGAACAACCAAACACATCTTCATCTTTTTGCTTCTTCACACTTCTCTTTTTCCTTTTTTTTGTCATTTACAACATTTTCTTTCTCATGTTAAATCAAAATTCTAGGATTCGTGCTATCAACTCTACTGCCAACCTCAGAGCCTCAGCCTTCGGCCTTACATGTTGTCATCGATGCACAAGGTCGTTTTAAAACCTGGCCAAGCGTTACCGACACCCACTCTTCCTCTAAAAGATTGTTGATCTCGGTGCATCCCTCGGTAATCAAGCGGATATATAACCATATATACTCTCATGCTCGCATAAGAAAAGACCATGTGGAAGTTAGGAGAGTAAACGAGTGGCGTGCCCCGTGTGAGCGGATGATATCGCCACCGATAGGTGAAAGATTTCGTCTACATCATAATGCGCCCGTGTGGCTTAGAATGCCGGTGTTGGGTGGTGATAGTATCGCCGACCATAATTAGTAGAAGAGGCATATGTTGGATGACAGCGTGAACGACCACAATAAGATTGGTTTATGCAGCACAACGGTGAAGAAGGAAGTAACGGTTGTCTCGAGAAAAGAGGAGTGGAGCGGGCCGATAACGCGGAATGACTAACTTGCAGGCCTAAACTTATGCATTTGTATTTTGCTCCTATAAAAAGGATATGCCATCCACGCCTACATTTTGGAAACTTTTTTATTTCTTTTCTTGAACAACCGAATTCACATTCCTTCCGGATCTCATCATTCCACATTTTTGGCACAGCCAAACAACATAGACAGCCTGGCATGAGCATACATGCATCTGGGGAATAACAGTCCATGATCATGTATGTACCGATCGAGTAATTGATAGACCCGTCACGTCAATGATGAGCGGGCAGAACATACTGGAACGCTTTGACAAGCTCGTGTGAAGATATTTATGACCGTAGTAATTATTAAGAATGACTAGCAGCTCGTATGGACTGTATACCGGAGATACATCTATGATCGTATCAAGTAGACAGAGATTCACCGATCAGTTCTCGCCCGCTGAGAGCGCTTTCATCTTCATGGCCATCTATTGATCTCCAGGTACACACACACACACATGCTTGAAGTCGCGCTTTCCCACGTCTCATCGTACAGAAGATGGTGTTTTCGGTGCACATTCGTAAGCTTGCACTCAACCACGGTTCACACAGCACGTACTGGACCTTAATTGGATGAGTATTACAGTCAAGTGCCAAGTACACGCGGCGAACTGTGCATTCCACCCACACACCTGCACACACTACACACGCGCTCTGTACGAGCCTATCTACTCAACGTGGCTGTTTTATCTGATCCATTCGTGTAGCACCGGAGTAGATCATGTCGACGCCGGTGTGAAAAACATGCATTTTGCCCTACTCAAGTATGTATATTTAGCTAACCTCTATTCTAATGTCGATCTTGGGCGCTTACCGTGAACGCCACCCAACGTCCACCAAGGCCCCAAGTCGATTCCCTGCATGCTCAGCCGAGCGAGCACGAGGCAGCTAGCGGCGCAACGGAGGCAACGGATGTTTCCCCGCGCGACCCAACCGTCGACACGCGTGTTACTTCCGGCGGTCCGGCCCCTAGACGCGCCCATTCTGCATGACCTGGGACTTCGCAGCGATCGAGATGGTGCTGCATGTGTGACAGGCAAACGCAGTTGCGATCGATGGGTTACGGATAACGGCAGGCAACAGCTACCAACCAGAAGTCCAGAACCAGGTGCAGTGCCCGTGCCAGCCGACGGGGCGGGGTAGCGCTACAGTTTGCCATCACGCCATCCAGCTTCGCTTCACTACGGCGGCACGCCTTCCTCCGTCCGCCCATCGACTTTGACCTGACCTGGGAGGATACCTTGAGCTGCACACAAGGTGCTCGAGAGCCTGAAATTGGGGGTTTATTCGTTGATGCGGACCAGACCGGCCATTTTCGACTGATGTTTACAGGGGGAAGATTCAAGTGTGTAACCTTAAACCAGACCAGGATGACAAGTTACTGAATTTCCAAAGGTCAGCGTTTGGTCGCTTCAGAAAAGAGAAAAAGAAACGGTCAGCATTGCGGAGCGACAGAGCTTTCTTCGAGCAGCAGAAAATATTAGCTACGTACTGAAGGTCTGAAGCGTCATGCATGCAAAATATTGCAGCCGTTGGGGTTGGGGAAAGATACATAGTACATGTACCGCAGTGATGAAGGAAAAGATCGATATTTGTCAAACAAAAGAAGGTTGAAAATATGGAGGAGTAATAGCTGCGAATAAAACACTCTTTGTTTGATTCAGAGAAGAAGAATATGGTATTGACCTTCATTCGTAACATGTGGCGAAAACATCTTTTTTTGGGCCTTTTGCTTCTTCATGTTTGTTTGTTTAAAATTTTGATATTTTATTTTGTTTTCATGCTGGAAAAAAATCTAGGTTTCTGATAAGGGAATTATACTCGTGGTCTCTTCACTTAATTGCACAAGTGCTTGGTAGTATGAGCATGCTACCAACCATACCGCAACGACGGACCTCCTCCCGTCTCCACCGCAAGCATGTTTTTTTTTTTTTGATACATACCATTTATATATCAGCGAGACATAATGTCAATACAAATAGTTTCCCGGATGCAATTCGGAAACACACCACGCCAAACCCGACACACTAGCTGATTACAAGAGCGAGCTAACAGATGTGCTGCCACATTTTGTTCGCGTCGCACATGAAAAATAGAACAGGCAGCAAAAGAAGCTCTAAGATGCTTGATGTCTTGAATCACAGGACCACAAACAGATCGGTCCAGGACTGGAGAGTTGATACGATGCACAACCGAGAGACAATCTGAAGCGAGGGAAATCTTCTGTAGACCTTCGCCCATCGCAAAATGCAAGGCTTTTTGGATTGCAATTGCCTCCGCAAGTTCAGGTATGATGACCTCTGGAACACCAAAGCCATAGGAAACAATGCAAGATCCAGAATGATCTCTTATCACTACACCGGCCCCCATGCTCCTGGAAATAGCAAAAAGAGCAGCGTCAACATTTATCATCACCATACCTGCCGGCGGCGGAACCCAGGATGCTGTTGTAGAGGGATCACGCCTATGGTTAGCCTTGGTGATGAACAAGTGCTCCATTGTCATGTCAACATATGCTTTAATTTTCAATGCAAGACAAGAAGGAGCTAGCTTAATATTTTCTTCTCGGAGCTTGTTACGAGCATCCCAAATGTGCCAGCACGTCACTTCAAGAACGGTAGCGGCAAGGTCATCACAGCGAGCCAGAAAGTCAAATATCCATGTCTTGCTGTTTGTGAAACCCTTACGGTACAGATGCACATTGAAGTAATCCTTGACATCAGACCAGACAGCTTGTGCATATGGACAGAAAAGCAACGCATGTTCGATGCGCTCATCAACAGAACAATGCACACAAGCTTTTGATGCAGGAATATGTCTCCGATCAAGCTGCACCCCGGATGGTAAACAATCATGAGCGAACCTCCATAGAGTTATCAACATTTTCCCCGGCGCCCTGATCGCCCAGAGTTTCTTCCAAGAGGCAGCTTCTCCTTGGAGATCAGATGACATACCACGTCCCGGACCACTGCGAAAAGATATAGCCTTTGTTGTCCTCGCCAAATGGTAAGCAGAACGAACCGTGTATATGCCAAAACGAGTATGCGGCCACGATACAAAATCATTGTCGCCATATCGACTGATAGGGAGCTGAAGCACATGATCCGCAACCTCCTCCTCGAAGACTGAACGAACCAGCTGTGTGTTCCAAGAAAAACCATCATCATCAAAGAGAGAATTCACCTTCTGTCCGTCCGAGAGAGGAGATAACAGTTTCAGAA
Organism: Poa pratensis; assembly: GCA_947311845.1. Taxonomy (NCBI): domain Eukaryota; kingdom Viridiplantae; phylum Streptophyta; class Magnoliopsida; order Poales; family Poaceae; genus Poa; species Poa pratensis. Next base: position 65,990,757 of record CAMZMU010000046.1, read on the forward strand.
ATTGAGGTCGCACTCCAGGAATCCAATTATCCTCCTGAATTTTGATTGTAGCACCATTACCCACACCCCATCTGACTCCTTTTTTGACAAGTTCAAGACCATGAAGGATGTTCCGCCAAGTGTAGGATGCAGAACGTGGGCATGTAGCATCCCAAAACTCACCGTTTGGGAAATAACGTCCCTTAAGGACACGAGCACATAGGGATTTCAGTTCAGTCAGCAACCGCCAGCATTGCTTGCCTAACATTGCCTGATTAAACATGCTCAGATCTCTGAAACCCATACCCCCCATTGCTTTTGGAGATGTCAGCCATTCCCATGATCGCCAATGCATTTTCCTCTTGCCATCAGCAAATCCCCACCATTGGTCAGCAATAGCTCTTCTCATTTGCTCACATGTCCCAACTGGTAGCAGGAAACAACTCATCACATAGGTTGGAATTGACTGAATCACAGATTTGAGTAAGATCTCTACTCCTTTCCTAGATAAAGGTCGATCAGACATACCGTTGATGCGCTTCCACATCCGATCATATAAATACCGGAAAGTCAGGGTAGTAGAGCGCCCCACTTCGGTTGGCATCCCAAGATAGGAATCCTGGAGAGAATCATTAAAGACACCAAGTCTTTGTTTAACATCATTCTTGATCTCCTCCCGGCAGCCATTACCGAAAAATATAGATGATTTATCCAGATTATTTTTTTGTCCAGAGCCCTCACAAAAGAGATTGAGGGTATGTTTTAAGGCATCCACACTCCTTCTGTCACTTCTTGGAAAGAAAATGCTGTCGTCTGCAAACAGTAAATGGGAAATAGCAGGACCAAGTCGACCATTTTTAACTCCTTGTAGCACACCTTGGTCCTCCTGTTGTTTTAGCAGACATGACAACCCTTCAGTACAGAGAAGAAAAAGATAGGGACTGATTGGATCACCTTGACGGATACCCCGAGTGGGCACCACAGGCTCTGTGAGATCTCCATTGACACGGACTGCATAACGGGCTGAGGAAACACACCGCATAGCCGAGTCAATCCATGAATCAGCAAAACCCAAGCGAGAGAGGCAGCCACGAAGATAACTCCACTCGACCCGGTCATACGCTTTCATCATATCGATTTTTAGAGCAAAGAAAGGCTTCTTTACTCGTTGAGTTCTAATCGTATGTAAACTCTCAAAAGCAATGAGAGCATTATCCGTGATAAGACGACTAGGAACGAAAGCACTTTGATTCTCAGAAATCACCTCGGGTAGAAGAACTTTAAGACGGTTTGAGAGTACCTTCGAGGCGATCTTGTATAGAACATTGCACAGGCTGATTGGCCGAAAATTCTTGAGATGTTGGGGATTATTTATCTTCGGTATGAGCACAATCACTGAATCACAAAAACCCACTGGAATTGTGCCTCCATTCAAGAAACTTCTAACAGCGCTGCAAATTTCCTTGTGCAAGAAGTCCCAATGGGTTTGATAAAAAAGAGCCGGGAAGCCATCCGGTCCTGGCGCTTTCGTGGGACCCATTTGGAACAACGCGGTCTTGATCTCCTCATCAGTATACTCTTTGCAAAGAGACTCATTCATCTCATCAGTGATCTTACGAGGGATGGCATCAAGAACCGTGGCAGCTGATGGACATGGTTCTGAACTGAATAAATGCCCATAAAAATGGTGCACCATACCCTTGATCTCGTCCATGTCATCACATTTGGATCCATCATCACGGGTAAGGCTGGTAATTCTGTTTGTGCGCCTCCTAGCTGAAGCCCGTGCATGAAAAAACGAGGTGTTTCTGTCTCCCTCGCGGAGCCAGTCCACCCTTGATCGTTGTCGAGCCATTACTTCTTCCCTTTCAAATAATTCACATAGTGATTGTTCTATCTTTCGGATCTCTTGAATATCTGACTCCGTTGAACACCGCAGCGCCTTCAGCTTACGCTCCAGTTGGAGAATTCCTTTGCGAACAGAACCAAAAGAATCATGACTCCATTTTTTAAGAGAACCCGCGAGACGCCGCAGGTTATCACATGTGGACTGCAGGGACAAAGAGCTGTCCTTCCCTTCAATCCAGGCCTTTTCCATCACTTCCCTGTAATCCGGTGCTCTAAGCCAAGCCGCTTCAAAACGGAATTGTTGTTGCACCGACATTGCACGCATCTCCTCTGCTAGGGTAGACAGCGTGATTGAAATGGCAAAGTGGTCAGACGAGGTGGTGATCACATTTTCCACCTTGTAGTTGTTGAATAGCTCCATGAAATCACCATTCGCCACAGCTCGATCTAACCTGACTCGAACCAGACCATCTCCAACCTGTCTATTGTTCCACGTAAATTTTGGTCCTGTGAACCCCAAGTCCACAAGTCCACAATCATCCAAACAGTCACGGAACAGGGACATCTGGGCATCTGATCGGTCGCTGGTCCCTAGATGTTCGTCGCTGCAAAGAACCTCATTAAAATCTCCGCAACAAATCCACGGACCCCTCCATTCTGAACGCAGCCGTGATAACAGACTCCAAAACTCATGACGCAAATCACGGCGAGGTTCACCATACACGAACGTTGCACGCCAGGGGGTGCAATCATCCTTTGATATAACCACATCAATACAATGGGAGTTAAAACCTTTGAGAGATACAGTGTACGGATGCAACCAAAATAAAGCCAAGCCTCCACTGAGACCAACACTGCTAACAGCAAAACTACCAGAGTATCCAAGAGACCACATGAAATTTTGAACCCTGGAGTCCTTCATCTTCGTTTCAGAGAGGAAGAGGAAGGTAGGTCGAAAGAACCTCACTAACCAGCGAAGCTCGCCAACTGTCGAGTCCGACCCAAGCCCTCGACAGTTCCAGCATAACAGATTCATTGCGTCTGGCAGGGCTGCACCGCAGCCTCTGCCTGATCCGCGGATCGAGATGAAGTCGAGGAAGTTCTCTGCTTCTTGTTTGAATCTGCCGCTGAAATCTGGCCTCCCCCAGCCGCGGCGGACTGAACGGAGGCATCTGTCCCCTTGCTACCAGTAAGAACCATTGGCAGCTGGGAAGTCTCCTGCTCTTCGTATGGCACCCGCACTTTCGGCCGGTACACCTTACGTTTCTGTCCACTAATCTGAGCGTGCTTTCCTGTAGCCGCAATGCCTGTCTTGCCATCTAAATTCAGCTTATTGCCATCCTTAGATGTGGTGGCCTTGGCACGACTAGCCCTTGGCTTCCTTGGTTTCTGAAGTGAGTTACCCTCACCCGCAGTCTCCTTCTCGTGCGCCCTAGTCTGCGCATAAGTTGGTGCAGCTGCACCATCACTTGGACCCGGAGCTGTATTGCTGGAATAAGAGCTCTGGCCCGATTTAGCCCCTGAAGATTTCTTCTTTCTGTCATCCGGGACACTTAGTCTGGAGCCATGATAAGGTAGAAAACCCTCAGCATCTCGCTCTCCTGGCGTTGGACACACAACAGACGAATGCCCCACACGACCACAGGAAAAGCAAAACAACGGCAATCGCTCATATTGCACCTGATAAACATCAGTAACTTGCCGCTTCTGAGAGTACACCGACACACACCGCATCAAGGGTTCAGTCACATTAACTGAGACTCTAACACGCAGGTAGTCACCCCATGCACGCCCCTTGTCGTCGACCTCCATCTTCTCCACCTTGCCCAAAGTGGATGCCAAAGCTTTGCCTCGGCTATCATTCATTAGACCAAAAGGGAGGTTCAGAATATGAGCCCACAACGTCAGTTTATCAAAGCAGATTTCACTGGGTTTGAGAGCTGGATCAAAATCCTTCAACAGTACACAATTGTTGCTGATCTTCCATGGCGATTCTCCAATCACCCGGTCCTTGTCTGCCTTGCTCACAAATTCAGCCAGAAAAAGGTTTGCCCCCAAAGGATGAAACTCGAGACCCCTAGGGTTACCCCATGCAGGCCGCAGAACAGCCTTGATCGTCGAAATATGGAAGGTGTTAGGAGCCAAAACCTTTCCAACTAGCGCCCAAGTCGGACAGCCTGGGTACTCTTCGTCTTCATCCTCGAGAACGAACGCCGTAGATTCCTGAGTCGTGAGGTTGAGACGACCAAGCATCTCCGCCACGTTGTCCCCTGCTGAAGGAGAAGCAGGATCCTTCGCAGCAGAAGAAGTACCCTTGCCAGCCAAATCCGAAATTCGGATCGACAGATTTCCTCTTGGCACCGAAGCACCACCAGGAATAGAAACTCCAGATTTCGCAGCCGCCTCCGTCATCTGGGGAACGACCACGCACGGCTGCACGCAGACGTCAGAGAGAGCAGGGGTGGGGATGCGGAGGAGGAGGAGGAGAGACGAGATCGTGGGGATCGCCGCCCTCAAAAGGAGTCGAGAAACCAGGTTGCGCCGCCGCCGCCTGTGGGATCGCGGGAGCCTAGGTAACCGACATAAACGGGCCGCTTCTGGGCCTTGTCTAAGCGCACCGGCCAATTAGCACTCACCGCAAGCATGTTGTTATACAGTAAGGGCAGAACAAGGGTCCACCGAGACCATTGATCTGTTGACCTAAAGGGGGAAATGACACGACTTAGCATAATCAATATATGTGCAAACTTAGTAAAACATAATATGTGCATTTCGATCTTCATTGCTACATCAATACCAATTACGGAGCAAACACATATTGTCAGGTGATTATTGAACCCACATGAACATGTGATACTCATTTCCTTGTCGAAAAAATGGGAGACACATTTACCAAGAAAAAAATCCAATAAAACAACATGCTTGCGGATCAATGATAACCTCTTCATATACACCTCATACACTCTAGAATTTTCAATTAGGCTATACATAACCGCAAAGAAGAATGCACTTTGAAAATGCATACCTCAATATAATTAAGAATATATGCATGCGATGTGATTGTCACAGAATCATCCGCAGATGCATGCATTTGTAATTTTAAGTTCTTATCTTCTCACATATAAGATCACTTCATTTAAAGATACTTTTAGGGGATGACTTCTCTAAATGCAAAAAACTAACTTAAATATTTAAAATTATACAATTTGAATATAGCACACTACAAGTGTATTTTTCAGCGGTCGATGTTAGAACTGTATAATAATAAGCAAAACTAGTATTTAGCAACGGCAATGTGTACTAGTTGTGCAAAATATGAAATATAACAATATAGTAGATAAGATTGCACTGTAAAAAATAATTATTTATGAACAAGTACGAAATTATAGCGTAAAGTCCATTTATCTTAACTCTAGGGAAAACAAACATACTGCCCAATAAAATGGAAGCCACCTGGTATGCCATCCTGATTTCATTAAACCGAATCCAACAAAAAATATTCTTTACCAAATGTCGGATGTATGCTACTGATCTGAAATAATAACACCGATTCAGTTAAGTCAAGAACCAATCATTATTCATTGTGAAATCAGTCCAATATTATATTTTAGACATGTTCTATTTCTACGATTAGATTCTAGACATTTTTTCTTGTTTATACATAAGAACAACTAAATCTAAATCATCCTTAACTAAATCACTCACACGTTGACATGGGTGTACATCTCGGGTACCCTACCATGAGGGTACCTGGTGCACGTGACGACTGAGGCCCAATATCGAAGAGTCTATTCGAAGCCCAAAGACAAAGACCCAAGAAGATGGAGTACCCTCCAAGATTAGACATAGCCATAGTCGGTTTAGAACTTTCCATATGTGTAAACTAGGTCGGTTAAAAAACTCCCGAGACCCAGCCTATTTAAAGGCTGGGAGGGGCGCCGATCTAGAGGCAAGCCATACTCGAACCACCAAATCTCTTGCAAGATCGACATCTCGCCGGAGCCTCCTTGTAACCTCATAATCTCCACGATCAATAACAGACAAGCAGGAAGTAGGGTCTTTACCTCCTCCCGAGGGGACTGAACCTGGGTAAATCTTTGTCTCTGCTTGTCAGCCGACGAAACTACCAACACTACCACGTTTTCTCCCCATAATCTCAACCCTAGGTCCTTAACCATGGGATTTGGTGAGGATACCCCTCATCAATTGGCGCCGTCTGTGGGAAAGAATAGTGCTGGACTCACGGTTTCTTCGGTTCCATCGGAAGTCGGCGACTCGCCGATCGGATCTACAAACAGCAACTCGCCGGCTGCGTCAACAAACCAGAACTCGCCAACTCAGGCGGCACACGGCAACTCGCCGGCTCACTCGACAAACGACGACACGCCAGCTTCACCCGCAAAGAGTGCATCAGATCCTCTGATGGATTTCGAGCCGTACTCGCCAGAATTCCAGGAGGCCTTCTCCAATCTCGAGTCAGGTTTGGGTTTAACCGTTGGTTCGTTCAATTTTTTCGTCAACAAGCTTGGTGTGCAGGACTTGACGGATCCACGCCAACTCGCGACTTCCGCACCCGAGACTACATCGGCTGCGACACCTTCGACTGCGGATCCATCTGCGTCCATACCATCGCCAAATCTCCAAGCTTGTTCATCTGCAACAACCATGTCGACTCGAGAGATGAACGAACTCATCGACGAACTCCAAGGAGAGGAGGCCGAATCAGCGTACCCCACAAACGATCCCGAGTTCGATCTACCACTCGATGACACCTTCGACTGCGGGATCTCCTTCATCGACTTCGACGAGCCCGACACTCATATCGACAGCCACGTCGACTTCGAGATCTGCACCAGTAACAACCTCGACTTCGAGATCCATAACGATTTCGCCGACATCGAGATGAGCATAGGCGACGAAGGCGTCGACAGCGAAATCCGTCCAGACGAACCACTCGATGGACACATCGACTCTGACATGATCCTTGATGACGACGTCGAGTCCACGGTGGGACTCGAAAACACGTACACATACCCTCGGGTGATACCCCAGCAGGTCTACGTCACCTTCACCGCAGAATCATCAGGTGCTGCGGCCAGCCGCAGGCCTACAGAATTCCCGTGCACAGTTACTATGCCGGACGGAGTTACCACTCTCACAATCACTGCTGAGATGGCAGCAAAAGCAGACAAAGTCATCAAGGAGTGCACAATGATGCCTATAGAGGCAACACGGGAGGATATGTTGACCTTCCAGTACTTCACCTGGCAGGAAACTCTTCGACTGCAGCAGATCAGAGCAACACTCGAAGAGCGTAAAAAGCAAGCTAGCTTGTCGAGTACGCGCAGAAGGCAGCTCTCCCTGAGCTCTACCGGGCAAGCAGACACAAGACTCAGATCAAGGTTGTCACACCTCTCGCCGGAGGAGAGGGCGGCACTCACCCGCAATCTAGGCAACTCTTTCATGACATACGACGCGGAAGGAGTGCCAATACCCAAAACTGCCGCGGGTGCTCTCTTTACCGCCGCAGCATACATCGACGCAATCAAGCCTCCAGCTGATGACCGCAACGCAAAATTGCATCGCCAACAGATCAAATCACTCGCCTTAGCAGCAAAGGCTATATGCAAATTCCAACAGCTCCAGAGGGAGTCGAGATCGAGCCATAGTTGACACACGTCGTGAAGAGCATAATCGCAGTGGTCGCCGCCACCACTCGAAGGAAAGAAGCAGCTCGTGTAGGCGCAGGTCCAGGAGCAAATCACGCAGATCTTATAGCAGCGACTCATACTCTGATCCGGAGCCTCAGTCACATGGGGCCTCATGCTTCACTCGACAAGTCCGCGAGACGCGGATGCCCAAAGGGTTCAAACTCACATCCGAACAACCCAAGTACACGGGTCGACAGGAACCTTCCGGGTGGCTAGAAGACTACAGGCTGGCTGTTGCATGCCAGCGCGGCACGAACACCACAGCCATGCAATACATACGACTCATGCTCGAAGGCACAGCCCGCGACTGGCTCAAGGCCCTACCTTCATCAAAATACGACTCGTGGGATCACTTCCGCGATGACTTCATCAAAAACTTCGAGCCTCTATGTGAGTGCCCAAAAACATTTGAGGAGCTCCGAGCTTGTGTTCAACGGTCAGACGAAACGTTGAGGTCATACATCAGACGATGGACCGAGATACGTAACTCAGTTGGAGTAGTTTCAGAAGATATGGCCATGGAGGCTTTTGTCATGGGCCTCGCCAGGCGAGACTTCAAAGAAGCACTTGGCCGCCAAAAGCCAAAATCTGTAACTCACCTCTTGCAGATCGCGACTGAGTGGGCAGATGGAGAAGATATGGCACACACCACACGCGGGTCCTCACCTCGTGACAAACATGAGAATATCAGTCGAAGCCACAGAGACTCATACAGAGATGACCGCAGGCGCAAACGTTCAAAACGTCACTACGACGATGATAGACCCAGTTCATAGCGGCTGGGTTCCCCACAGCCCGCAACGACCAAGACAGAAGCGACCGACGATCAGAAGATCGACGGGACACTCGAGACGATCGACGGGACAGTCGAGATGATCGCTGGGATAGTCGAGATGATCGCCGGGACAGCCGAGGCCGCGGCCAATGCAGTGATAGCTACAAGAGGAAGGACAGGCGCAAGTCAAGATCCGGGGCACAATCCGAGCGATCATTCGAAGAGAAGATGGATGCTGATTGCAGATTACACTTGTACAAAGGAGAAGACGGAAAACTACGCTCCAATCATTCGATGAGAAACTGCAGGGAATTGGAACAAATGGCGTCTGATTACATAAACCTCAGAAAGGCAACAGCCGCACAAGCACACGCACCCCGCCCGTGCCTCAGCCAAACAATGTGCCAGTTCTCATGGCTCCACCTCCACCACCACAGCCTCATGCAGGCGGCAACATCGCGGGTGCCATACAACCTGTACCTCGGGTGGACGAACCTCAGTACCCTCCACCCCAAGGGCAGATGTACATGATACAGAAAGGTCGCCCTTCCAACAGGGAGCAAAAACTTCGCACTCGACAAGTAAACATGGCAGTCATGTCGCCTCCTGCGGTGACTGAATTCTTGAAGGGTTCTGAAACCGCAATAAGTTTCAGCAGAGAGGACCACCCTCCGTCGGTTGTTCGCCCGGGGCACTCTGCTCTGGTACTCGATGCACAAATTGGAGGCTACACCATGTCCAAGGTGTTCATGGATGGTGGCAGCGACATAAACATAATCTTCGTAGATACGCTCCGCAAAATGAACAGGTCAGTCGAAAACCTGTCAAGGTCCTCAAATACCTTTCACGGTATCATCCCAGGCAAAGCAATAAGCCCAAAAGGCACCATACAACTCGATGTAACGTTCGGGGACAAAAACCACTTCAGGACAGAGTCGATTGAGTTCGAAGTGGTCGACTGGAAGTCACAATACCATGCTATACTTGGACGCCCGACGTTCGCTCGATTCATGGCGGTGCCACACTATGCATACCTCCAGCTAAAAATGCCCGGACCAAAAGGAGTAATCACAGTCAAGGGAAACTTCAAAAGTCCGATTCTTGCGATCGGGAATTCAGCAAAATCTCAGAGATGTTTGGCATGGAAGCAACGTTCGCCGAGCTAGCGGTCTCCAACGACAGAACACTTATGCCGGAACACAAAAAGATGGCAGTCGACAGAGCATTCAACGCCACCAATGACACAAGGTCACATCAAGTGCACCCGACTGATCCGACCAAGACAGTTAATGTCTCGTCGAGTCTACCTATCGCATAGGAAAGCGCGCTCGTCGAATTCCTCCGTGAGAACTGGGATATATTTGTGTGGTGTCCAGCAGACATGCCAGGTATTCCCAGGGAATTCGCCGAGCACTCTCTATAATTATTTCCAGAAGCTAAACCAGTCAAGCAAACGATGCGCCGTATATCCGGCCCCAAAAGAATCGCAGTCGAAGCCGAGGTCGATAGATTACTCGCAGCAGGTGTCATCAGAGAAATCAAGAAGTCACACTAGGTGGCCAACCCCGTACTCGTGGAGAAGAAGAACACAGATATCCTTCGGATGTGTGTAGATTTCACAGCACTCAATAAGTGATGTCCAAAGGATCATTTTCCACTACCTCGAATCGACCATATCGTCGACTCCACCGCCGGGTGCGCCCGCTTGTCCTTCCTGGACGCTTACTCGGGTTACCATCAGATAAGGATGAAGGAAGAAGACGAAGAGAAAACGGCGTTCATAACCCCACTCGGGGTCTACTGCTACACCACAATGCCTTTCGGGCTCAAGAACGCAGGCGCAACCTACCAGCGCATGATGCAAGACTGTCTCAAGAAGCAAATTGGGCGAAACTTCCAGGTCTATGTAGATGACATAGTCATCACAACAAGGGAGGAAAGAACACTACTCGATGATTTGCGAGAGACGTTCGCAAACCTCAAACGCCTCCACATCAAGCTCAACCCGAAGAAGTGCATGTTCGGCGTGCCAGCCGGACAACTCCTCGGGTACCTCGCCTCAGCACGAGGAATTGAAGCAGACCCGGAGAAAATACATGCCATCTTGACGATGCAAAGGCCTTCAAAGCTCCACGACGTGCAGAAGTTGGCGGGTAGAGTCGTAGCACTCAGTCGATTCATCAGCAAGCTGGGCGAAAAAGCACTCCCGTTCTATCGACTGATGAAGAAGGCAGACAAATTCGAGTGGACGCCCGAAGCCGAAGCAGCCTTCACGGACCTCAAGCGAGTCCTCACAAGCCCTCCAATCCTCGTCGCACCATGGGAACGCGAGCCACTATACCTATACGTCTCTGCAACTAACAGGGTGGTGAGCACCGTATTGGTGGTCGAACGCAGGGAGGAGGGACACACCCAAAGCATACAACGCCCAGTCTACTACTTGAGCGAAGTTCTCTCTATATCAAAACAGCGGTACCCGCACTATCAAAAGCTGGCTTACGCCGTGTTCATGTCTTCAAGTAAGCTGACGCATTACTTCTCCGAGCACCCGATCACTGTAATCAGCACCTCAGGGATCGGAGACATCCTCACAAACCCCAATGCAACTGGGCGAGTCGCAAAGTGGCTCATCGAGCTAGCACCAAGAGACATCAAGTATGATTACCCAAAGGCCATCAAAGCACAAGTCTTACCCCGACTTCCACACTGAGTGGATTGAAGCTCAGCTCCCAGGAGCGCCAAATGTGTCCAACTCATGGACAATGTACTTTGACGGCTCGAAGAAAAACGAAGGTGCAGGCGCAGGTGTCATACTCACATCTCCAAAAGGCGACAAGCTCCGCTACATTCTGCAAATGGGGTTCGAGTTCCCATCAAACAATGAAGCAGAATACAAGGCCCTGATCCACGGCATGAGGATGGCCAAAGCCATCAGGTGCACTCGACTGATGTCGTGGGTTGTCACGTCAGGTGTCATAGATGACTTCGTAGGTGTGGGATTACGCGAGTCAAGCATCTCCGAGCTTGGGATCGCAGGAACAAAGATCAACACAGATTTACCCAGGTTCGGCCCCCTCAATGTGAGGTAAAAGACCTACTTCCTGCCTACCCTAGATTGGTATTGATATGATAATCGAGGTGTTACAATGGAGGCGATCCGATCTGGTACTCGCCGTATGAACTAGGGTTTTGGGCTTGATAGCTTGACCCCGTCTAAGTCCTGCGAGTCCTCTTTATATACACAGAGGCTCGCTAGGTTACAAAGGAAACTTCCCCATAAGGAATATGTCCACAGAGCCTACTCGGAGACTACTTGGTCTTCACGTCCTCCGGGATATGTCTTCTAGATCTTTCTCCTTATGGCGGTTAATATCGGGCTTGCCCCCAAGTGGGCCTTTGTCCATGAGAGTAAAGTAGGTCGCATTGGGCGCGGGTTAATCCAGAAAGTATTCCCCCGACATTAGCCCCCAAGTTTAGCTTGGATTTCGAGTGAAGGCTTTTTTGTCTTTAACAAACCCCTGAGCCGCGCACGTGAATTATCCCAGCTGAACTCCAATTTTCATATTTCCAATCTGCGGCTTATAACTTTCCTTGGCGGCTCAAGAACGCGACTTAACTGCCTGACGGTTGATTTTCAGATCTAAACGTCTTCCGCGTCTGGGCTATTTATCTTGGCTCATCGTTTTTCCCAGCGTTCGCATCACGCATCCGCTGCTCCTTTCCGCGCCTCCAATCTCGCTTCTCGTACTCACAATCCTTCGGGAGAGATCTCCATCAATCTGAGAAAATGTCTCGCCGCAAGTGCAACTGGGAAGGCTCGTGGGTCGACGAAGATTTCCTGGAATCCCTATCTATTCGGGGCCTTCTTCCGCCAAAAGATCAATGCGAATGGCGGCGGCCGGTGAGGAGGTAATTCCCAACCCTCAACCAGGAGTAGTGATATTTGCGGAGCATGTTGAGCGTGGGTTCAAGCCCCCGGCTCTCTCTTCTTCCGCTCCTTGATGCAGCGGTTAGGTCTCCGCTTCCATGATATTGGCCCTAATTCGATGTTGCAAGTGAGCAACTTCCACGTCCTCTGCGAAGATTATCTGGGTATCCCGCCTTCAATAGATTTCTGGCTTGCTCTTTTCAATTGCAATAGTCAAAGGGAAACCACAGATGGTCCTTTTCTCCAATGCGGCGCCATTTCCTTCCAACGCCGTAGGGGTAGTATTTTCCCAAAACTAACCCTTGCCAAGAAAATCAAGGATTGGCAAAGGACATTCTTCTATTGTAAAAACACTTCTCCTGAGGGTGAAATTCCTCTTCCTCTTTGGTCTCCTCTTCCCTTCGAGGCTACCGATGCTCTGTCTTCTAAATCTGATCCTTCTTCGTTGCCCTTTATCGAATCCCTTCTAGACAAGGTGAGGGCGCTGACACTCCATGGTCTCACTGGATTAGATCTCATATCTTGCTGGACTAAGTGGCGAATTCAGCCTGTGAGTCGCCGCTCGCGACTTATGGTGGATTTCACTTGTCATGCAAACGACGTCGACCGTACTTGCCCTGAAGATTGGGACAAAGGGGAATGGATAAATTTCATTCGCCGAGTGACGGACGAGGATATCGACTCGTATGATAACGTCGGGCTTGCTCCCTTCTGGGCTGAGCACAAGCCTTTTGTGGTAATGTTTACTTGTCACCTGTTTCCTCGAAAATTCCTTCTCCAAAATTAATTATTTCTGACCTGAGCTCCTTTTCAGATCGATCCCTATTTCTGGGTTCTTCCCTCAGAGGACGCCGACTTGAACCAAGAAACGGCTGAGTCGTCAAAGCAAGCCGCAGCCTTTGGCGAAGATACAGTTATGCACGATATTGTCTCGATCCTGAGGGCAGTGCTTCTGAAGAGGAGCAACAAATGGCCGACGCTCTTCTGTCCTCGACTCCAAATACACCTTTCTTGGAACTTCCTGAGGTGCCTCGCAGGTCCTCGAAGCGTATTTTATGCAAGAGCTCAGAAGACCCCCGCAGCCTGAGAAACGCCGCAAAGCCTTGGCGTTACTGGTAGAAACAAGAACTGCCAAATCTTTAAAACTTGCTGATCCCAACAAGGCTGCTTTCTCTTCCGAGGCTGTTGCAAAGGACTGCTTCTCAATAAGCTCGGGTAATTGTTTGCGACTCTCCTTTTCCTTTTGTGCTTGCGTATTTTTGGCAAGGAATTGCTGATCACCACTTCTTTTCATACTCTGTAGGTTCAGATTTGCAAGGTTTATCTTCTCCTTCCTCTGGTTGCCTGATGAAGAGTATCCGTGTCGCCTCTGGGTATGGTTCGCCTTCTTTTCAATGTTGCGGCTCTGCTAGGTCAGCTTATTAACCCATCAATGTTTTGCAGGGCCATGCCTGAAGAGGATACCAAGTCTAATTCTCATCCCACTTCTTCTCAGCCAGCTATGAGCGAGGATGATGCTGCTGATGAAAACGTGGGAAACAGTAATGGTGCGACTCATCCAAGGCCCTCCCTGGAGGGAGGTATTGCTGATGCGGCTCCTGCCACGACCCAGTCGCAGCTCCATCCGCAACTCCTACGTTGGTAGGGTATCCACTGAAGATAGAATTCCAGCTCCAGGAAATAGTTCCAAGTCAATTGCGGATGCCATAATTGCTGCTGGAGATAAGCATGCTGCTCTGCTGCGCGGCCTAGTTGAGCAATTTTCTTCAAGTCCTACATAGCCCCCAAGGATCAAAACCTTGTGTCATCGCACGGGGTGTTGATTCTTTTCCTGGCTCCAAATCTCGAGCCCCCAAGTTCCTGGATATTTCCATGCATTTTGCTCTGTTTATTTTCAGCTTGAACTGTCCTTGCTTGATGCTTCTGGCTCAATAAAGGGTAAAGGCATTTCCATAGATCATCCTGAAGTGATGCAGTCTCCCCTGGAGCAGCATAATGAGGTCATTAGGGACCAAGATCAGGAAATAAAATCTCTCAAAGGTCAACTCGACTCCTGTGAAGAGCAATTTAAAGAACTTGAAGCCGATATGCAGCAGCGACTCATGGAGAAAGACGAAGTCATTAGATCTTTGCGAGAAGGGCTGACTCTTAAATCTGAATTGATTGATCGTCTGAAGGAGACCACGCAAAGGAACTCGCCGCGCGAGATGAAAAATATAACTCGCTGTTCAAAGCCTTTGAGGGTTTTGGCTCCATGGTCAAATCAGCCATCCTGCAGCTTGCTGGTTCGTCTTTTATTCCTTTAATCATATATTTTGGGTAACCAACGTGAGTCTCTGACTTGTTTCTTGCCTTTTCTTTCTTGACATAGGGCCTGAGGCCCAGTGTCCCGCTCCAACTTGAAGGATCAACTGGTATATCTGTCTGACTTCAGCCAGCGCTTCTTAAAGGTTACCAAGGAAGTTATGACGGTAATCTCTCCTGCGACTGATGGCCCAACTCTTGCGAGTATTGGATAAATAAACTGCTCAAGGCTCCGCATTACGTCTCTGATTGGAAACGATCCTCTGCTCGCGCCGGAGCCGCGCATGTCTTGACATTGCTCCGAGCATATTATCCAGAGATAGATGTTGGCAAGGTTGCTCGCCACGGCCTGGCGATGAGCGCGGATGATACTGAACTGCCAATAAGCGAGTACTTCGATATCTGGAAAGGGATGCGCGGATATGCCACAAAATTTGTTGATAACTTAGACTTGGGCACTTATCTCGAAAAATTCAATCTTGATGGGAGCAAGGTGCAAAGGAAAAGTCCACAGGAGCTGAGTCATCTCGGGCTGCTACTCCAGCAACAGTATCTGGTGGCCCTTCTGCCTCGTCTGGCGGTGCCCTGATTATTAGGGCACCTGCGACTGCAACTGCGAGACAAGCCGCGCCAATTCCCACTCCTGTAGCTCGGAAGAAGAAAAATAAATAATGTGGGACATGCCCGTTAGTCTGTAAGACATTCATGTATTATAAACAGTATTTTGGTGACCTATAAGCAGGTTCTTTTCATGATAATTCCATTAAGTAGACGCTCGCGCGGCTCAGTATTTCCTAGGAACATGTGTGTTCAGGGTCGAGAGCGGCCATGATAGGCAATCAAGCTCGATTGACGCCACACCCCAGTACTTTGGCCGCATAATGCAAGACGCTTCTAGCTTAAGGATTGCCACTAGTTTGGCAAAATTTGAGGTGCGATTGGTACTCGCGATGCTCGTAAGGAGCCCTCAAGGGTCAGTGATATATGAAATTCAAAAGACTCAGCGACTCAATGATAGTTGAGGCGAAACGACAAACCCTTGAATGTCAAGGGTGCCGGCTTTATTTCATAATCACTCGATGTTTTACAGGGTGTTACAGGATGATGCAGGCCCTTTAATGCGGGTTTTCTATTCCCCGCAGGCCATGCATACTTGATACTCATCGCACTTAGTTGCGAATTAATACTCCTAACGGAGTGGGTTGAACACCTGATTGGTTCAATTTTGAGTCGCTAAAAGCGACTCGGGTCGAGCATGATAGCTCCGATGTATGTCTCATGTTGAAGCAGAGAGCAAGTCTGTTTAGCCGCACTGATCTGCGACTTATGTAGAGTTGAGTTTGCTTTGTAAGGACTCACGATAACTGAGCCTCTTTGGCTGGGGTTGTTGATCGAGGCTGGGTCTATGCACATGCGCCATCTTGTCTTCTTTTTGTATCAAAGCGACCTCTGGGGCATTGTCTTGCTGATGCGCGACTTCTCGGTGGGTATTTACCATCCGGTGGCTGCATCCTGTTGGCCGCTTCCGCGGTACCTCCAACGCGACTCGCTTTGAGCTGCGATTACCGATCTGCGACTGATATCCGTGTGAGGAATTGGCGATGCAAGCTTCTTCTGCGAGTACTGAGCCTGCGTTCTCGCATTCTAACGCTCTCTGCCTGTCTCCATATATTGTAATAACACCGTTTGGTCCTGGTATCTTTAACTGTAGGTAGACGTAGCAGGGGCGGGCGGTAAATTTGACATAGGCTTCTCTTCCAAAGATCGCATGATATGAGCTTTTGACTGCTACAACCTCAAAGTCTAGGAGCTCTGTGCGGAAGTTCCGCTCTGTCCCAAAGCTAACTTCAAGTGTTATCTTTCCGATTGGTCGCGTAACAGCTCCTGGGATTATTCCTTGAATTTCTTTCCTGGATGGTCGCAGCCTCGTCTCGGGTATATTCATTCTTTGGAGCGTGTCTTGATATAGGATGTTCACTCTTCCTCCTCCGTCCATTAGGACCTTACTTAACTTGTATCCCGCGACTTCAGGCGTTACCACAAGAGCTGGCTGTCCTGGATCTCTTACTTCTGGGGGTGATCGCCGCGACTCCAAATAACCGATTGCTCTGTCCAGCGTCGGTACCTTTCTGGCGTTGAAATCTGACCGCTCCTCCGGCTTCCATCCGTTGTTTGTACTTCCACTGTATGAAACTGTCCTATGTTTCTTCTAGGTAAAACGTCAGGCCCTTGATGAGAGCTAGATTTATCCTTGTGCTGCATTGACCTGCTGCGAGCTATCTGGCGTCGCCTTCTTTCCACCTCCGGTAATAATGACATTGCGCCTTTGTGTGACTCGCTGGCCTGCCATCTCTCCTACGATGTAAGTCGCAAGGAACGTCGAAGATCCCCTTGCAGTTATTAGGGAGTAAGGCCTTATCATGCCCTTGCTCGTTCATGGTGTGCGCGATGTTCAGTTTGCGCGACCTGCAATTTCCCTGTTGGGTTCTGTGATAAGCCGCCTGTCCCCTTATCTGTCTTTGCGTACTTGTCAGCTGTTGCCAAAAGCTGGTCGAAACTATCAATCTTGTGCTCAGCGCGACTTAATTTGTGCACCAGCGGCTCAAATCTACAGTTCTTCCTCATAGCTTGTATTGCAGCCTGTACTGTTAAGTTTTTGGTGGAGCCAAGGATCTCTGCGATTCTCTTGATCCAGTCACCGCTTGATTCATCCTCCTTTTGAATGCATTGTCTAAGGCTTTTCATGTCTTCTGTTTGGAATCTGTTGATGAACTTGTCCTTCAAGTCTTCCCATGTGCTTATTGATTTTGATGGCAGCCTTAACAGCCAATCCCTGGCTTCTCCCTGTATTGCCAAGTGGAAATATTTCGCGCGCACTTCCTGAGTTACATCAGTCCCTGTCATGCTTGCCTCATAATCTTCTATCCATAAGGCAGGGTCTTGGTCACTGCGATAGGTGGTGACTTGCTGCGACTCGCCGAAGTTCGGGGGAAAATGAGTGAGCCGTATTTCCTCTCCAAAACATGCTGGTCCTTTCAATAATGAATAGGAGTTTACTGGCGCTGAATCTTCATCTGAATCGGTTTCAATCTGGGATGGCTGAGTCGCTCCGGACGTCCGTGACTCTCCTTCTATCTTCTTCTCTTTTTCCAATGATACCTGCAAACCTGCTAGCTGGTTGACCACTTCTTCGACGCTGCACTTTTCTCCTCCCCATGATACCTCGTTTTGCGGCTCATTGGGCGTGACTCCATACATATTTGCTTGTTGTAAGGCAGCGGTTTGCAGTAGGTCGATCGCATGGCGAGCTTCCTTATCATCCTGTGTGTCTCCAACCGGTACTATTTTCGACAATATTTCTATCGCGGCATATACGTTGCTTTCTGGGTCGCCGTGGAACTGTGATCTCTCTCTCCTCTGTCCATCTTAATCTGATGCTTTTGCTGCCAACGACGGAGTCGCCAATCTTCTTCTTGGATTTCTTGCGCTCAGATGTCGCCTTGGTTCGGACCGCCTGGTGCTTTGGCTGCCAGCGACGGAGTCGTCGACCTTCTTCTTGGAGTTTTTTGCGCTCAGCCGCGAGTCTTTGTGCCTCTTCACGAGTTCTGTCCTGATAGCTTCAATTTCTTCAATCTTGAGATTCCTTCCTGATTTGGTAGAGATCCCCAAACAGGTCTTGACGGGACGGGGATGGGTAGTTTTGCTGTAGCTTGTTGTAGCTCCTCCAACACGCGGACCCTGACCGGCCGCAATTCCTCCACCGACCGCTTCTTGAGTCGCATCTATAGATCTGCGACTGACGGATCCGACGAAAACTTTTACTGATCCGATGGGAACAATGTATCCAAACTCGATGCGATCTGCCTCGGGTCCCCACTCTGAGTCGTCGATGAAGGGGACTCCATTGATGTCTTCAACCTGGCCGATGGCGATGTCCTTGAAGCCTGATTTCGATCCTGCGCGGAACGTGACGCTCTTGACCGCAGGCCCCACGGTGGGCGCCAACTGTCGTGGGTTTGTCACGTCAGGTGTCATAGATGACTTCGTAGGTGTGGGATTACGCGAGTCAAGCATCTCCGAGCTTGGGATCGCAGGAACAAAGATCAACACAGATTTACCCAGGTTCGGCCCCCTCAATGTGAGGTAAAAGACCTACTTCCTGCCTACCCTAGATTGGTATTGATATGATAATCGAGGTGTTACAATGGAGGCGATCCGATCTGGTACTCGCCGTATGAACTAGGGTTTGGGCTTGATAGCTCGACCCCATCTAAGTCCTGCGAGTCCTCTTTATATACACAGAGTCTCGCTAGGTTACAAAGGAAACTTCCACCATAAGGAATATGTCCACCGAGGCCTACTCGGAGACTACTTGGTCTTCACGTCCTCCGGGATATGTCTTCTAGATCTTTCTCCTTATGGCGGTTAAATATCGGGCTTGCCCCTATGTGGGCCTTTGTCCATGCGAGTAAAGTAGGTCGCATTGGGCTGCGGGTTAATCCAGAAAGTATTCCCCCGACAACTGATGATCTACGGTGACTCGAATCTTGTGGTGCAGCAACAATGAAGGCCTGCGATGCAATCGCAGACAACATGATCGCCTATCGAGACCTGTATAACCTCATGGAGGGCAGCTTCGAAGGCTACGAGTTGCGGCACATAGGACGTGAGAGCAACGAAGAAGCAGATAAGCTAGCCAATATTGGCGCGACTAAGGCACCAGTACCACCTGGTGTATTCTTCGAGCGCATCGAGCACAGATCCATCAAAAAGAAGCGCGCACCTCCCACATCAGCCGCACCAGCCAGGAGCAAGACGCCTAGGACAGAGGACCCGCCAGTCGAGGTACTCCTCGTTGAGCCAACTTGGACTCAACACTTTCTCGCATACATACTCCGTGGCGAGGTACCCGAAGACATAACAGAGTCACGGCGTGTGACTCGAAGATCCAAAGCATACACCGTCATCAACGGCGAACTATACAAGCGCAGCGTGTCAGGTATGTTCCAACGTTGCATAGCATTTGAAGATGGCCAAGCCATCCTTCGTGATATTCATGCAGGTACTTGCGGGCATCACGCCAGCAGTCAATCACTCGTAGCCAAAGCCTTTCGCACAGGCTTCTACTGGCCCACAGCACTCAAAGACGCGGAGGACATAGTCAAAAGGCGCATCGGCTGTCAAAAATTCACCACAAAGCCGCACGCACCCGCATCGGCGTTGAAGACAATACCATTGGCCTGGCCTTTCACCCAGTGGGGGCTCGACATGGTCGGGCCACTCAAAAAATCCTCCATGGAGGGCATACTCACCTTCTGGTGGCAGTTGACAAGTTCACCAAGTGGATTGAAGCAGTCCCTATCACAAGTTCGACTGCCACTATAACAGTCAATTTCATAAAATCCATCATATACCGCTTTGGTGTGTCCAGTAGCATCATCACTGACAACGGTACAAACTTCGTGGCTGAGGAATTCAAATCCTTCTGCAAAGAGCAAAATATCACGCTCAATTATGCATCTGTGGCACACCCGCAATCTAATAGCCAAGTCGAAAAGGCCAATGGACTTGTGACGAGTGGAATCAAGAAACGCCTACTAGTGCCACTCAAAAGGGCTGCGGGTGCTTAGGTCGAGGAACTCCCATCGGTGCTTTGGAGCCTGCGCACAACACCCAATGCCTCAACACAATTTACCCCATTCTTCATGGTCTACGGAGCAGAGGCAATCCTGCCATCAGACGTAAGGTTCAATGCACCAAGAGTTGAGGCATACAATGAAGACGATGCAGATGAAGCACTCGAAGATGCAGTTGACCTACTCGAAGAATCACGCAACACGGCGCTAGCACGCACAGCTGTGTACCAGCAAGACCTCCGCAACTATCATAGCCGTCGACTGCGTACCCGATCCTTTGAGGTTGGCGACTTGGTGCTGCGACTGAAGCAAAAGAAGGTGCATAAACTTGCTTCTCCATGGGAAGGACCCTTCATCATCACTGAGGTCATTGGCGGTGAGCATACAGACTGAAGCACGCGAAGACCGGCGAACTCTCGCACAATCCTTGGAACGTTGCGCAGCTGCGCCGTTTCTATGCTTAGATCGCTCAGTCGCACAATGTAATAGGCACATATGTCGGATGGTTGCAGGTTTCAGATGCGCTCTTTTCCTTACCAGGGTACCTAAGGGGACTGGAAGGTTTTTAATGAGGCGGCCTGCAGCCTAACATTCATAATTGGAATATAGTCAATGATTTCTCATATTTCTCCCTGTCCACTACTCGCATAAACTTATTCGCACAACCTTAGTCCCACTCGAAGAATCGGGGGCTGTGCTACTCCAAAATGTGAGCTCTCGCTCCTTCAAACATAACACCCATTCGCACTCGAAGACTCGGGGGCTGGGTCAAAAAAAAGTTGCTCAATAATATGACTTGACGCTTCAAACATCGCTAAAATTCACAGCCTCACTCGATACACTCGGGGGCTGTAAAATTCAAGTTCCATACTCATAAAACCCCACTCGATACACTCGGGGGCTGCATACATACAAGTAAACAAATATGTACTACGTACAAGTGGCAAAATTTACACTCGGGGGCTGTTCCCTATGCATAAATACCCTAATCTTCGGGTTCATCCTTGACTGAGAGAACAGGGCCCATAAGTTGCGCTTGATAGCAATCAACCAATGTCCTTGCATGATCGAATGTATCATCAAGATTCGACTGGGACAAGGATGATCCAGGCACGGGTGGACGTAGCTGCAAATTTGGACGTTGACTTCGGAGGTAGGCCATGGTTGCGTTGGCGCCATCCACAAGCTTCTGGGTGATAAAGCCTTGGATGGCCTCGACGCCTCGGAAAAGCCCGAGCAACGCGTGGATACCTTGCGGTTGCGGCCCTGTTGGAAAAATAGCTTCATTGATGCGACTGAAGGCCGACCTGCATAACTCAAGCAGCATAGTGCTCCGCCACACTCGATCCTTCAGAGTCGCGAGTATGCGCGCTCGGTGCCTATCCAAGCAAAAGTGCTAACGACCAGTCGTGGGTTCATCAGTCGCATTGTCCAATTGCTCCTCTACACAAGCCTGCTCTGCCTGGAAGTCTGGAACAAAAACTGCAAACAACACAAGTTGGGTGAGCAAAAAGGACAGTACGACTTCGAGACAAGAGCAGTCATGCTTACCCTCGAGTTGTCTATTCACGATCTCCATTTCGCCAAGCACATACTCCTCTCACTGAGTAGGTAGAGCAGGCCTAGCCCTCATCCTATCCAGCTCATTGCGGGTACTCTCTAGCTCTTGCTCAAGTTTTGCAACTCGAGACTTCATATAACGCATTACTGCGGCATCGTTAGACACCTGAGCTCGGGGTCAAGTAGAAGCACGATGACGCGCCGAGCTGGATGATGTGGCGACTGGCTTTTTCTGTTCCAAACATCATAAAAGTTTCATGAGAAACTCATCACAAAGCTTAGGCAAGTAACAACACACAGCCTTACAAGCAAAATTATAACAAAGAACAAATTCATACAAAGTAGCAAAAGCACATGCATACTCGCATGGTCATAAGTTTAAATTACAAGACATCAAAGGCGCGGCTGCCCTACTTCTCAGACATTGACTCTGACCTAGCCCTACTCGCACGAGAGGCGACCTCTGCTGTCCGGCGCTCCATGGTGGCCATAAAAACTTCAGCCAACTTTGCGGCTGTCTCGTTCAAATGCTTTAGGGACACCAATTTCCCGCCAGGCTTACGAGGGAAAGCAGACAGAGCGGCTTCGAGGTCACCCTCTATCCCATGACCCAAAAGGAATTTGAGGGTGGTCTCTGAGCCGCGTACCGTCAAAGTGCGAGCAAAGTTCTTCATAGTCGAGGTCCCCGGGCCAAGGATGTCGGTAAAGCCGTCCACAGTCGAAGGAGGTTGGCTCGACGGGAACACGTCCTTGAACACGGCGCCAAGCGTGCTCGTGGACTTGGCGAGTGCATCCTTGGCTTGGGTGGACACAACATCCAGGTCGCCGATAGCGCGGTCAAGAGACAACTCGCCACTCGGCTGGTCCACAAGTGCCGGTGCACCAACAGCCCTTTCAAAAAAGCAGAAGTCACAGAAAATGTTACGTACTATCAGTGGCAAAAAGACGAAGGCAAAAAGTGAAAGATTCAACTCACCGCCTACGTCTCGGGTGAGGCTCGCCAGGCGCTCAGCATAATTCTTCTCGCGTAAAGCGGCGGAGTCCTTGGCATCATCCAAGGCCTTCTTCGACTCAGCCCGCTGTTTGGCGAGTGCCTCTTCTAGCTCCTTAACCCGAGACTCAGCGGTTGCCTTGTCACCTGAGATGGATACACATATGTCATTCATAATCGACAAAGCAAAGACATGGCAGAATTAACTTCGCCTCCAGAAGCCAAAAACACTTACTGCTAAGTTGCTCCATGGCAGCGCGCAGGTCGTCCCTCTCTTGTTCAACCTAGACAAATGCCTTGCCTGCTTCCACCAGGTTAAGGTAGAAAGGCTGCATGCACATGGAGCCAACATAAGCTATACGCAAAGTCCAAATTTGAGGACTCGACAGAATGACACTTACGTGTTCAACCCAAGGTGAATGCTTGGCAGCAGAAGTCCTAACCTGCGAAGCGGGCACACTCGCAATCTTGGTGGCTTCAATTGTAGTGGCCATGCTTGCCGTTTTCACAACCTCAGCCGCAACGGGAGAAGCTTCCGGCTGGGGAGTCAGAGCTCTCTCGGTTGGGGGAGTTGGAGGTCGCACAGTCTCAGCACTGCAGGCAATAGAGGAAGTACAACATAAGAAAACAATCAACATGCAGGAACTTAAAGTACAAAATGTTCAGACGCATACATGTGTTCTTCGTCCTCCTCACTGTCGAGGTCGTCGAACATTGGGCCTCCAAAAAGTAGCTCCCCACCCGACTGAGGAGGAGGAGGAGCTGAACTCAAAAGACTCACGTCCAAAGGAGCAGCTGTGGTCGTAGGAGACGAACCTGAGTTTCCGTCATCCCTCACATCTGATTCCTTCGCGGGTGAGCTCGTGGAAGAAGACATAACTTGGGCTGCCCGATGGTGCTTGCGAGCAGGAACCTCGCTAACATCCTCAGTCGCGGTAGGCTCCTTGCCCTGTGCTTCCTCTACCCCTTCCTCTCCAACCTCTTCTGTGGGTGAAGTGGTAGCCGAAGGTAGAGGCGATTCATCCCCTCCCTTCGCTTCTAATGTCATCTCTGTTTCATAAGTTGGGCCATCTTCGGGAAGAGGAGGAAGGGTTGAGGTAGTCGAGTGGCCCTGCATACAAAATATAGCAGTCGGAAGTGAAAAAGATGCACAGAAGGATAACAAAAACAGGAGATCATAGACTCAAAAGATTCGCTAACCTCTGGCAAAGGCTTTTCAGCCCATAAGGATCGACTGGACAGTCGACATTGCAGGGCTCGCTTTGTTTCGTGCTGGTGATGGACCGCACATGTGCCACCAGTTCACTCCTAGACAGCTCCTCCTCGCTCATTCGAGTGGAGTCGAGGGGACCTTCGTACTCCCACATTGGGTGGGCACGAGCGCGGAGCGGCCATACCCGCATCTTCACAAAGGTGGCAATCAGATGCACACCCGTAACGCTGTTAAGCAGCCCTCCATTGTCTCCAGCAGGGGCACGGCCTCCGCCATTTCTTCAGTCGACAGCTCGTGGTCCCAGGCTTTTGTCCTAGCGGCTATACTAGCAGTCGAAAATGCTGGGGCCCCATCCTGGTCGACTCGCACATAGAACCACCTCTTCCTCCACCCCTGCGCCGAGTCGACTGGCTTCAGGGCGAAGTACCGGGTGTCGCTGTGCACTTGGATCTGCAGGCCACCGACTGGATAGGTTCGGCCGCCTCGGTTGTTTGGCCGGACAATGAAGATAGATTTCCATAATGCCCAACTCGGAGCAACTCCCAAAAAACACTCGCACAGCGTGATGAAACACGCAATGTGCAGAATACCGTTCGGGGTGAGATCATGGATCTGCACCCCGTAGGCAAAAAGCAAACCTCGCACAAAATCATGGAGGGGGAGCGAGAAACCCCTAGGCAAAAACTCCGCGAAACAGACGCGCTCGTTAGCGTGAGGCTTAGGAAGTACCTCCTTGGGCGAAGGCGCGCGCACGAAGAGCTGGTCGGCATGTGGTAGCAATCCCTTCTCGCGCAGCTTGTCCAGCTGCGCCTCCTTTAGGGTGGATTTCATCCAATCGCCATCGGTCTTCTTGAGATCGACGGCAGCCACAGATGCGCCAGCTGCAGCCTTCTTCCCCTTCATTGCCGCCGCACCGGGTGCGGCGGCAGCAGTCGAGGCAGAGCGCTTGGTGCCCGCCGCTTTCTTCATTGTCAACGAACATGTGGGGGAGCGCGCGAAGCTTAGCGCAGGAGCAATGGAGGCAGAGCGCAAGGAAGACGATGAAACAGGGGCGGAGCGCAGAGCAAATAGCAGGTAAAAAACAAATGCCAGCGCCATTCCCCTATTTACTGTTGGGGGAATGATTAACCCGCCACTTAAGGCTGCGCTATCATTATTGGGCCACGTAAAAGATGGGTCCAATCTCGCATCGTGACTCCATAAAGGAAAGTTCCAGAAGGTCGGTGCAAACTTGCCTTGGAAGACAAGAAAGATAATCAGGCTTCGTGTAGAACTCTTGTAACCTGACGAGCCTCTGTGTATATAAAGAGGACTCGCAGGACTTAGAGAGGGTCAAGCTATCAAGCCCTAAACCCTAGCTCATACGGCGAGTACCAGATCGGATCGCCTCCATTGTAACACCTCGATTATCATATCAATACCAATCTAGGGTAGGCAGGAAGTAGGTCTTTTACCTCACATTGAGGGGGCCGAACCTGGGTAAATCTGTGTTGATCTTTGTTCCTGCGATCCCAAGCTCGGAGATGCTTGACTCGCGTAATCCCACACCTACGAAGTCATCTATGACACCTGACGTGACAAACCCACGACAGTTGGCGCCCACCGTGGGGCCTGCGGTCAAGAGCGTCACGTTCCGCGCAGGATCCATGAAGGGAGCTGAAGATCTTGTTGTTGGCCGTATCATCACGGTCAATGGCACACCCCTCATCGACGATTCAAGCTGGGGGCCGGAAGCAGATTACTTGGAGACCGGCCACGTCATCCCGTTTGGATCCATCAACGTCTTCGTTGGCTTCATCGGTGGCAGGTCCATTAGATCGGTCCAAGAAGGCGATTCAGTAGAAGAAGTCGCCGATGATGGGGAAGAATCCGTGGAAAGCATGGACTCGCAAGAGTTTGGGTCCATTATACCTGCCTTTGAAGAAAGTTGCTGGGGTTACCCACCAGAAATCGCATTATCACCAGATCGAGAGACGGCGCAAGTCGCGGTTTACACGACCGGAGGAGCAGGCGCATCAGGAACTGCTGGAGAAACCGAGGCATCGGCACCCCCAAGCAACCCACTTCTTGTCCCCGTGTCAGCCACGAACGCCGCCCTCCGTGCAACAGAAATTGAGGCCGCCAGGGCCGAGCTCCTGTATGAGGTTCGAAGGATGGAAGAAGAGCGCCGCAGGCTCGATCAGATAAACCAAGGAATCCAACAGGAGCGGCAGAGAGTAGCCGCGCTGGCTGCGACTCAACGACAGGTTGACCCGCAAACACAACTGCGCGCGACTCAACCAACAGTGGAAATCCCGCTCACTCCAGCCGCGGGAACGGGAATCCAGACGACTGCGGAAGGAAGGGTACCAACAAATCAAGAGACCCAGCAACAACCAAGGAGGTTTCACACCCCGCAGGGCCATTACCAGAACCCTGTCGATAATATGTATGCTGCGGCTAATATCTTGACTCAGATGGTACCAACAGGCGATGACCCGGTCAATGCTGAGGCGCGGCGCGCGATTCAGATGCTAAGTACGGCAGTCCTGCAACAAGCCAATAGGGCGGAAGCCGAAGCACAGCTGCCCCTCGTACCAGCCAATCACAGGATTGCAGCAGAAAGAAGCGTCCAAAGCAGGCCACCAGAGAACGTATCAGGAGTCGCACAGAGGCAGCAGGAGCAAGTCGCAGAAGCGCAGGCGAATATGCCAGTGGTGCAAACGCGGCCCAGATAACCCCGCGGCGCGCCCACAGCCCTGTCCTCGCGACTCAAGGGACCGGCGTGTTTCACTGAAAGGATCAGATCGGAACCTTTTCCTGAAGATTTCAAAGGGCCACGCAAGGTGGCAAACTACAACGCCAGCATGGATCCAACCACCTGGCTGAACAATTACGAGATGGGGATGAGCATTTTGAACGCCTCAGAGGAAATATGTGCAAGGTACCTCAACATGATGCTAGAAGGTGCAGCGCACATATGGCTGCAAAATTTGCCTCCCAACTCTATAAATACTTGGGAGGAACTGAAGGATGCCTTCGTTAAGAACTTCCAAGGAACTTGCAAACGACTCTGCAATATAGAAGATCTAGAGCGTTGTGTCCAGAAGGAAGGCGAGTCAAGTCGCCATTGGATGAAAAGGGTGGCAGAAATAATACACTCCTCAGATAATATACCACCAAGCTCAGCCGTCCTGGTAATGGAGAAAAACTGCAAGTTTGAGCCGCTGATTCATAAGCTGGGTCGCATGAAGGATAAAGTCAAGAGCCTCAGCGAGGTGATGGCTGCGGCTAACAAATATGCCGGCTCAGATAAAACCAGAGACGCGTCAGACGGAGAAGAAGAGGAGGTTGCTGCCAAAGGAAAGAAAAACTCCAACAAGCCCCAGCAGCAGCAAACAAGCCACAACAACGCGAATCAAAACAAACGCAAAAACGAAGATGGTCACTCAGGGCTCGTCGCCAATACGCGTGGAGGATTCAGAGGCCAGCGTGGAAGGGGTCGAGGATACGGCTCCCGTCCAATCAATATGCAAGAAGTTTTTAACCGGCCATGCGACCTTCATGCGACAGGTGATGGACGGCCAGCGGACCATACCAAGGCACAATGCCACTATTACAAGAAGTGGAAAGAAGAGAGCCAACACAACGGGGGGAATTCCATGAAGGAAACCCTAGTGCGGCTCATAACACAAATATTGGGCAGCACGGCGCGAGTAACCCCAGGCAAACGGGGCAGTATCACACAATAGTTATCGATACCTCCAAAAGGGAAGAGAAATTGAGCCGCAGAAGTCAGCAGGTGAACGCCGTGATACCAGCAACACCCAATTGGTTAAGGTGGTCAGAATACGCAGTAACCTGGAGTCGCGACGATCACCCGCCACAAGTACGGGAACCTGGCAAGTTGGCACTGGTTGTGGCACCGTACGTTGCAGGATACAAGCTGACCAAAGTGCTTATGGATGGAGGAAGCAGCATTAATATCTTGTACTACGATACGTTCCAGCGTCTAGGACTCAAGGATTCCAGCCTGCAGCCCACGTCAACAGTATTTCACGGCATTGTCCCAGGAAGGTCCGCACGGCCAGCGGGGAAAATAACCCTAGGGGTAACTTTTGGGACAGAAGAGAACTTTAGAAGCGAATTCCTATGCTTCGAAGTGGTAAAATTCCAAAGCCCATATCACGCCTTGTTTGGAAGAACGGCCTTTGCTAAGTTTATGGCCAGGCCATGCTACGTGTACCTACAGTTGAAGATACCAGGACCAAAAGGGGTCATCACAGTGTACGGAGATAGAGAAAAAGCGATAGAATGTGAAAAGGGAGATGCGGCCTTCGCAGAATCCGCCTGTGCCGCGGAAGAGCTAAAAGGTTATAAGTCGCAGGTGGACCCAAACGACATGAGTGTAGTTACCACGCCATCTGCCGAGCCACCAATGAAATTCAAAGCGGCCCAGGACACTAAGCAGATAAATCTTGTTCCTGGCGACTCATCCAAGCAAACCAGCATTGGAGCACACATGGAAGAAGAGCAGGAGAAGGCCCTCGTCGCTTTTCTCCAGGAAAATAAGGACATCTTCGCATGGAAGCCGTCAGATATGCCAGGGGTACCAAGAGAATTAGCAGAACATAGCCTCAAAGTGAACCCTGCGGCTAAACCAGTGAAGCAGCCACTACGGCGTTTCCACGATGATAGGAGAAAGGCAATAGGAGAGGAAATAGCTCGCTTGCTGGCTGCAGGATTCATCACGGAGGTATACCATCCGGAATGGGTGGCAAACCCAGTATTGGTTATGAAAAAGAACGGTACGTGGCGAATGTGCGTTGATTACACCAGTCTTAACAAAGCTTGTCCAAAGGATCCATTTGCTTTGCCGCGAATCGACCAAGTGATTGATTCAACTGCTGGGTGCGAGCTGTTATGCTTTTTGGACGCCTATTCAGGCTACCATCAAATCAAGATGAAGAGGGAGGACCAAGAAAAGACGTCCTTCATCACACCCTTTGGAGCTTTTTGTTATGTCAGCATGCCCTTTGGGTTGAAGAACGCAGGTGCGACTTACCAAAGATGCATTCAGAATTGTCTACATGAGCAAATAGGTCGCAACGTTCACGCCTACGTGGATGATATTGTGGTTAAGTCGCAAGTTAGCCAGGATCTTATTAGTGATCTGGCAGAGACATTCACAAATCTCAGAAAATACAACATGAAGCTCAACCCCACAAAGTGCGTCTTCGGAGTACCAGCAGGAAAGCTATTGGATTCATAGTATCAGAAAGAGGCATTGAGGCCAACCCTGACAAGATAAAGGCCGTGATGGATCTCCAAAAACCAGAAAAGATAAAAGATGTGCAGCGACTTACCGGTTGCGTAGCAGCTTTGAGTCGCTTTATATCAAGATTGGGAGAGAAAGCACTACCTTTGTACAGACTGTTGAAAAAATCAGACACCTTCGTTTGGGACGCAGAGGCCGACGAAGCTCTGACAGCCTTGAAACATCAATTGACAAATGCTCCAGTTCTGGCGGCTCCAAAGGATAAAGAGCCATGCTACTATACATAGCGGCAAATTCCCGCTGTGAGCGCTGTCATGGTTGTGGAGAGACAAGAACCGGAAAGGAATACCCTGTCCAGAGACCAGTATATTACGTGAGCGAAGTCCTCACAGCTTCCAAACAGCGTTACCCACAGTGGCAGAAGTTGGTGTTTGGAGTGTTCATGGCGAGTCGCAAGCTGAAGCACTACTTCCAAGAACATCCAATAACTGTGGTTAGTTCAGCACCGTTGGCAGATATCATCCGTAATCGAGAAGCTACTGGAAGAGTCGCTAAGTGGGCGATCGAGTTGGGACCACATCACATCAGCTACGAGCCGCGCACATCAATTAAGTCGCAAGCCCTTGCAGATTTTATTAACGATTGGACAGAAATCCAAGTCGCTCCTAGCATGGCAGAAACCAAATACTGGACCATGCATTTTGATGGGTCAAGACAGTTGCAAGGCTCGGGGGCTGGAGTTGTTCTAACATCTCCCAAGGGAGACAAGCTGCGGTATGTGCTACAGATACACTTCAACTGCACAAATAACGTGGCGGAGTACGAGGCACTGCTTCATGGTCTACGTATAGCAAAGGAGATGAACATCAGTCGCATACGCTGTTTTGGCGATTCAGACTTGGTGGCACAGCAGGTCTCTGGAACGTGGGACAGCAAGGATGCGAACATGGCTGCATATAGAAGAGAGGTGGACAGAATTGCTGGACATTTCACTGGATACCAAGTTGAACATATTGATCGGAGACAAAACGAAGCTGCAGATGCCCTGTCTCGGCTTGGATCCAACAGACAGTCAGTCCCACCCAATGTTTTCCTGGATGAACTGCACAATCCATCAGTCAAACCTCCAGCAGAGATTGACATTGCAGAGCCAGAGGATGATTCAACTTTAGTCGCAGCCCTGCATGAACAGCCAGGATGGACAGAGCCATACATGGCATATTTAAGTCGCGGAGTGCTGCCAGACGATGAGATTGAGGCGCGCAAAATCATACGACGATCAAAGGCCTATACAATCATCAACAACGAATTATACAAGCGCAGCGTGTCAGGAGCATTCCAAAGATGTGTCTCACCAGAAGAGGGACGAAAAATCTTGCACGAAATTCATTCAGGCGATTGTGGCCATCATGCTTCGTCAAGATCTTTGGTGGCAAAGGCGTTCCGACATGGATTCTTCTGGTTAACAGCATTAGCAGATGCAGAGCAAATTGTCAGAGTGTGCGATGGATGTCAAAGATACGCTAGGCAAGATCATATGCCAGCTCAAGCACTTCGCACAATACCCATCACATGGCCTTTTGCCGTATGGGGTTTTGACATGGTAGGGCCCTTCAGACGGTCTTCAAACGGAAAAACTCACCTCCTGGTCATGGTGGACAAATTCACAAAGTGGATAGAAGCAGAACCTGTGGGAGATTGCGAGGCTGAAACAGCAGTCAAGTTCTTGAAGAAGGTCATATTCCGCTTCGGGTACCCCCATAGTATCATTACAGACAATGGGAGCAACACCTCTGAAGGGGCTACACAGATATTTTGCGCAGACAATGGGATAAGATTGGACCTCACGTCAGTAGCACACCCGCAGAGCAATGGACAAGCTGAGCGAGCTAACCAGGAAATTCTCCATGGAATTAAGCCGCGCCTTATTGAAAAGGTCGAAGCATCTCCAGGATGTTGGGTGGAAGAATTGCCAGCAGTACTGTGGAGCTTAAGAACAACCCCTAACAGATCCACAGGATTTACACCATATTTCATGGTCTATGGAGCAGAAGCAGTCATGCCCAGCGACATCATACATGATTCACCAAGAGTTGCGGCTTACATCGAGACAGATAATGAGATAGCTCGGCAAGACTCGGTGGACACATTAGAAGAGGTTAGAGACTTGGCAGCATCAAGGTCAGCGGTATATCAACAAGACTTGCGACGCTATCATGCCAGACGCATCAAAACCCGCACCTTTCAAGAAGGCGACCTAGTACTGCGACTTAAACAAGATCACAAGGGAATGCATAAGCTGTCCTCTCCATGGGAAGGACCCTACATCATCAGCAAGAAGCTAAACAATGGGTCGTACTATCTGCTGGATGTAAGGGAAGAAAGCAGCGAACGCCATGATTTCGAGGATCGTCTCGAGGCACCTCGCCCTTGGAACGTCGCACACCTGCGACCGTACTATACATAAGAAAAGGCTAATCAGAGCCAAGCATCATCCTTTCCAGCTTTATAGCTGAGTATCATCACAGCCACTCAGGGCTAGAACTTCAACTTTGGTCGCCACCTAGGCGCGACCTATGCAACATCTGATCGCCACCCAGGCGCGATCGACCCTTGTATCAGAAACCGGCTGCCACCTAGGCGCGGCCGTAAACTTTGTATCATCTCTGGTCGCCACCTA
The DNA here is from genome assembly GCA_947311845.1 of Poa pratensis. NCBI lineage: Eukaryota > Viridiplantae > Streptophyta > Magnoliopsida > Poales > Poaceae > Poa > Poa pratensis. The sequence goes on from CAMZMU010000046.1 coordinate 66,022,639, forward strand.
GGCGCGACCGACCCCATGTATCACCATGGATCGCCACCTACGCGCGATCCAACCCTATGTATAACACTCGGTTGCCACCAAGGCGCGACCTTATGTGTCATCATAATCAAAGCTTATCATAGCTTAGCCTATCATGGCAATATCATTATGTTTCTTGGGGTCTTTGTTACCCTGAAACAGCCAATTTATTGGCAATTATCAAATTTACCTTAAGTTGGATTGCTACTCGCATTATGTGGCCAAAGTACTGGGGTGTGGCGTCAATCGAGCTTGATTGCCTATCATGGCCGCTCTCGACCCTGAACACACATGTTCCTAGGAAATACTGAGTCGCGCGAGTGCCCACTTAAGGATTCAGATGGCCTAACTAGAGGTCGATGTACTGCTTATAGTACGGCAACACCAATTACAATTACTTGTATCTTAACAATTGTTTTATTCATGATATCAAGTTACAGGTGATGACCTTCAGAATTCTCTGAGAAGAATTGAGATGATTACCATTACATCCTCTCAATCCTTGGGGGCTACATCATATTATCATCAAAAATTTGAAGATGGATCGTCATCAAGTTCTGAAGCTATCAGGCTACTCTAACAAAGAAGCTCACGAAGTCAGATGATCTTCCAGGTGCGAGTCAAGGCCAATCCTGCACAATTATAAGTCGCGAAATAAGGAAAAGCGCGGCCTAAACATTCAAGATCAAGAAATACTATGAAGTTCAGGCCACGCTTGGGGGCTAATGTCGGGGGAATGATTAACCCGCGACTTAAGGCTGCGCTATCATTATTGGGCCACGTGAAAGATGGGCCAATCTCGCATCGCGACTCGATAAAGGAAAGTTCCAGAAGGTCGGTGCAAACTTGCCTTGGAAGACAAGAAAGATAATCAGGCTTCGTGTAGAACTCTTGTAACCTGACGAGCCTCTGTGTATATAAAGAGGACTCGCAGGACTTAGAGAGGGTCAAGCTATCAAGCCCTAAACCCTAGCTCATACGGCGAGTACCAGATCGGATCGCCTCCATTGTAACACCTCGATTATCATATCAATACCAATCTAGGGTAGGCAGGAAGTAGGTCTTTTACCTCACATTGAGGGGGCCGAACCTGGGTAAATCTGTGTTGATCTTTGTTCCTGCGATCCCAAGCTCGAGATGCTTGACTCGCGTAATCCACACCTACGAAGTCATCCATGACACCTGACGTGACAAACCCACGAAGTTTACCACAAGTCAAAAACAATCACAGCCATTCAGATCCAAATCGTGCGTTACGCACGCAATCTGACGGTACACGTGGCAAACACGGAGGGCAACCGTCGCCTGCCACTCCGCCCACTACGCACGCTAAAAGAGGAGCCATAATCACCTCTCCAAAAAAGTGGGCCCGAGAGGTCAAATCAAGTCCAAACTGCACTGTTGTTCGGTCAGCTCTGCACAAAAGGGCCCACCTTTGTGTCACGTCCCATCAATCGCAGCATAATGCACGCCACGCGTGTCAGAAATCACAGTCGAAATAAACGTCATCCCTGACGTTATTGAAGCATCTGTTCAGAAAATGCGACTGCCCTGTTTGGTTTGGATTTGCACAAGTAATGTCAAGACAAAATTGGTCACTCGACCGTTCCTTCGACTGAATCATATTACTCCCATCGGGAGCATATCAAAAATTTCTTCGACTGAAGATGGTCAAAGAAAAAATGATTGAGATTATCCTCCATTACAAGCAATACATCATAATCTCGGGGGCTACTCCCATCGGGAACGCTGTCGCGCACCCGATAGAATTACGACAAAAGGTTTCTTCGACTAACATATGCAGGATGAGAATATTTTGAGATTATCCTCCATTGCAAGCAATAAAGCACAATCTCGGGGCTACTCCCATCGGGAGCGCTCTCGCGCACCCGATAGCATAACAACAAATAGCAGTCGACAAAGGACACGACTCGTCCAACAATGCTCAGAAAACATACTCGAAACATTCCCGGGTTGCGTCCATCGCAAATGCCTCGGATGCTGCACGCATAGTGCAAAGGTAAGACCCACCGAACTTTCGAGCTGGGCTAAGGACCGTTCCAGCAACGTCAATCCTTATAATTTCCGTGTCAACAGACATGATGAAAAATCCCGACGAACGCGTTGGGTAAAATTCAAAATTATATTGCAGATCGACTCAGTAAGACCTCAAGCGGCCTAGTCGAATCTGACCAGTCTGTTCCAGATTCGAGTCCGGGGACTCAAGTTTGATTGAAAGCTAGTAAGGTTTTACCCGAATGTGTAGTTAACCAGTCCCGATCCGTCGAGTGTACTGGGCCTGCTAAGCTATTATCCCTTGATTTTCATAAGCAAAAACCACAGTCGATGAAATACTCGACATAGCCAACGTGTGCAATTCATACAGGAATTTCAATTATGATATATTGAATGCAAAGCATATGACGTGCACTTACGAAAGAGTCTATGCCCGATTCTTCGAGTCAGACAAGTACTCGGGGGCTACTGACATGGGTGTACATCTCGGGTACCCTACCATGAGGGTACCTGGTGCACGTGACGACTGAGGCCCAATATCGAAGAGTCTATTCGAAGCCCAAAGACAAAGGCCCAATAAGATGGAGTACCCTCCAAGATTAGACATAAGCATAGTCGGTTTAGAACTTTCCATATGTGTAAACTAGGTCGGTTAAAGAACTCCCAAGACCCAGCCTATTTAAAGGCTGGTAGGGGCACCGATCTAGAGGCAAGCCATACTCAAACCACCAAAGCTCTTGCAAGATCGACATCTCGCCGGAGCCTCCTTGTAACCTCATAATCTCCATGATCAATAACAGACAAGCAGGAAGTAGGGTCTTTACCTCCACCCGAGGGGCCTGAACCTGGGTAAATCTTTGCCTCTGCTTGTCAGCCGACGAAACTACCAACACTACCACGTTCTCTCCCCATAATCTCAACCCTAGGTCCTTAACCATGGGATTTGGTGAGGATACCCCTCGTCACACGTCCACATAAGAATATCCTATTTTGAAATCTTAGTGTGGATTTGAGATACCTGACTCTATGTTTATTCTTGGTGATGGTCATCAAGGCAGATCCTTTCGTGTTTTTTTCTTGAAGGTCATGAGAGCACCAATACTGGATATTATACAATCATGGGATTAATTTTAACAATTCATTCTTTCTCTTGGTTTGAGCCAATAATTTTTTATTTTACATATATAAACTTTACATGTAACCATTTTTTACATGCTTAAGGTCTCTATCTTCACATTAACAATTACAAGCCACTGGTGTGTGGATATCTTTAGAGAATTGTAGGAAGTTTGTTGACCGAACTTTTTCTATTCTCGATAGCTATGCAAAAATAGTGTATAAGATCCAATCGAGATACTCCTCATCCTATGTTCGATCACACCAATGTCAAGGAAAGATATGTACGGAAGTGGGGACGTCTGAAGTAGAATAGGCAAATGTCGCATGATAACCAGGGGAAGGAGCATTCAAGCCCAGTTCCAACCCACATTCATAAGGGATAATTTAAGCATATTTTGGTTCAAATAATTGAAATTTGAACAACATATATAGTACTTTTTAGCCCGGTCTAGAGGCCTTCCCTTGAACTCACACTAGTAGAAAACGGGGCATTAGTCCTGGTTCCAGAGGGCCTTTAGTCCCGGTTTTGCAACCGGGACAAGCAAATCGGGACTAAAGGCCCCCCCTTTTGTCCCGGTTGCCACGAACTGGGACTAAAGGCCTCCACGTGGCCACGGCGGGAAGACCTTTAGTCCTGGTTGGTGTTACCAACCAGGACTAAAGGTTTTTGCTTTTTGTTTTCTATTTATTTATTTTTCCTGGTTTAGGGTTAGGGCATTAGGGGTTTAGGGGTTTGGATTTTGTATTTGCCATTCTATTCTTTTTGCATGGAGATCACATTGATGCGCAAAAAATAAGTCGTATACATAAAATTTATACTACATCGAGATCACGTTGATGCATATATACATACACATACAAGTTGCTTTAATGAAATTCTCACGTCGAAATCACGTCATTTACATGGAGGCATAATATAATTACTACGGTGATGACATTCTCCGGTTTCCTTTATGACCTCCCAGTTCAAAAATCCCGCCAATTCCTCTTGAATTGCTTTTAGGCGCATCGTTGGTATGAGCTTGTCCTGCATTCGATCCATCTAGATCAATATGAATATGTGAGTTGTGTGTATATATATATGAAATCATCATAAAATAAATTATAAATGGAACTCAACACAATATGGTAATAAAAAATTACGAATAGTGTTTACGTACTTCAGCTGTTCTGTTATCTCTATTCCGCTCAGTGACACAAGAGCATATGAACTTGCAAACGTAGTATGCACATAAATTAGTCCCTTGTTCCTGCCTCAGACACCACTTTACAAAGAAGAGAATTCAATCAAATAATAATCAAGCATGATAATGGTATTGAAACTAGAATTAAAGAGTTGTGTGGACCTAGATATATAGTACTACTTATCTTGGTGGTATAAAAATCCAGCTCTCATTTCCACTCCCCTTTAACCTTCTCGGTGAACCGTTTCCAAACCCTGCCCGGCAAAAGAAAATGATTAAAAGAGTTATTAATTACTTGATATCATAAAATGAACGAAAGAGGTCGATATAGAGCGATAATGATTGAAATTACCTCTGGAGCATTTCTTGCAAGTTGAGGTACTCGTCCATATCTTTCCTTAACGAGTCCATGACTTCAACGACTCCTTCGTCAACTCTAATGATTAGCAGAATCCAGTGGAATCTGCACACGTTTATATGTACATGCATACATAACTCATCGATTGCACTAAACATCGAGTAAGCAAAATAGAATGTGTAGAAGACAGTAACACTCACTTGAAGTTGTAAGGAAAAAGTATTTATGTGCAGGTATTTTGTTTCACTAAAAACTAGAGCAAGTTTTTCTCTGTGTCCTCGGCATGGTCCCTTACGGTAACTTCATGATTGTAATAAGGGTCAACGAACCCAATGTCAAAGATGGCGTTCCTTCTGCATTCGACAATCTTCATTCTGCATAATAGCGTACAAAAGAATATAGTGAGATAATTACATGCAATGAACGAGCTGAGCTAGAGACTTAATTAAATTGCAGAAATAAATCACTTACAAACAGTAGCAACTGACGAGGGTTTTGTCGAGGGCGTCTTGATTGAATAACTGAAAAATTTCAGAAAACAGAACATGCATCGCTTCATCCGTGAAGTAATGCTCTTTCCTATATGACACCCAGAAGTGGTCATGCCCGTCTATTGCGGCTTTCATGTACCACTGATGCATTTGGCACAATTGTGTTGTTAGAGACTGGACCGCCTCAGGTCTGACCAGTGACTTCCCGTTGACATATGTCCATGCATACTGATACTCTATGGGGTAACCAGTGTCGCCTATGCGACCAGTGTCGTGTTGTACATCGGGCATCCTTGAGCGGGGGATCGACTGATTTGCCTGTTCTCCGAGCTGAGCCACTTGTTTCCCGCTTTTTGTCGTCCGCTCTTGCTCCCTCTTTAGCTTATATGCCGCCTCCTCATCCTCCTTCTGTTGACTATATGTTTTCTCAATACAACGGACATAGTCATCTCGCAAAGCAGGCGGCTGTGGCGGTTCCCTCGATAGTTTTTTCAAATATCTCACCATTTTTTGGTGGTATTATCTCCTTTGGTGGGGGCCGTTTCGGTGCTGATTGTCTTTTCACATCGGCACTCACGTCCGCGTCGAGTTCCTCTGAAGACTTGCCGTAACTTCTCTTTGGAAGAGGGTTTAGCAACTCGTGTTCCTATCGAGTTTCCTTATATGCAATTTTCTTCTGTGTATATGTCAACGGGAAGTTTAGTTTCCGCTTTGTCGGGACGGTGTGGGTGATGGACTTAGTAATGTCAAGCTCCAGTGTCTCAAATCCTAGCATAATTTGATCCACCCCGACACGAGCATAGCCAGCTGGAATCCCGCCGAGATGGAAGGTTGCTACAGGTTGATTTTGTAAAGCATAGCCGACCGCCACCTTAAAGGATACGTTCTTCATTGACATATGTAGCTCACAGTCTGTCTTCTCCGTGATATCATCCACGGGGTAGTGAGCCGCCGGCACTTCGAATTCAGAATTTTCTAGCTGCGTGGAACCCACTCTGCTTTTCCGCTGATCAGATGGAACGGCTTCGACTTCAGGACCTTCTAGCTGCTGCTGAGATGCCCTTTGCTGACTAATTGAGTCTAGTTACTCCTGCTGCCGCTGCACCTTGCGTTCCAATTCCGATAACCGGTCTCACTCCTGCTTCTTCTTTCTCTGACGGCTTCTATAAGTTTCAGCGTCCTCCAGAAACCCTTGCTTCTACGAAACACTGGGTCCATAGCCTCGTACTCGTCCAACTTTTTCAGGATTCCCGGCGAGTGTCAGCTCGTCGTTCTCTCTGTCGGGCACGTACTCTCCCTTTCGAACTTTTTCTATTGTGGCCACAAGATCTTTGGTTACTTTTTCAATTTTTTCCTTCCATTTTCCCTTTGCAACAATCTGCCATGTCTGTGGGTCCAACCCTGCCCCATGCGTGAACAACCAGAACTTTGACCTCTCGGGCCAGTTCGCTGTCTGTGGAATGATCCCTCGATCAAATAGTTTTGCTTCAAAGGCTTCCCACTTAGGCACGGCAGTCTTGTAGCCATCTGTGCCCAAAGTATGGTGATATGTCTTCTTCGCATCATTTGCCTTATTTATTTCCGATCGGGCCATAGCGGCCTCCGATTTTCTTAACTTCACAAAAGCGGGACAGTCATGTTGTAACTTCTCTAGTGGTCCAGTGAATTCTGGATCTTATTCCTCCGCTGCTACATAATTTTTCCATAAATTTTTCTTCCAGGTCTGGAATTGTGTGGCCATCTTCTTCAAAGTCCACTGCTTGACTTTGTCCTTCTTGTTCTCTGTGAGACCTGGCGGTAGGTTGACATGTGTCAAGAGCATGTCCCAAAGCAAATTTTTTCTTCTGTCATCGACATAACTAGCCGCCTTGTTGTCGTCCTTCAGCTTATGCCATTCTTCAAGGATGATCGGGACCAAGTCCCTAACAAGAACTCCGCATTGATTTATAAATTTACGACGACTCCCTCTGGGTTCCAGCGGATCGTCATCATCACCAACTTTGTTGATCGATATCCTTGCACCATCGGCCAACCTTCTGGTCGGGCCTCGTTTCGTCTTTTTAGTAGCTGATGATTCGCTCGATCCAGAGGGCTAAAAGAAAAAATGATTCGTTAATAACTACAATACAACTCAATTAATGCATCATGTGATTGATCAACAGAGGCTTAATATACCTCGCCGGAGTTTGTTAAAGGCACTTCCTCCTCTCTGCAAATTTCTTCTTGCTGAACTCCCTCACCGGATTCGTTCAGAAATTGTGAGCTGTAATCGTCTCCAATTACCCCATCTTCTTCACCGGCATCTTCTTCACGCGGGTTTGCACATCCATATATAATCTGATACATTCGGTCTTCACACTCCTCGTCTCTGCCGGGGGAGTCCATAGCTCAATGTCCCTGCAATCAATTTTGTAACAAGAATATGAATCTAAAATTTGCATCTAAAATTTGTAACTACAATTTAAAATTCATAGCTAATAGCCTAATAATATTTCATAACTAAAATTCATAGCAACTACAATTTATACACAAATTTCATACACAATTTTCAAACTCATTTTAAACAACAATTTTTAAACAACAATTTCATAATAACAATTCCTAATACATTTCTAGCAAGTACTAAATTTATTGGCATAATTTTAAATGGCATATTTTATATGCATTGTATCCCTTGTAGTAATTAGCAAATTAAGGAAAATGGCATAATTTTTTCTAACATATAATTTACTAAAAAATACTAAAATTACTAAAAATTAAGTACTAAATTTTCTAACAAGTGTGGAATGATTCCTAACACTAACAATACCTAAACATTCCTACATTGCCTAAACACTAACATCATTTTTCCTAACACTAATTTTGCTAACTAAAATCTGTAGAAGCTATTGAGGAATCGGCGGCCGGTGGTCTCACCTCGGGCGGCGGCAAGGAGGTGGCGAGCACAGACCTCGGGCGTGACGGGAGGGTAGGGGACGGGAGGCGACGGCGGTGTCGGGGCAGGGGATAAAGCAGCACGACGGTGGCGTCGGGGCAGGGGCAGGGGACGTCGGGGGCACGGTGGAGCAGCACTATGGCGTGGGCGCGGCGGAGCATCACGACGGCGTGGGAAGCCTCGGGCATGACGCCGAGCAGCACGACGGCGTGGGCGCGGCGGAGAGGTCGGGGGCGCGTCGGGTTGGATCGATCTGAGAACTTGGGGAAGAAAGGGGAACTGCCGTCGGTTTATATACAAAAGGCCTTTAGTACCGGTTCGTGATACCAACCGGTACTAAAGGCCTTTTGGGCCGCCGCTGAAAATTGCGCGCGCGAAGCCCACCTTTAGTACCGGTTGGAACCACCAACCGGTACTAAAAGTGCTTTTGTAATTTCTTTTTCTATTTTTTTCTACTTTCTTTTTTCTGATTTCTTTTATTCTATTGATTTAAGTGTTTTTTATATCATTTGAATTTCTAAAAATGCTTTTTAATATCAATTTTAAAAATGCTTTTAATATAATTTAAATGCATGTTTGAGGGTTTTTGGACAAAATTATTTTCTAAAAATTTGTAAAAATCATATCTATTGATTTCTTTTATATCTATTCATTTCATTTATATCTATTTATTTAATTGTCCAAATCAAGTCAAATTATTTTCGAAAAATTTGACATAGATTTAAATCCATATCATCAAAATTTTCAAACAAAATGCATGTTTGAGTGTTTTTGATATAATTTGAATTACTACATATGCTTTTAATATGAATTTTTAAAATGTTTTTAATAGAATTTAAATGCATGTTAAGTGTTTTTGGACAAAATTATTTTCTAAAAATTTGTAAAAATCTTATCTATTGATTTCTTTTATATCTATTCACCGTGATCAGTTTCTCTCTAGTGAGTTTGTGGACTTATAGCCGGAAACTCCCACTTCCCGCCTTTACCCCTAGCGGCATGTAGTATGCCCAATCAGCAAGAAGCACACGGATCGTGTGTTTCTTTCAAGCGCTTGTGAGTCGTTGGATCAGGTGTGTGTTTCTTATGAGGGCTTGTGAGTTGTTGGATCAGCACTATCATGACCACTTCGTGAGCCACACGACCCTATATATAGCCCACCTCTCGGACATGTTCGGCACTCATTGTGCACTCATTGTAGTTCATTTGGTATACAAAGCATTCGGATTCCCTGCATACATCCGACGGTGCATTTGATATGCGGGCACTCCGGAGCCACCGTCGGGCTATATGTAGGGGAAATCGTGTGTTTTGTTCTATCTACAAATCCTTCAGTTCATCGACCGAATACAAATTATTCGGATTCCCTGCATACATCCCGACGGTGCATTTGATATGCGGGCACTCACGAGCCACCGTCGGGCTGTATGCAGGGGAAACCGTGTGTTTTGTTCCAAATTTTTTGAGCGCTTGTGAGACGTTGGAGTTTTTAGAACCAAAAATCAGTGTTTAGAGTTTTCTTCTGAGTTTTCAGAACACAATTACATAAAAGGTTTAATACATTATTACACATCACCAACAACATCCCTATCTAGTGTTGTGGTATAAACTTTTTCTTCATGTGTGTCCTTTCTTCTGATTGCGCCAGAACCATGGCCAATCTTCATCATTTAACACGATGCTTGGGTCAGTTTTCACTGCGAAGGGCGGAATTTCATCAAACTTATTATAATCTTCTGACATGTCTGTCTTGTCCTCCACTCCCACGATGTTTCTTTTCCCTGAAAGAACTATGTGGCGCTTTGGCTCATCGTATGATGTATTCGCTTGCTTATGATCTTTTCTTTTTTTCGGTCTACTAGACATGTCCTTCACATAGAAAACCTGAGCCACGTCATTAGCTAGGACGAATGGTTCGGTCTGGTACCCAAGATTTTTGAGATCCACTGTTGTCATTCCGTACTGTAGGTCTACCTTTACCCCGCCTGTCAGGTTGAACCATTTGCACCGAAACAAAGGGACCTTAAAATCAGATCCATAGTCAAGTTCCCATATATCCTCTATGTAACCATAAAATATGTCCTTTTGCCCATTGTTGTTTGTTGCATCAAAGCCACTGTTTTGGTTGGTACTCTTTTTATCTTGCGCGGTCATGTAAAATGTATTCCCATTTATCTCGTACCCTTGAAAAATCAATATAGTCGAAGATGGTGACTTGACCAACAAGTATAGATGTTCTCCAACAGTGATGTCATTAATGAGACGTGTTTGCAACCAACCACCGAAAGTCTTCACCTGTTCTCCATCATTCCAATCTTCAGGTTGCTCCGGATATTTCGAGCGTAAAATATTCTTGCGTTCCTCGATATACGGAGGCACCAAGCTGGAATTATGCAGAACTGTGTAGTGTGCTTGAGTGAAAGAATGTCCGTCCCTACATAGTATTGCTTTCTTTCCTAGCGTGCCTTTTCCACGCAGTCTCCCCTCATGGCACGATTGAGGAACACCGATCGGCTTAAGGTCAGGAATAAAGTCAACACAAAACTCAATGACCTCCTCTGTTCCAAAGCCCATGGAGATGCTTCCTTCTGGCCTAGCACGGTTATAAACATATTTCTTTAAGACTCCCATGAACCTCTCAAAGTGGAACATATTGTGTAGAAATACAGGACCGAGAATGGAAATCTAATCGACTTTAGGTTTTGGAACTTTTTCTCTGCCATGTTTATTATTCCCTTTATATTCGACGAGAAGTCAAACGGGACCTTGATACTGCTCAGGATTTCAAAAAAGATTTCCTTCTCTTCTTTGGTAAGAGCGTAGCTGGCAGGACCTTGATACTTCTCTGGATTCAGGTCGTCTCGTTCGTGCATACGTTGCTGGTGCAGCCGTGCATCCGGTGTATCTTTCGTCTTCCCATACACGCCCAAGAAGCTTAGCAGGTTGACGCAAAGATTTTTCGTCACATGCATCACGTCGATTACAGAGCGAACCTCTAGGATTTTCTAATAGGGTAGCTCACAAAATATAGATTTCTTCTTTCACATGGGTACGTGTCCGTCGACGTCATTCGAAACAGATTGTCTGCCATGACCCTTTCCAAAAATTAATTTTAAATCCTTAACCATGTCATATATCAACACCGGTAGGGCAGGTAGGCTTCGTCTGGTGATCTGCCTCACTTTTGAAATGCTTGCCTTTCTTTCTTACAGGATGCTTGTTTGGAAGAAATCGACGATGCCGTAGGTACACATTCTTGTTTGCCAAATATATACTTTCAGTCTCAACTAAACAGTGTGTGCATGCATTGTATCCCTTATTTGACTGTCTTGAAATATTACTAAGAGCAGGCCAATCATTGATGGTTACAAACAACAACACTCGTAGATCAAATTCATCATGTTTGTGCTCATCCCACACACGTACGCCTTCTTCACGCCACAACTGTAAAAGTTTTTCAACCAATGGCCTCAGGTACACATCAATGTCATTGACGGGTTGCTTCGGGCCTTAGATAAGCACTGACATCATAATGAACTTTCGTTTCATGCACAACCAAGTAGGAAGGTTATAGATACATAGTCACAGGCCAGGTGCTATGACTGGAGCTCTGCTCTCCAAAAGGATTAAAGCCATCTGTATTTAGACCAAATCTTAAGTTTCTTGCGTCATCTGAAAATGTCGGGAACTCTCTGTCGATTTTTCTCCACTGCGACCCATCAGCGGGGTGTCTCAGCATCAGGTCTTTCTTACGGTCTTCTTTGTGCCATCGCAACAACTTGACATGCTCTTTGTTTTGGAACAAACGTTTCAACCATGGTATTATAGGAGCATACCACATCACCTTGGCAGGAACCCTCTTCCCGTGGTGCGGCTAGCCCTCAACATCACCAGGGTCATCTCGTCCGATTTTATACCGCAATGCACCGCATACCGGGCATGCATTCAAATTCTCGTACTCCTCACCGCGGTAGAGGATGCAGTCATTGATGCATGCTTGTATCTTCTGCACCTCTAGTCCTAGAGGGCTGACAACCTTCTTTGCTTCGTACGTACTAGGGGGCAATACATTGTCCCTTGGAAGCATCTTCTTTATTATTTTCAGCAAATTTTCAAATCCCTTGTCAGATAGATCATTATGTGCCTTCCATTGCAGCAATTCCAGTGTGGTACCCAGCTTTTTGTGGTCATCTTCGCAATTTGGGTACAACAATTTTTTGTGATCCTCTAACATGCTCTCCAAATTCAACCTCTCGTTTTCACTTCCACAGTTTATCTGTGCATCAAGAATGACCCGACGAAGATCATCATCGGGCTCATCAACAATGGGCTCTTCTTCAGCTTCGTCTTCCCCCATTGTAGTATCACCCTGTTCAGTGAACATAGGATAGTTGTCATTATCGTCTTCTTTTTCATTGTCTTCCATTATAACCCCTCTTTCTCCGTGCTTGGTCCAACAATTATAGCCGGACATGAAACCGAACTGTAACAGGTGGACGTGAATGGTTTTGGAGGTAGAGTAATCCTGCGTATTCTTACAGGCACGACATTGACAAGAAATAAAACCATTCGGCCGCTTATTTTTCTCAGCCACGCGGAGAAAATTATGCATGCTATTAATAAAGTCGGGACAACGTCGGTCACCGTACATCCATTGCCGGCTCATCTGCATTATATAAATATATAAAAAACCATTACACTACATCATGAATATATAATAATGACCAAATTAATTAATAAAAGTTCATCACATTAAAACCAAAGTAGAGTAGTGACTAAATGTAATACATAGTTCACATAAAACATACATTGAAACTAACATACAACTATCTAATTAATGCATTTAAATCCAACAACAAATGCGATCAAAATCGCAATTAAGGTAACCATTGACCCAACAACATAATGATACCAAGCCTCTTTATTAATTGCATATTTTCTAATCTTTCTAATCTTTAAGCGCATTGCATCCATCTTGATCTTGTGATCATCGACGACGTCGGCAAGATCGAACTCCAATTTCATCTTCTCTTCTTCAGTTCTTTTCAATTTTTCTTCAATTCTTTTCAGTTCTTCTTTCAAGTCATCATTTTCTTTTTCAACTAAATTTAACATCTCGACAAGAGGGTCGACTGGAATTTCCGGTTCCATTACCTATTAGATAAAAATATCTATATCAAGTTGGTCGGCGTAATTAATTGTCATAAACGCGAAATGAAACAAATAGCCGCCGCGCTGGCCGCCGTCGTTCTGGTAGCCGCCACGATGGCTGCCGCCGCGGCCGCCGCGATCTGCGTGGTCACCGCGGTCACCATTCTGGGCGACCATGGCCTGAGCGCCCTCTTCTTGTTGCTTGTGGTCGATGTACTCCTCCGCGATCTGAAGACGTGAGCAGACATTTGGGAACGGCGGGAGGACGCCCACCTGCATGATCTCCACCTGCAACGCGAACTTCTTGCCCGCGCCGTCGAGGAACTGCTGGGTGAGCGCACGGTCATCCACGGGATCACCAATGTCGGCGAGATCATCGGCAATCGTTTGAAGTTTACTGGCGTAGGACGCAATGGACATATCCCCGCGGGAAGTGGACCAAAACTTCCGGCGCAGGTGGGCAGAGCGAGTTGTTTGATGGCCGTGGAAGAAACGGTGGAGGCACGTCCATGTGGTGCAGGCGAGGCCGCCAGGGCCCGCCACAAGGCGATGAAGATCATCGTTGAGAGTGGCTAAGAACCAGAGAGAGATGGTAATGTCGACTTTGCGCCAGGCGGCATCTGGATCACGTGGTGCGGCCCCCTCCGTGACATGGTCGAAGGCTTGATACATGGTGAAGAGAAGAACCATGGTTTGACGCCACTTGTTGAAATTTGCTCCAGAAAGAGAGACTTTGAAGGGAATCAGCTGTGAGATACGGACGTCGTTGATGTCTAGGGCAGAAGAGGTAGCGGCAGGGAAGGAAGTCTCGGTGACAACAGGAAGAGCGGAGGAGAAAGAAAGCCGATCGATGGGGGTGGGTGGTGCGCGAGGCATGGGAGGGCCACGATCTGGAAGAGGGGTTTGGGGGTCGGCGTAAAGGGGGTTGAGAGTAGATGGCATGGTTGCATGAGAGGAAGAAGAAACAGTGTTGGCCATTGAAGGCTCTGATACCAAGCAGAATTGCAATACTCGATGCAGTTTGTGTTACTGTCAGGCACGCCACTTCCTTTGCCGCGCAGAGCGACGTCCCCTGCGCAATCCCAACCGCGCGTGTTCTCTGGTGGGGCGTCACACGAGATGCATGACTCGATCAGCGCTGCACGAAAAGAAAAAAAGATCACTTCCTGTTGGGTGGTGGTGTCATGGAACGGGCAAACGCAAAACCACAGACGACCAACCAGGTGTCGGGCCTATCTATGCTGGGCAGGAGGAGCTTAGAGCTAGCACCACGAGCGGAGCCGACGGGGCCTACAGTTTGGCACCACGCGCTGGAGCTTCGCTTCACTACGGCGGCACGCATTGATCCTCTCCGAGGCCGGAACGCCGGGAGGGAAACGCGCGAGAGGCGGCGTTCGTTGGAGCCCTTCCTCTTTTGTCCTCTTCCTCCGTTCGCCCGTCGACTTTGACCCCTGTGACGTAAGATAGCTTGAGCCTTGAGCTGCACCTGCACACAACATATGGATAATGAGCGAGAATCAACAATAACAAATACAGTACTCCGTATATATTGTGAGCCTCAAAATGAGGGATTCGTTGATGCGGACCAGATCAGCCACCTTGCAGAGTTTGATGTTTACAGGAGGGGTGGAAATCTCAACTTGTGTAACGTTCAACTACACCAGCCTGACAAGTTACCGGATTTTTCTTCTTCTTTCCAAATGGTCAGCATTTCCTAGGTTCAGGAAAGACAGAAGAAAGGGTCAGCGTTTCAGAAAACGAAGAGGAGTAATTGGGCAGCAGGAAAAAATGGCTACCGAAGCCTTGTGCCTGTAGTAAAATCTTGTAGCCTCCTTGCGGCCAGGGGAAGGATATGTATGGTGTATGATCTGTCATGCATCAAATTCGCATTCGCACATGCCAAGTTGGCATGGCATAAATGCAACTGAATCACAGCGCATGGGTGTGATTTAGTGTGATGTAATGAGAATTTTGAAAAACTCATCGCACTAGGGACACAATCATCAGAAGAACGACCAGGGCAGGATAT
The DNA here is from genome assembly GCA_947311845.1 of Poa pratensis. Lineage (NCBI taxonomy): Eukaryota > Viridiplantae > Streptophyta > Magnoliopsida > Poales > Poaceae > Poa > Poa pratensis. Next base: position 66,037,940 of record CAMZMU010000046.1, read on the forward strand.
GGTACCTACCAAAACAAAGTGGGAAGTTAAGGAGGGGACACCAACCCATGAGACCTCATAGTTCTGCTTCCATGCACTAAATCACACATTAAGAAAACTAGTTAAACATCACAATCAGCACCTAAGGTTCTCTATTTCCTTGTCTTTTCTTATGTAGGTAGAGTGTGCCAAGAATGTTCTTATCTTGCATGTGCTGAAATGCTAAACAATCCAGTGGCGTCCCACAATATCAAAAAGTGATAGCAGTCTCTTGTGTCACGGAAGACCGGTTTTCCTTTTGCTAATCTGGTTTGGAATGCGAGCAAAGGGCGGCAACTTGCTGCCGCATTGGTCCGGTCAGCCCTCAAGACTAGAATTGCAAATTCAGACTAAGCTGTGGGTCGTATGAGCACCCATGGGATTTGGACAAAAAATAGAAACCTAACTTTACTCAAAATCAAAGATGAAAATGGATCAAATTTCATCAGGTTGGTCACTAGGCTCCATAGTAGTTGACACTAGGACATAAGATAAGAACAAACTTAGCTTCATCTACAAAAAAGGGGAAAATGTCGTAAATAAAATGACAAAATAATCTTCGAGGAATAGGGGGCTAGGTGCAATGCTTGTGTCAAGGTAATCTGAATCCTATAAAATTAATGTTGACTACGATTTCGGAAATGCATAGCCACTAAATTTGCTAAATGCGACCCGTTGATAAGTCGGCACCAGTCATACTTTTTCTAATCAATCCACTTGTGGCCTCTTTCCATTGTACATGTTCAGAAGAAACTTAGGAGACCGAGCTACGCTAAAGGTTCTATATTAAAACACCAGCTTGACGGGACAACCTTTTGCTTTATCTAGTCATGACCTTGTTTGTTTTAGCTTCTAGCTAGCTTAACTACTTGTTTACAACATTCTAAGTAAATAGTAGCTTTTCCAGTATACTGACGCTAAATGTATTCTGAAGTTTGAAATTCAGCACTTTAAGTCCTATATAATGTCACACTTTCCTCAACTAACCTACCAGGCAATCAGTTAATGATTTGTCAAAATAACAGTAGTAAAAACGAACGACCACGGGTTGAGTAGGCTTCCAGCCGGCGGCGTTGTGGAGACGGCGGCGTCGCCGGAGTGGATTTTGCAGGTGGGGGTCGTCCTCTTCGGCGGTGGATCTCCTCGGAGCTTCGCCGCGGGCCGCCCGCCCTCTCCCCGCTCGCAGATCGGTGTAGCTGCGCTGTGGGTGCTTCCCTCACCGGAGTCCGTGATGCGGCGGCTCCGGATGTCAAATCAGAAGAAATCCGTGCCGAGTTGCTGCAAGGTGGTGGCGCGGACGGCGCAGGGTGGAGGTTCCAGTGGAGCCGAGTTCGTCGACTTCCCGGCCATGGAGGGGCTCCTTCTGTTCCAAGGCGTCAGCGACGAGGAATGAGTGGTGGCGGCGCGCCGGCGTTCGTTCTGCATCGTCTTCTTCATCAGGATCCAGGGGCTTCGTTGTAATTTCGTTTGTTGTTTGGATCTTCTTGTAAAAGACCTTGTGTAATTTCGGTCGGATTATCCCGCAAAAAAAAAAAAAAAAAAAAAAAAAAAACGAACGACCACGACAATAAGAAAAGGCAAACTAGTTACCATTGTCACTCAGCAATCCCAAGAATTAACAAAAAAAAAGGTGGCTACAACTTAATTTTTGGTGGAAACGAACAAAACTCTTGGTAAGGAAATAACACTTCAAGGCTATTGTAGATTTTCAAAGGTCAGCGTTTCCACTTAAGGGAAGATTGAAACAGAAGGGTTAGCGTTTCAGAAACTAAGAGTAACACATCAGAACAAACTTTGCAGATTTTTTTTTTGAAACAGAACTTTGCTGATTCAAAGAAAATGAATAGAGCACTAGACTTGATTCCTCAATTGCTTACTTGGTTTTCCTTGGTACTACGTATTTTGTGTAGTTTATCTTGATGCCACACACAAGCAACTGAGCAAGTACTCTATGATGTATGATCAGTTTTGCACCAATGTCTCTTCAGTACATGTCAACTCACAGGGCATAACACAACTGAATCACATCCATATGGGATTGATTTTGTGTAATGCGAGTTGCGACACGATCATCAGACCAATGACCAGGGAAAGATATGGTGCCTACCAAATCAAAGTGGGCAGACAGTTGACGAGGGAACACCAATCTATGAAACCTCAGTTCTCCTCCCATACACAACATCATACATTACGAAAACCAGTTAAACATCACAATCAGTACCTAAGGTTTCCTGTTTCCTTGTCTTGTTTTTTTAATCAGGTAGAGTGTGCCAAGAGTGTTCTTATCTTCTTGCATGTGCTAAACTGCTAAACAATCCAGGTGGTGTCCCACAGTATCAAAAGGAGATAGTAGTCTGTTGTGTCACGAAAGACCAGTTTTCCTTTCGCTAATCTGCTTTGGAATGCCAGCAAATGCGGCAACTTGGCGCCGCAATGGTCCGGTCAGCCCTGAAGACCAGAATTGCGAATTCAGACTAAACTGCGGATCATACGAGGACCCATGAGATCTGGACAAAAGGTGAAGACCTAAGTCTACTCAAAACAGGGAGCAAATGGATCGAATTTCATCAGGTGGGTCATTCAGGTCCATGGTGATTGACACTAGGACATAAGATAAGAACAAACTTAGCTCCATCTTTAAAAAAAGGGGGAAAACGCCATCACCAAAATAACAAAAATAATCTTCGAGGAATAGGAAGCCAGGTGCAATGCTCTGTTAATGTAATCTGAATCCTACAAAACTAGTGTTGACTACGTGCTTCACTAGCTGCTAAATGCGCCATGTTTATAAGTCGATCTATCAGCATGAGTCATTCTTTTTCTAATAAGTCCATTTGTGGCCTCTTTCCATTGTACATGTTCAGAAGAAGCTTACGAGACCTAGCTACGCTAAAGGTTCCATATTAAAACACCAGCTTGAGGGGACAACATCTTGCTTATGGGCCTGTTTGCTCGGGCTTCTAGCTAGCTCAATAGTCATACAGAATATTTTAAGCAAAGTAAACAGCAACACCTTCTAGTATGCTGATGCTAAATGTCTTCTTATGTCTGAAATCCATCAATTTCTTAATCTGATAAACGGCACATTATCCTCAACTAACCCACCAGCTAATGCTTTCTCAAAATAACAGGATTAACATTTGCAAAAAAAAAGGATTAACAACTAACGACCACAACAATAAAGAAAAGGAAAAGCAATTATCACTGTCAAATCCACCATGACAGTCTCAACAATGAAAAAGAACAAACCAACTTGTCCAAGCTATAACTTATCTCAGCGAGTGGGGTTAAACCAACAAAACTAGTTAATGAGGAAATGCCACTTATTGTGATTGTAGAGCAACCCGCAAAAAAAGAGGCTATTGTGAATTTTGGAATATTAATAGTTTTTGGTGGAATCTACACAGAGAAATGGTTGCATATGGTAGTCAGATGTCACTTCCACAAACCAGCCAACCGAAGGGAGAAAGGCCTAGTTCAAGCTGAATTCGTATGTCAGCAAATGAAGTTCCTCGAAATGAGATTTGGCCAACATTCCAGCAACTGCTAATAAGTCAAGGAAATAAGCTGAGGTGTCAATTATGAACGTTACACTACAGCTTGGCTTCTCTGGATTAGATCAAGATTGTGAATTACTAAAGTGTGTTTCGCTGGATTAGGTCAAGGATGTGGACCTTAAACTAAAGTGTGGCTTAGGTTAAGGTAGTAGGCAAAAGAATTAATTGCCACAAAACTCAAATTATCCTTCCTAGATAAAAGGAATAAGTAATGTGCGATTTTTTTTTTGCGAATACAAAATGTTGCCACTGCTCAGAATAATACCCAGAAGGAAAGCCACTTTGCATATGCACATGCAACACAAGACATATTAGAAAGGAGGCCAATTAATAGATGCACAGACAAAACACAAGGCAAGAGATAGATAGAAGTATGCAACAAATGCCTACTTAAACGAAGTTCAATCAAACAGGTTCTAAAATACCATCTCCGAGCCTCACCTTTTTCTCAATGAACATTACAAAGTTGCTTCATGATATTAGACAATTTTCAGTTCATGTAAAGAAAAAACATGAAATATATGCTTACCTTATATTGATATCATCTATTTGGCAGGAACTTTCAGACAAACAGTTAACAAGAGGATCTATCCACAGGGATTTTAAGTTTTGACATGTAGCACTGTGTGGCATCGCCATCTCTTCAAACTTGTAGTTCAAATTGTCTTTTTCTCATCGACAAGCTTTTGAAAGAACTCGGCATTAGAACTTTGGAAGCACTGCTAAGGCAAAGACATAATATTATATGTTGCATACTAATATTATATCTTCTGGTACATCACCTAATTAAGGTGCAAATGATATCCAGTGATACAAACACCCTTTTTTTACTACCCAATTTTGCTCAAAATTATTTATACAAAAATTGAAGCCAAGATGCTAGAGCCAAGCAGAAAAGAAGGAAAGAACACATAAAGCAGGGAGAAAAAAACATCTACGACAATCACTGACCAAAAAAGTACATAGATAATCTCAATTTCTTCTATTTATTCCAAATATGACATATCGAGTTCAAAAATACATGGACACCATAGTAGTCAACAGATCTTCTCTTCTTCTAATAGTGTCAATTAAAGACTGTACAGTGCATAATGCTAACAGGAACAAATCAAGCTAACTATATATGGCACTTGCAGAGGTTGCATTGAGAGTATTAGAATGCCGGATCCACCAGGCCTACATTTCTTGCTGGGTGAACCATTTAATCTGATTTCAGGAGTGGAAATTGCAGTATGAACTATGATGAACTACTGACAGTGACAAGCTTCTCCCTTAGTTTTTCCAAGCGGGCCTGGACAAGGGAGTGTCAGAATAGAAAGCTCACAGCACTAAATCATAGAACTGCGATTGGAACCATAAAATGTCAAAACTGCAGTGCATTTTGTCAATATAAACCTTGAAAGACTTGGACCGACGAATAGATGGATCAAGGGCCAAGGCACGTGCATAAGCATCCTCTGCTGAATGGTACTCTCCCATTGCAAATAGTGCATCTCCTCGCGACAAGTGAGACTGCATAACCATGATACATAAAAGCTGATGAACATGTCATGCCCACGAGATTTGAATGCTTTAGAAGCAGGAAGGTTTGATGCATCTTTATTAAGAAAGACAAGCACCAAACTGTAAGTGTTAAATGACAACAAACAGCCATGAAACAGAACAACACATAAAGTAACATACTCAGGACAAAGCTATGCACAACGATGTTTCAGAACAGTCTGAAAGATAAGGAGAAAAAAGACAAGATCTGTTAGGTTCAAACAGCTTCAGTGGAGCTTACTAACATGGGTCTACAGTATTGGTTTACAGTTATTCGTAAGAATCACAATTATCAGTGCAGACTGCAGACTGAAGAGATGTATGTATGAAATTACAGCATTTAGGTTTCGCATTGGAAAGCTCGTCCCTTGACATTATATAAGTGAACATCATTTCACATTATGTACACAGATAAGCCACTCATCAGATCCATCTACCACTAATATTGTACAAGTGAAAATCGTTTCACATTATGTGTGAACATATCTTAAATATCAAATGCAGAGTTGTTTTCATCAGCATATGAGGTCACTTGTGCCCCCTTTGTATTGGAAAGTTAAACACTGGAATTGTGCACTGTCTTGCTGTCCAAACTTTGCAATCGTTGCTCTCGATTTTGCAAGTTATGGATTCATGGTCAAGCATACTACATGGTTTTCGATTCAGTTTATACTGTTATAAGTACCCATCCTGATTTCCTCTAACCTGAACTTACTATAGTTAACAAAGAAAATGGCCAAACTGAGCCATCCGATTCACAAATAATACTTCATAACTATGCATGAAGCATAAAACAAGGAATTCAATTTACAAGTGAACTGAAGTGATACCTGAGGAAATTTGGGAGCTATCCTTACTGCTTCGTCGGCATCGGCAAACGCACCAGCGGCATCCCCAATTGACAATCTGGCCTTACACCTGCAAAATTGCCACCAAATGTCACACCCCAGCTCGTGAGAGCACAGATTGACACTAACTCTGCAACCAAGTTCAGCAGTACAGAACAGACCTGCTTGCGTACACCAGATGCAATCCACCGGGAGCATTCATTCCTAAACTCTGCATTGCATACAACTCATGGTCAGAATACAACACAGGAAAACTGCAGCTCTGTTCGTTGAATTCTGAAAGAGAAATGAACCACGGAGCAAGCCGCTCGTCAGAAACGGCGGCGTCGCAGGCACGCACCTCGGTGAAGAGCGCTTCCGCCTCGGCGGCGCTCCCCTCCGCGAGGGCGGCGTCCGCCCTCTTCCGCACCGCGAGCGCGGCGAGCCCCGCGTCCGCGTCGAACTCGCGGCGCCGAGGAGGTGCTCCAGGAGCCGGGCGGCGCGCGCGGCCGTGCCCACGTGGGCGAACACGGCGGCGCCGCGGCCGGGGACGGAGGCGGAGACGTTTGGCCCCGCGCCGCAGCGGCCAAGGCACCCGCAGGACGCCACGTCGACGCGCGGCGGGGGCGGCGCGAGGCCGCCCAGCGCCGCGAGCACCTCCCGCCCGCCCTGGCGCGCGCACGTGCGGTTCGTGCAGACGCGTACCTCTATCGCCGCCTCCGCCGAGGCGCGCGGCGGGGTGGGCCCTCTCCGGCACGGCGGGGGTGGTCGGGGAGAGCAGGCGAGGGATGCCGCGGCTACTCTCGGTGCCGCCATCGCCATGTAATGATGGCTTGGACTTGGGCGAGGCGACTTTAATAAACAGAGGGTTGTTTTCGCAATTTCCGTTCACGTGGACGTGGCGCTGGGCCCGGCCGCTCGCAGCGGTCAAGCGGTGGAGACTTTTGCCAAAACACCCTCCCGGCCAGGCCAGGACTCCAGACTCCAGTTGCAAAAGCTCTCCACGCCGACGCGGCCATCGTCCTTGCGAGGCTCCGACACCGGCGACGCCCTATCCCTCTCCGGCTGCCGCGTCGGGAGCCCGAGATTTCTCGCAAGGTATCGTTGTACCCGCATTCATCTCGGTTCTCGGCAAGTTTTTTTTCCCCATTTGTTTTGGTTTTGGGGATGGACTGTGATGGAGAACGGGGCGGTGATTTGTTCGATTGCTTGATCTGCTGCGATGCGGCGCCGGTTACTTCTCGGGTGTGTTGATCAGTACGGATGGTTGCTGCGCCTCCGCAGGCCATGCGGCGTTGACGAGCCGCTATCTGGGATCACGCCCTCTAGCTGTTCGATCAAATGCCTCTACGGGCGCCCATCACTGCAACTACATAGCCTATGTCGTATTAGCATGTGCCAACCTCGCCAATTAGTAATTCGTCTCGCAGTCATCAGCGCCGAGTAATAATGATATCAAACTGTGTGATGTTGTAATTGTCAAAAGGCTACAAGAGTGATATTTCAGATTTGGAGTTCTCACTTTCTGCATCTTGGTGTTTGTAGCATCATGTTGGCGGCACGCGTCAATCTGAAGGGCTGGCAGCAGGCGGCTGTTGCAGTTGGCTCTGCGTTTGGGGCCTTGCTTGATCCCAAGAGAGCTGATCTGATAGCTGCGCTCGGGGAGACTACTGGGAAGCCGGCATTTGAGCGCGTGCTCCAGCGCATGAAGAACAGTCATGAAGGCAGGGTAAGCCCATACTGTCTCCTCTCGTCAGAGTCGGACATGTTTGACATTTGTCAGATTGTTATAGGGATAATATCATGTGAATGTTTATAATGATCGACAACTGATGGTTCACCCATGGTAGAATTGTTGTACAGTCAGATTGTTTTGGAGTGGATATAACCCACGAAAGATTAGATAGGAATGCATGGTTTATATGAATAATTTGTGTTAGACCGCTTCTTTTTATCATGGTATTGTTTATTGGATTAAATTTCCAAATTAGTGCCCCGTGTTGGCTGGAGTCTAACTGAACAATTTAAACATGCCCATGTTATTATATCATGTGATGCGATTGTTCTGTATTTTTGCCAGTCTTCTGCAATTTGCTTACTCATGGCGAACTGAAGATACAGTTTAATCAATTTGTCTATGGACTTCCTTTCCAGTCTAATTAAAATAGCTTGTTCATACAGGAAATTCTTTTGGAGCGCCCTCGGGTTATATCCACACAGGTTTCCCGTGCATGGGACATGCCTGAGAACACATTCGGTGCTGCCTACGCTCAGTTCATGGGATCGAGGAACTTCTCGCCAGATGACCGTCCTCCAGTTCGCTTCATGGAGACTGACGACCTCGCCTTCGTTGCGACCCGCGCACGTGAGGTGCATGACTTTTGGCACGTGCTGTTTGGCCTTCCGACCAACCTGATTGGTGAGACTGCTCTCAAGGTGATCGAGTTTGAGCAGATGTACCTCCCAATGTGCATGCTCTCTGTCGTCGGGGCTCTGCAAGGTTCAGTGAGAAACAGAGGAAGCTGTTTTTCCAGCATTATTTCCCGTGGGCGACCAAGGCAGGTCTCAAGGCTACAGACCTCATGTCTGTGTACTATGAGAATCACTTCCATGAAGATCTGGAGGAAGTGAGGAGAAACTGGGGAATTGTGACATGCCCAGATCCCAAAACGAGCAGTGTTTAGTCTTCAGAGCAGAACATTTTGCATGAAAACCGTCTGAATTTCGCTTTTCAGCCTTTGGTTATGTCAGTTTCTCTGTCCTTGAGAGTAATACCATGAGCTATGCTACTGATATATCAGCAAGTAAATAGGGTATGGATAGCGTTTTTCGTTGTAAGAAAGCTCATCATGTCGAACACAAGATACTTTTATGTTGTTTGTATTCACGGTTTACTCGAATATCTTTTACAGTTTGAGATAGTACACATGTCTGATGTCTTGGAAAGAACCTGAGTACTTCAAAACTTGATTGCCTTAGGGAAAAGGCTATATATATATACTTCAGAACATGAAATGGAAGGAGACATCAACATAATAAAATACAAGTTTGATTAACAATGTCCTGCTTCGGTTTTGCGGTGCGAAGAGACAATTACATTTTACACATAAGAAAGCAAAAACAGTCTGAATTGCTTATCTCATTCTCTTCAAAATAACTTCGGATGATCTGGCAAGCGTGGCACTAAGAAAAAAATGCCGTACAACTTTGCTCAAGTCATCTGGCACGTCGAATTTACAGAAAACTCATGCTCAGGACACAGCTTCCCCTCAAAGAATCAACCTATTGTTACATATGTATCACCCCAAAAGAGCATACTAATTACAAGGCTCAAAACTTACAACACAACACATCAGGATATGGACTGCTCAGTGAGCAATAAACTTATGCGGCGGCTGTAGTGCACAGCACACAGCGCATTTTGGACTCGCCTGAGGGGGAACCAGCGTCGTCGTCAGAGTCTTCATCGCTGTCCCGAGTACTATTCTTTGATTTCATCGAGTCCAACCCACCTTCGAGGCAAGACTGATGGTACGCGTGGCAGCAGTAGAACATAATGACAGAGAAATCCTGGATAGATAGAGGGTCGAAGCACAAGCAGCATCGAGCACCGCATCTCGTTCTGGATTTGGTCTCTAAGGCACGTAAACTCGACGATCTCTCCCCTGTTCGTGAAGATCCTTCATCGACTCTGGCTCCATGTGCCTCTTCATCCATGGTTGCCATGCAGACTCCACGCCGAGCCTCTTGGTAGTATTTGACCAAGAGATTAACACAATCCGTCTGCAGAAGGCAGGGTGAGCAAACGTTTAAGATGGATTTAAGATGGATGCCAGATAGACAGGGTGAGTGAAATGGAGACAGTTGACCTTTAGTATGTCGTTGCATCCATTCCTCAGTGAAGTTTCTGTTCGATAGTCTGTCACAATTTTCACAAGCCGATCCCGCAATCTATCAAAGTGTGAATAGTCAGTAAATTACTTGAACCAGGAATGGAAATGGTTGTCGGATACACTTGAGGTGCCTTGTCAGTTGTTTTAGGAAAAGGTGTCTATCAGCCGAATTCTGCAATTTTAGTACAATCATATAATGGTCATAGGTAATACTTTCACAAACTGTTGGTAAGTTCTGATGGAAGAAATTGATTTTGTAAGGTTTCTGTCATGTATAATACTTTGTAGGATCAATCTTGTGAACTGGGGACGAAATAGACTTTCGCGGGACATACTTACTTAGGTATTTCTAGCCCATCTGGAACCAAATTGACAATGTACAGAGGGTCAAGATTGCCGACAGTATGTTCCAACAGCATCCCGACCTGCTCAAGTCACAACAGATAACATTAGATACACAATGGTATCAGTCTCATCACATGAGGATTAAACAAAATCTCATTCAATTACCATTTCAGGCTTTTTGAGGCATTGTTTTATCAGTTCCTCCCATAGTTCATCATCACGTTGCTCTGTAACAAATTCAACAGCCTGCATACAGTTCAAACTTTATGTTACTGTAATCCACTCTAGTAGACTGAAGTTGGTTAACACAACATAAGATATCATAAAAAATTAAGATAGTTGGGTTGGAACCTCCTGTATGTCTTCCAGTTTGTTTATAATCGTAGAAAGTGCTTCCTTAGCATTTCCCATACGACCAAGAACAAAACTTGCTCCCTGACAAGTTCCCTTTGTTTAAATATTTCATATGCCTAAAATAACCAAACATCATTGTTATTGTAATGAATGAAAAAACAAATTTGTTAAGAAACTTTATAGTAGTAGGGTAGGACCTTGTAAAGCTTGTAATGCTGGCTGGTACGAAGGAAGGGTAGTAACATCCTTGGCTCATAATCTGCATAAAGCTCCAGCTGACACAGATAGTTTGGAGTTACTAGTTGTGTCATATCACAAGCTAGAGGTACAAAATTAGGGGACAGGCAGAATGAGCAGGTAGGGAATATTTAAGAGATGTATGGTCGATGCGAATTCAAATACCTGCATATCATGATAATCTTTTCCAGCATGAATGTCTATCTCAAACAGAGCATGCAATACTGATGTAATAAATATTTCTTGTCGCAACTTTTACTAGTATGCAACAATTGCTCCACGACTTCGAATGGGGGAATGATATCACGATGTTGTATCAATAGGTGAATTGCTCTTTTACTATCCAATATCATAAGATTGACAACCTGCAGAATGTATACAAGAACAATAGTTAAGTGAGGATGGGGAAGATTTTGCCATTCTATGCTATGCCTCAGAAGAACGTACATATGATAGCTCAAATTAGACAACAGACTAGCTTTATGGCCAAACTGAAATCCACAAAATTCAGCCACAAATACAAACTAAAAATATGGTGCTTGCGATAATTTTTATCATCCGGTTGGGAATCCTAACACCATACCTTATCATGAATGGCATCATGCAATTTATGCTTCTCGATGAACTCAAATACTTCAGGCTTCAGGAGCTGACAAAATGAGGTTTTAGCAATACAGACATGTGCTGAAAACAAAACTACAGCAAATGCTCTTTTAACATAAATGTAGAATGAAGCTGTTGAATACAATTTAGGATGTACTCACTTCAGCAAAAGAGAAAGGCCCTTTTCATATTGACTATTGATCACATACAGTTCAGCTAAAGCCTACAATGCAGACAAAAACCAGGATATCAATCTGCAGCTCAAATAAATAATGTACAGTCTCTCAATCCATAAAACAATTTTCTGACCCACCTCTTTTAATGGGTCAGTAATCGATGAGGAACTGAGCTGTGGCTCAATGGCAGATATCACTGGTGAAGCAGAGTATAATGAAGGTGGCCAGCTTTTTATTGTAGTCAAGAGAAGTTCATGAAAAGATGCATTGGTAGTTAAAGCTACAAGGGCAACCTACATAAACAAATCAGAACATATTACAAATAGATAGGTTGAAAAGAGCAAACAATAAAATAGTACAAGCACCTCATAAGCAGTATCACTCAGTTGTGGATTGTCTATGGGAATGTAAGGGATCAACACAGAAAGCTGGCGGAGATGAGCAAAGTGAAAGACCCACCTGTGGAAGGAAGTTTTGGTTACTATTACAAATAAAACATGTACAATTAACATGGATAATGCCCATGAAAAACTTACTCTTAGGTGAAAATGTGTAACTACATATTTTTCTCACCTCTCCCATGCTGAAGGAGATCCTCGCAGTATCTTTGGACAGAGTTGTGCTGCTTCAGCGTATTTTCTTTCAATTATCAGGTGATCAAGGTATCTTGAGCCCACCTAAATACAAAGTAAAACGAACAAAATTTAATAATTCTACTACTTCATCGTGTAGTTTTTTATTTTAAAAAATCACTTGTATAGTTGGGTCTCATTTTCATAGTTGGAGGCACCTTCCTAAAAATTGCCCGCATATGACAGACGAGCAAGTATTTCTACATATATATCAATTCTATATCTCTACTATATAATACGAGTAAAGGTGATGGTTGGCGGCGGTACGTAATTAAACTGCCCCCGAAGTTGACTAAAATTACCCACGATAAAGTAACGGTTCGTTTTAGACGAGCAACGGAAGTTCCCGACTCCCTACGACCGAGCACCCAACACCGCCCCGGCTAGACTCGATCCCGAGTTCCCGACCAGCGTAGTAGCTTCACGCGTCGCCGGCCTTGCTCGTCGCCGCTCCGCCGGTCGGGACACCATCAGGCGACGTTGTTCAGAACCCGTGCACCTCCCATCCTCGCGCGCCGTCAGCAGCCTGGTCCTGCCGCGTGCGTCCTCGACTCAACCCCGCTGACGCTCTGTCCGGATCGTTATCATCTTCAGTCACACGCTAAAATACCGGAGTCCAAACAGAGATGAGGGATCGTACTACTTTCGGCATCAGCACAAATCAGACTCCATTGATGCGATATGCAGCACACCACTACCACCGCATCCCTCTCATCAGTCTTTTCTCTCTCACCTACCTTCCAGGCCAACCTCCTCGGCCATTACCACGTCCTGGCTGAGCTGCACACGCATACACTCCAAGCGCATCTGCCCCATGGTCATCAACGCCGTCAACGCGGAGCTAATGCATGCAATTGTCACTACCGGCACCGGCCTTCCTGGTACCTGGGGGCGTCAGCGTCCTCGCTGCGACCGTGGAAAGCCAGCCCGGCCACGACGAATCATCCTTCGTCGACAGGAGGCAGCACGACGCCACGATTCTTGCGTCAGCTATGTCTGTGTCTCGCCATAGGATAGTCACCAAGCCTTGTTTTCCTTTTGCATAAGTAAATTTAGGAACCAGCGCCCTCCTTGCTGCATAGCGAACTGAAAAATTAAGGAGGAATTTAGGAACCAGCGCCCATGGTCTAGCTCGCCCCTGCTCTGGCTTGTAGTCATCGTCGTCGACCAAGCGTTGCAGGTCGTCAGCTCTTCCCGACTAACCTCCCTCACCAGTTTGTTTTGGCTATTTCGCTTTCTCGTGTAGTTTCTATTGGAAATGAGCTTCTGGACAGAAGACACACACTGAGAACCGTTACCTGAAGAAACCGGAGTCACCTTCTGGCTGCTGGGCACTTAGGCAATGTCTGCTTTTTACCATTCTCCCCTTTGTGCTTGCATACCGAGGACGTGCAAATTAACTATGCACTTTTCCGTCTCACTATCTATCTCAGAAACTGACTTGCCAGACGATCCAAGAAAATAAAGGAGAATTCCGACAAGGCATGATTTTGCTAACCTCCGCTATTTCCGGCCATGTTAATGATAAGCGTGCTTATGGAAGTGTTACATATGTTGCAGGTTGTCGTCCAACGGCTGCCCCACTGGAGTTAAAAATGGCTACATTTCTTATACTAATAATTTCTTATGCAATTAGTATGTGACCCTCTGTAAAAAAACATCCAGTTCCATGTACGTTCCATGTACCTACTGATATGCAAGGCGTGATCATAAATTTCTTGTCTTGTTGTCAGGCGCCAAATTTCAGAATTTGGTGGCCACATGAAAAGTGCAAGTTATGAAACTTAATTTAGGTTTATTTCATACCATAGGCTGATCATCAAAATCTAGGCTTGAAAGCCCAATTTTTCTTAATTGTTTATAAGAAATTTATGCTTCTCACGATCGGTAAAATGAAGAATGACACAGCCACACCTCACGGTTGGAAAAAAAATGAGTCTGGGAAATTAAAGGCCAAATCTTTTATTTATTTATTTTCCATGACAGCTATTTATCATTTGTTAACCCATTGCAACGCACTATCGTCGACCCTATGTGTATTTCTTGAAAATCCGACTGTCGTCGACCATATGTGTATTTCTTTAAAATCATCAACCTCTTACCTTCAACATGCATATAACTTTTTATAACGCTGCAAACAAAATTCTTATTAAACGAAGGGTTTTCCAATTCTTTGGGTTGCATATTTGCAGGGCCCTAGAGGTTCTTCTTTATTGTATTTTCAATTATAGGATTGCTATAGTTGTAAATATGCTAACAAGAACAGGGGAATAATCATAAAGGAAGTAAAATACAGCATAGAAATATGGGAATCCAAATAATTTGTTATTCTAAATAATTTGAGAGTTTATATGTGCATTCAAGTTTCACTTGGACAAAATCTTCCTATGCTGACTGCCATCATGTCATTTGTTTTATTGAAATATATGTATTTCACATGCATCATTATGTATAGAAAAGAAATGTACGTAGGCCGTGCAACGCACGGGCATTCAACTAGTTTCTATTACTATGGTCACCGTATTTCATGGCAAAGGTTTAAAGATCTTGTAAAAGAATATCTAATGTGAGCCATTTTGAATAAAAGCACCTATGACAGAGGTGTCATTATTTTCAGATGAGATGGCTAGGCTGCATATCAAGTAAACAATCCAGTGAAACCCAAGCAACATAATAGCACCTTAAAGGTGCCTGTTTCCAGGTTTCTAAACAAATAATCATCCTCATTATCATAAAGATAATGCAGATGCATACCATACTCCAAAATAATCGGATGTGTCTTTTGCTACTTTACCTCATCACGAAGCTCAGTCCTCCCTTCTCCTGATTCAACCGCAGCCAATGCCTTTTCATGCCAACCATGTTGAAGAAGCCACGCAATGTGGTCTTCAGTATCTCTAAATAGAAGGCACATACAATCAGAGAAAAGTTTCCAATGAAGATCACCATGATTTTAGAAAGAATAACGTTGTATAATCATTGCCTTATTCAATTAGAAATTGTAGAGCACAAGGGGCTAATATGAGTTCCAGTTTTGCAATATTTTAACAAACCTTGGCTTTGCTACCACAATATCCTTAGGAGACACGATGTAATAAAGAGGTTCATCACCAGCAGCCCACTGTCCACCTGCATTACTACTTCCTAAATTACAAAACAAGGGTTCCTTTACTATAGAAGTTCCAGTGAAAATTTAAGAAATTTTCATCCACAGTTGAGCAGTCCATCAAACCTGAGAAAGGCGCGTGGGCAAGAGTGTAATCCTTTGCCTTATAGTGTTCATAACCATGAATGGGCAGAGCATCAGTAGTAACCACATCATTTTTCCATGATACAAGATGTATTTCTGGACGCTGCGCTGTTCCCTACAGAATTTTCCGAATATAACGGAAACATCAACAAGTGAAAGGGTAATATGAGGACAAGCAGTGGTGGTTACCTGCCGTAAGGGAGCAGACGTAGTAATTTTTTTATCTTTGTCATCCTCTTCAGGGATATATGCAAGCATAACCAAGAGATCGCCAAATGGAGCAATCCCAGATATGTGGTAGCCTGTTTGGAAAGAGCCCACTATATCTACATACTTATCAGAACCTGCTGCAGAAATACTCCTTTGCATTCCATTAAGCCCTTGAGAGGCTGTTCGAATGGCAGCAATCTTGACACTTGTTCCCCACCCAATAACTAAAACCGTGTCGTCCTACATATGAAATGATCAATCAGTATGCCGAATCTACATAACAAACAATATGTCCACCCATATGCTATTATTAATATATTGGTTTGGTTAACATCCTTTGTCTTACACTATTTGACTCAGACTACAGAGGAAGGAAACTATGACCCTTTGCACACATCAGTGACAGCTTTCAATTCTGTATTTTTTTTCCTTTTGCACCTTACAGTACTATTTGTCTGCTGACTAGGTTGAGATGTTCCAACTGAGCCGTAGTCACATACTTGGTTGAAATAATCTATATATATTTAATCAAAACATTACTCACCTGCCAGACCAAGTGAGGAAGTAAAACTTCTGGTCGAGGAATTCCTTTTGGTTTTTCTATGAATGCAATTCCTCTGTCCGTCTTCATATCATGCACTTTCACCCCTGCGTCATTAGCCCAGGCAAGAAGATCTGCCCTCCACTTCATAGAATGGATTGGTCCTTCACCCTCACGCAGAACCTATAAAGATATGGATACGAGACAACGGCCATTAGAGCTCAATGATCCATCAGATCATATTATATCCCAAGAATGCAAAGTGTACCTTTTTGTTATAGCCTCCTCCCCAAGTCTTCTTGGTCAGCACAAGCACTTGACCTGCTAAACCACCTGTAGCAAACCTTTTGTAGTTTCGCGAGTAGTCAGGGTCTAAAGCAATTGCTTTCATGGGCCGATGGTACTCAAACTTGAGCTTATCATCGGTAAAGAGGTTGCTTATTACTACTGTGCCATCATCTGAGCAGCTTCCTATATATTCACGGTCTTCAAAACTGATGTCATTGATGGTTGCTGTGTGAGCAGCAATTTGCTTTGACTACAAAACATATAGAAAAGAATGGATGAAGATAGATTAGTATCAACATAAAGGATGTGGCATTTGTATATCACAGAACACAGTGAAGTTAAGTTTTATCATTTAGATTTACGGCAACATGATCATTACAACCAATGTCATGAAGCGTGGATTCAAGCCATAATGGCAGTTTCACAGATAATAAGCCATAATGAAGCTAGCAGCAACCTCGAATCAATCTAACACATTTTTTAGCTAGAAGCTTTTGACGCACGCAGCCATCTCAATTCTTGTTTCAGCACATTTTCAGAGTTTAGCACACGATCCTAGTCTGAGAAGAGAATTCCAACACATGTCATCACAAGTAATCCCTCGAAATTTCTTCGATCTAACGCTATCCCTATCCTTAAATCTCCGAGGCAAAAGCTTACACGTGCCCCTAAATTTCTACTTTCCTACACAATTGGCTAGTAGTTTCGCAGTACGAAACAGTCTGCCAATGCTACGAGTCCGGAGAAGCTAACAGTAGAGCTCTGAGGGACGATCCAATGGCGAGCCGCACCACGAACCCCCTCAATTCCGCATACCTGGTTCCCCTGGAAGTCGAGGATGTGGAGGGTGCCGTCGTGGGTGCCGAGCAGCACGGCGCGGTCGGTGACGGCGATGGCGGCGGCGGCGTCGGTGGAGAGGATCGCCGGCACGCTGCCGCCCAGCCGCTGGTACTTGAGCCGCGGCTCCTCCTCCGGCTCCGCCCCCTCCCCCTCCTCCTCGTCCTCGTAGTCCTCCTCCTCCTCATCCCGCCCGTCCCCGTTCTGCAGCGACGGGTGCCCGCGCCGCGCGGTGGACGACATATCCTCGTCGGCGGGGAGAGATCACGGCGGGGCGGCGAGTCGATGAGAACCCTCCGCCGAGGTCAATTTCGGGAAGGCCGGGGTTGAAACCGTAAAAGTGGCACGGTCGTGTTTGGATTGGCGTTCGTCTCTCGATTTGTCTTTACGGCCTTGACTTGGATAGGACGAACGAATTGATCTGGTAGAGTCGGGTGCGGGTCGGACTCGACTCGAGCCGGATGTCGGGCTCGAGCCGTAGCCCTATGATTTTTTTTTTTGATACAGTAGCCCTATGATTGGTGCCAGTGGGTTGGATTAGAAGCCATGCGGTGGTGATCTAGACTGAAGTTAATGCGGGATGCATTAGAGAGCCGGAGGGAGCGCGGCGGCGGCGGCGGCAGAGAAAGGCAGCGGCGGCGGCGTAGGAAGGAGCGCGGTCGTTGGGCCTAGTCTTGGCCGGCGGCGGGAGGAAGGAGAGGCTCGCGAGGGCCCTGGCTTAGTCGGCGGCGGGAGGAAAAAGGAGACGGCCGCGAGGGCCCAGTCTTGGCCGGCGGCGGGAGGAAGGAGAGGCTCGCGAGGGCCCAGTCTTGGCCGGCGGCGGGAGGAAGGAGAGGCTGCTGCTGCTGTTTTTCTGTACAGATTCTGTCTTGATATTGTTTGATGCATTCTATGAGCTTTTTGTTTAAATCTTTTTGATTCAATTGAGTTTATGAGTAGGCATACAGCATTATATACTCTCTGGAGATTCATATGAATTTTTGCCTAAAGATTTTATGCCGCAAGGAACCTATTTGTTTATCACTACTAATATCACCCCACAGAAAAGAAATGGGAGAAACGGTGTTTTGAAATTTTTTCACAGGGATTAGAGGAGCTGCACCAAGAGCTATCCAAGGATGGTGAAGACCATAAGCTTGGGGATGTCAAGACAACCCCAATAGACCAACACACTCACGGTTTGCACACGTCTAACTTCTGTTTTTCGATCAAAGCACTTTATCGTATAAACTTGGAGCGTCTGTTTTCTTTTGCTTTTGTTATTTCGGTTTGATTTTTATTTTCTTGAGACCACCACTATCATTTATATATGAGAGAGCTACTGAAAGTTTGGGTTGAATTATGTTGGATGCTATTAAATATATTGGGATATGGATGTTTGAGTTGATTTTAAAAGATACATATAGTTGCATAATTCATGTGCTTTGAATGACTTTTAATTTGGAAGTGTGTTGTTAAGAGCTATCTTTTACCATGTTTAGATGTTGAATTTTAACTTTACTTGGTTTAACATGGATTGATTAGTTATATGGACACTTATGCATGCATTTAGATGGTCAACTTTCTCCCTATTTGCTAGCCCAAAAATTACAACAAGTAAAAAGCTTGTTTCCCAACACCTTCAACCAAAGTTTTTCCAATGAGTCCACCATATCTACCTATTAGATTTATGCTATTCCAAGTATGTTTATCATGTTATATTGTGTTATCTATATTTTTGAATTTAAATGTTTATGTTATTGATTGTCATGGGAAAAATTGGTTAAAAGCTCTCACGAACTTGATGCACACTTTACTTTTATTGCATTTAATAAGCATGAACCATTGTGATTAAAATTATGAAGTTGTGGGCTTGACAATTGTTTTGGTTGGGAGTTAGCCCATATGTGCTGTCACATGGCAAGCTTTCAACATTGCACTTATTCATATTTAGTTGATGTCATGTACTTTTGTTTATGGATGCCTATCATGGGTGAAATGAATGTGGATACTTAGTAAGTTCAAAGAGTTTGTATAAATGGTTAGAGAAATGCTCGGGCCGCTAATCTAAGCCATGCATCATTCATGGTGGAAATTTACAGCATAACCATAATGTTCATTCAGTGATGCACCTCATAATAAAAAGCTATACCCATAGTAAATAAAAGAGTGTTGAGATTGTTCATTGTATGTTTGTCTTGTTGTTTTGACATGGGCTTGTTCATGTCATGGGACAAGAGGTATCCCAGTGCAGTTCTTGATGATACTATTATTACTTGCAATGACCTTTATTTGAATTTACTTTGTGGACCAAAGTGAGTAACACATGGTGTAGGTACTTGTATTCAAGGGACATGAGTGAAAGAGCATGTGTTGCCCCATGTATGGTTTTGGTAATTAATGACAATCTCTATGGACTAATGTTTGCATTGAGATATCTTTATAGATCGAGTCCATGAAGAAGTTTGGAGTTCATGTGTTGGACTCTAGAAGAGTATATGATGACCAAGGTTCTATCCAAGGATTTATATATGAAGAATGGTCATGTGTAGAGATGAGCTTATTGCAAGAGTGGCTTGGAAAAGAAGATTGAGTGAAGATTCATGTTATCTCCAAGCCATCATCATATCAAGACAAGAAGTATATGAAGCGCAAGTGGATTCTTGAAGACGGAGCTTAGCGAGGCTCTCCCATAATGGAGTATGGGGAGCATTTGGAGATGTCTTCATCAAGCATGTGCTAGCAAGCGCAATCAAGAAAGGTGGTCCACTTGAAGAGATCAAGATCGTCATCATCTAGCTCAAGTGGAATGCGCAAGGCAAAGGTATGATCTTGATAGGTTTTCTATTTTACCGGTCTCATGTTGTTAGTGGGAGACCGGTTATAGGATAGACGGCGTACTATCAAGAGGGGCTCTCAAGTGAGTAACTTGATCGCATCTTTGTGGAGAGCTCAAACCTTTGCATTCTTGGCATATCATCTTTCTTGATTCTTATTTGGCTTTTATCCATGTGAGAATTTAGAGCTTGTGTTCATCTCCATACCAAGCTCTAGTTCATCAAAAACGGGTTTCAAGTGAATATCTTGTGGTGTTTTTGATGTTGGAGGTTTTACCGGTTCGTCGTTTCTAGAGAGGTCAAACTCTCTCCTTGTGGTCTCCTCACATGATGGACTATGATGTGTATATGCATGATCTTGTAGTGCTTGTGATTATCTTCGGAACAAGCCCAAGATCATTGAAAATGGAGTCCGGATGAAAACTTGTTTGCATTCTCGGCTTTGGAAATATTATCGGTCCACTTCAAGATAGGGTCCACACCTTCCCATGTGTGGTATCCCCTCACATGATGGACTATGATGTGTATATGCATGATCTTATTTGGATTTTTGTAGGCTTGCTCTTGTCGTTACCTTTCCAACGCAATTGGATTCACCTGATTTGGAGTTCGGACGAGAAAGTTATTGCATTTCAGGATTTGCTGCTCTGCTGGTTTTTCTGTCCGGAGTCTCCGTGGTTTTAGGTCCGGAGTCTCCGGCCCCTGGTTTTGAGGCTAAGTGCCTCGCGCACGGCGCTTGCGGTATCGAGGCCGGAGTAGGTCCGGAGTTTCCCCGGAGTTTTCGGCAGGGCCGGAGTTTCCGCCCTCAAGGTCCGGAGTTTCCGGCCCATCTGGTTTTTCTGCGTTGAAGAGCTTCGCGGCGGCAGCCGCTGTTTTGAATCCGGAGTTGGTCCGGAGTCTCCCCGGAGTCTCCGCCCAGACCGGAGTCTCCGGCCTTTTGTGGTCCGGAGTCTCCGGTGTTAGTTTTCTGCAAACGGTTTTTCCCTGCTCTCCCCGGTCCGGAGTCTCCGCACTTTTGGTCCGGAGTCTCCGCACGGGCCGGAGTCTCCGGCCTCCGTGGTCCGGAGTCTCCGGTCTAAGTGGCTGCAACGGCTCTTTTTCTGGAGGGGTATAAATACCCCTCCACCTACCTTCAGCCACTTAGCTCTTCCAAGCACGTTTTTCCCCTTCTCTCTCCTCCATTGTTGACCTTGGAAAGCTTGCCCCTCTCCCAATTCCTCCCATGATTCTTGCATATCTTTGAGGGATTTGAGAGAGGAGATCTAGATCTACATTTCCACCAATCCATTCCTCCTCTTAGTGAGGGGAACCTAGTAGATCTTGATCTTGGAGTTCTTGGTGTTTCTCCTCCTTTGTTCTTCCTCTCTTATTCCCCCATAAGCATTTGTTGCTTTGTTGGAATTTGAGAGTGAAGGACTTGAGCACTCCGTGTGCTCTTGCCATTGCTTTTGTGCATCGGTTTGCTCTCTCCACGAAGATTCGTGGAAGTGAAAGTTCGTGAGTTTGTTACTCTTGGGTCATTGGACCCTAGACGCCTTTTGTGGCGAGTGGCGCCTTTTGTGGCGGTGCAAGGCCTTTTGTGGCCGCTTG
Source organism: Poa pratensis (assembly GCA_947311845.1). Lineage (NCBI taxonomy): Eukaryota > Viridiplantae > Streptophyta > Magnoliopsida > Poales > Poaceae > Poa > Poa pratensis. The sequence continues at coordinate 66,059,656 of CAMZMU010000046.1, forward strand.
GAGCTCCCGATCCTTTTGTGGGTTGTGCCTCAAGTTTGTTGTAAGGGACTCGATTTCCGCCCAAAAGGAAATCAATAGTGGAAGGTGAATCGAGCTTTTGGGCAAGGTTCATCGGAGAATAGGGTGAGGCCATTTGTGGCATCTTGAGTTTGATACTCACACCCCTCCAACGAGACGTACTCCCCTAAAAAGGAGGAACTCGGGAATACATCGTCGTCTCCGCGTGCCTCGGTTATTTCTATACCCGAGCTCTTTACTTATGCAATTTACATTGTGATAGCCTTCGTGCGTGAAGTTATATATCTTGCTATCACTTTGTTGCTTGACTTGCTTAGCATAAGTTGTTGGTGCACATAGGTGACATAGTTTATTTAGGTTGTTGGCTTGTTAATTTAAACATCTAGTTTTATTCCGCAATTAGCAAGACTAAACCAGAAAAGTTTTTAAACGCCTATTCACCCCCCCCCCCCTCTAGGCGACATCCTTGTCCTTTCAATGAGACATTCAACCAATACATTGTCAAGCACACCACTCATATTTGCTTTCACTTTAAACATTAATCATTCAAGATGCTATGATAGGGGTAATGAGAGCTCCACACCAATGACTACCACATTGCAAGCATTAACTTAAATAGAAGTGTTTGGAAGTTAGATGAAACTTATTCATGCTTTACCTCTACTTATTTATCTATCCAAAGTGTCCACCTTTTATATTCAGTTTTCATAAGAAGTACTCTATGACCACCATAGGATGTTTTTACTTTTCATTATGCATACATTTGATCCATAGTACTTTCTTCTATATTACACTTTGTGAATTTATCATTGAACATCTTTACATTGAGTATTTGATATCACTTCATAATTTATCTTGCATATTGTTATTCCTTTGAAAAATGAATCATTTGACTCTATGTAGCAATAGTAATCACCTTTGATATTCATTGATAGTATTAAAATGCAAAGTCCATGTTAGTTTTGTCACCTTCATACTCGGGACGAGCATGGGTTAAGCTTGGGGATGTTGATGCATGTACAATGCATACATGAACTTTTACATTTTATTACATGTTATTCCATGTTATTTGCATCATATAAGGGTTATATTCATGATTTATATTAAGTTTTGGGGATAATCAACAACCCCCCCCCCCCCCCCCATTTTTCTGGAATTAACCCTGCACTGTCAGAAAATCCCTTTTTCTATATTTTTACGTTTCAGGCGACTAAACGACGTCCAAATGACCTGAAACTTTACGGGGATCACTTTTTTGGAAGGAACGAAACATAGGCGCAAAGGAATCAAAGAAACGGAGACCAGAAGGCAGAAAGGGGTGGGCCCACGTGGCCAGATTCCCTGACCGCGTGGGACCCACCAAACTGGCCCTCGGGCCTCCGCTGCCGTCGATCTTTCTTCCCGAAGCTTCGTCTTGACCTAAAAACGACTATATATAGACCCCCCAGGGCTTTCGCGAAAGGGAGCGCCGAGAAACACAGAAACCACGAAACAGAGATCTGGAGCTAAAGATTGGAGGGGGAAAACTCCGGCGGGGCGCTGCCGGTGTGGTCTCCTTCCCCTCCAACAACATCTCCACCGACACCATGATGAAGAGGGAGTAGTCCACCCCTGGACTATGGGTTTGTGGAAGTAACTTATGTATCTCTCCTCTCTATGAGCTTCACTAATTAGTACCGTATGAGCTGCTGAACATGATTACGGTCATCTATGTAATTCCTTTGTGGTGGATCTTTATTATGAGTTAATACATGTTTGAGATTGCAATGGTTTTGTTTCAGTTATGAAAGTAGATGCATATTATGTACCCCGTTCTTATTTACTTGTCATGATCAAGCATGTTTATGAGAGCATGTGAGGGGAACGTGTGCATTAGTTGGAGTAACGGGGAGTGGCTAGTGCAGTGAACGTGAGAGAAAGTTCTGCGATCCACTTGGGTTTTCTACCTTACTTTGTTGCCTCACTAGGGATAAACAAAAATACCATGCTACCGGAGAGTGGATGTGACCTTGGCCACTATCTCCATGACTAGATCTAGCATGTTCTTATTTTAACTTCATGTCATTAAACTTATTGCTATGCTCTGATTTATCTTAATTAATAAGGTGTTATGATTTAGTTCGCATCTTGGTGGAGCATAAGAGAGAGAACAACTTATACTTGAGATCTCTATGTTAGGACGTGATGCCCATATCATTAATAACTTGTCAAACCATGTCTTGCCATCTTTCATGTTAATTATAGTGTTCCATTGTCCACCACGTTATCAAGAGAGAGTGCATTTGTGAAACCATGAACCCCGGTCCATTTTTAATCATAAGAAACACCTTTCCAACACTTTTATCACCACTTTTGTTTGCTGCCATTATTAAATCCGAAAATACAAAAACACTTTTACATCTTACATTCATCATAAAAAACCCAAAAGTACCATTTACCATTACTACCATCATCCTTGCATATTTATTTTACCATCATTGCATATTTACTACTGTTTGCATATTTATTTTATTATCATTCTCACACCTTGTGCTTGACAACCACTTGGTGAGGTTGAGGGCACAAAACAATTTATTTTGTTGCAGGTTCTCAAGAGAAGGATAAGGAGATAACACCTGAAATACTGGTTCCCCGAGAGTTCGATATTAAACCCTCGAGTCACCCCTCGTGGGGAAAACTGTCTTCCACTACATACACTCTGCACTTGGAGTCTCAACCTAACCCATTTACTTTTCACGCAGGGAACCACACGAAGGGCCGTCAAGACCGTTTTCTGGCGCCGTTGTGGGGTAACTACGTGAAGGGCCATCAGGACTCCATCAGATTTCCTCCACGAAACACCATCACTCCTAGCTGACCTTTCCCTGCTACCCCAGCCAAAGCTCGACCCACCACCACTGCCTCCACTGCCTCTGATGTCAAACCACCGTGCTGTCACTGCTTCACCACTTCGCTTGGGGATGTTTGCCTTAAGCCATTTCCCCCACTGTTGTTGCTCACCCCTCTTCAACTTGATTGAGCACACACGATCAATATGCCCAACAATTCCACATGTAAAACAGAAGTATGGAAAAAACTCATACTCAAAAGGGCACCACTTGGTTAACATATTTTCACCCAACTGGATAGTGATCCCTCGCATAAGAGGCCTCTTAATATCCATACGTACCCGTACACGCAGATACTCTCCTATGGCCTTGCCATCTTCTCCCACCTCTACCTCCATGTATTCACCAATTTCATCACCAATCTGTTCCCCTGTTGCCCGCTCCATCATACCTAGCGGGAGCTTGAAGACACATACCCAGATTGGAACTGTGTCGAACTCATAGTCCTCCAGGGCCTTGAGTGGATCAAAATCCTGCATGACAATCAGATCGTTATCGAACATCCACGGTCCCTCATTGAGAGCTTTGCCCTTCCCCGAGGGTTGCAAAAACTTGAACAGAAACACGTTGTTGCCCATTTCCTTGCAGCGGATCCCTTTCAGAGGGCACCACAGACGGCCTAGAGCCTTGGTCAAGCCATCCAGGTAGGGTGGTTTCTCTGACAGTAACTTCCCCAGGGCTTGAGCTTCCACCTCCTTGATCCTCCGCTCACCACCGCCCCCGATCCGCAGGCCACGATTCTCCGCCGCCGACAACTTGAGATTCTTCATAAGACCCTCGACCTTCTCCATCTTCTCCAGGATCGCCGCACACCCAGCCACCGCCCACACAAAACATAGGAACCTAGGTGAGGTGTATTACGACCCAGCGCCCTAGTACGCTCGGAAGGCTTTGAGGTGGATGGGATTGTGAGATGCTAGAATTGAGCAGCAGAATTGAGACACGCACTCAGCTCGATCTCCCCGATCAAAGGGAGAGGCGCACCGGGAATTGGGTCGAGGAAGAACGGGATCCAGATCGCCGGAGAATCGCCACCAAACCGCTCGCAATCAGCAGAGCACCAACCGTCACCCTAGGGTAGTTGGGCTGACTTTGGGGAGTGCGTTAGTGGTTAGGTAGCTGGGCTGGCTTTGGGGGTGTGTTGCCTATGAGGCAATGACATGTGGGGTCAAATGTCCTAGCCGGGTGTGCGGGTTCACGGGTATGGGTTTGGCACCCCCATACCCGCACCCGCTAGACCCGGTGGGTCTTGATCTTTACCGCTAAGCACACACGGGGGTTTTAATTGCCACCAAATCCTCCCCATTTAGTGTAGGTATCTGTCGGGTTAACGGGTATTGGGTACGCATTGCCACCCGTAGGGCCAGTCGGCCAGGCAGGATGCAACCGTGGCAAGTGAGAAGAGCTCATAGGCTAGTGTTGATTTATGGTAATTTTGAAGTGGTCATTTCCAATTTATTAAACATCACCATGTATAGTTTAAAAAAAAACATCACCATGTATGTTTGATGGATACATATAAAGATTTGGAACGCAAGAGTAATCTTACAAGTAGGTGACTCATGGAAGTCTCGTTTCACGAATATTATATTCCTCTTAGTAGTGTAACAGAAACAATGTGCGTCCAAATATTACATACTATCTATATTTACAAGCTAAAAATGCATAAAGATTTCAACGTTCCAGTATCAAATGGTCTTGACTGTTGACGTATGTCAATCAACAAACGCTAGAAAGTAGCAAACTAGGAACAATCAACAATCAAGAAGAAAGGTTGCTGGAGAGAGGTGTATAGCTAGTTTTGTACATCTGGTTTAGGCTTGCCTGTTTAGGTAGTTTGTCGGAAGTCATGTAAGAACTGTAAGGTGTTTTCGGAGTTCCTGGTACTGTTTAGCCTAGATGCTTTCGTTGTTTCGGTTCGTTTAGCTCAGAGGTGGCGAAGGCGGTGGTTCTGTAAGAAAGTACTCTTGTATTATCGGTTTCGTTTCTGAAATGAAATCGGGAGCAAGGCTCTTCAATTCTAAAAAAAAGGAACTACCGGACCTCAGCAAATCTATGTAGTACCAGTCTGGTATTGCTCGATTCGTTTCCTATAGTTGGGAAAATCTAAACTTGGATCATCTGCCATAACTTAATTCTAAATATTCAGTACTTAGCTAGTCTTGAGAGAGTGGGCAATTTTATAAAAGTGGACCGTTCAGAGGTTAGGTCTAGTCATTGCATTGCTAACTTAGCGAGAGCAGAGCATAGTACTGATTTTGGCTCGGATCTGGCATGTTGTTATTCAGGTGCTAGATCAGAAGCTGCTTGTAGCCCCATCTTCAATAAAGGTCTGTTTTACCTGGAAAAAATGTTACTTATTGTTGTGAATAATCATGAGCAATCATATAGAAAAGATATGATGTTTCCGATTGGCACCTCTTCAATCTATTTCTTGCTTACAACCGATTGGAAACATTCAATAAGTTGGAATCTCTAAAAGGGTTTAAGCTATTACGTTCTAGACAAATGTACTCGATGTCTTGATCTGGAGCCACTGCGCTGGCGGCATTCCCTCGGAGATTTCTTTTAAAATCTTGACCACATGAGGCGTGTCCTCCTGCCGGAGCTTGATTTTTATCGATTTCAGGTTCTTGCACCAAGGAAGTAGTGTTGGGCTATGGCGTTTGGAAGATGCCCTCCTCTTGGGGTCTGGGGGAGCTAGAAACTGTAGTTGTTGTACAGGCTAAGACTCGGTTGGGTGTCAAAAAATTTGAAGCAACTAAAGAAAGTACCATGTTAATTACAACACACCTTACAACCATACAATCCAAGCTTCTCCAAGTTAGGGGTGTTCCAGAGGATGCTTGTCAAAACATCAAACTCCTGTCCAACATCAGATTCTTCTAAGAGCAGGGTCTTCAAGTTATGGAGCACCGGAAATTCTTTGGATTCTTCATGCAACAATGCCTAAAACATATATACATGATAGTGATACACAATGCGAGGGATACAAATTCCGAATGCCTGAAACATACATATGACTGAAATATACATACAGTTATTGTGAAGCCTGATAGATGCAGGGTTACGGCGTTGGAGAGGAGGGCCAGGAAGCTGCACATAGATTTCAAGAACTCATGCCGTTTCGGTTCATGTCCCCAAGGCTGGCGCTTGAGCAGGCCCGTCTCCGTTAGCCGGATGGACGCCTCAGCAAGCGTTGCCAGCGGCTCCGGATTTTTGGCGTATTCGCGGTAGCCTTGTCCATTATAATCATAAGTGATGTCGAGGCAGGGGCGGCGCCAGCGGGGGGGGGGGGGGGGGGGGGGGGGGGGGGGGAGGCTTTTTACTACTAGTACTCTGCTGTGGAAAATACGTGAACGGGAAGGGAAAAGAAAGAAGAAAAACTGGAAAACGACCAGCGCACCGTCTCGACCTGCTGCTCGGTCGCTCGCCTCGCTCCCAAATCCCCTTCCGCGCCGCCGCTGCCCTGCTCGCTCGCCTCGCTCCCTGCCTCCCTCGATTCCCCAATCCCTTCCGCGGTTCCGCCCTGCCGCCGCCTTGCTCGATTCGCCGCAGCGGCGCTGCCCTAGCTCGTCCCCAACCTGCCAATCCGCCCTGCTCGCTCGCCTCGCTCCTGCCTCCCTCGATTCCCCAATCCCTTCCACCCTGCCGCCGCCCTGCTCGATTCGCCGCAGCGGCGCTGCCCCAGCTCGTCCCCAACCTGCCAATCCGCCCTGTCGCTGTGCAGGTCGAGCTCGAACTGCGCCGCCCAGGACATGGACGGAGATGAGCTGGATTGGGAAGCTATTTCAGCACAGATCGATGCCGGAGATGAGGAGCCGGATTGGGAAGCTATTGGAGCACGGTTGGATGAATTTGACTTGGAGGATGGAGAGGATGGAGAGGAAGTTGCAGCGCCTGCATCTCGAAACTGCAGGCGGAGGCGCGACGACACAAACGACCAACAGCGACAAGGACAAGAAGAGCAGGTTCCTTCCATGAGTCCATGTTAGTATTTTACTACTTTTTAAATTGTTTTTAGGTTTGTCATTGTTAGTTACTTAGTTGTGTTTGATGAGTTATGAAACTGAATATGTTTGAACCTTTTTTGTGTTGAATATACTTGCTTTTGCCTAAATTTTGTGAGCTTTAATATTGTGAGGCTTCGACTTATTTATATTGTTCCTTCCATACAATTGCGGATTACATGTGTTGTCAAAAAAAAATCGCTGGTGGCACACCTTTTACTGTTCGCCCCCTCTCGTCTCAATTCCTGGCTCCGCCACTGTGTCGAGGCGCATGGAGGCGAGCCGTGGAGCCGTGATCTTGAGAGGTGCTGCGACGCCGTAGAAAGCAAGTCTCGTGAGAGTGGGAGAATCGAGGACGTGCATCCACATCTTGCACCTCTCCACGTGGAGATCCTCAAGTACACGGGGCAGTACTCGCCGAGGCGCCCCAAGAAATCGTACATGATGTTGACTCCGACGAGGCGTAACGTGGTGAGGCGGCGGGTGAAGCCGGCGGCGCAAGAGCCTATGACCGACGATACCGGAGAGCACGACACGTGCGGCTGCCAGCGGATGGTGTTCTCCTGAGAAGCACAGACGTCGACGGCGGCCGGAACATGCCAGAGACCGCGGCGGATCCACCTGTCGGCGGCGACGAAGCCGTAGATTTGTCATTTGTGTCTGTGTGTCCTGGCCTCTAACCAGGTTCAGTCTGAAGGCGTCGAGCTGCGTCTCGGGCGGGATTGATGTCAGCTTGCGGTCGGCGAAGTCCTCGAAGCGCTCCCACTTGCCTTCTTCGCCGGCGAACTCCCGCTCGTCGATGTCCGCGCAAGGCACGTCGCGCCAGAGCAACCTCCACCGCCGGGACAGCAAGCTTGTCTGCACGGCCTGCCGGGACCTCAGGCGAGCGAGTATGCCGTGGAGGAGGCAATCCGGCAGGTTGCTAAGCCGGTCATGGACACGGCGGCGTTTGCCTCGGGAGACCATGCCGATGGGATCTTGTCGTCGCATCAGAGATCATACGCTGTTGGCCATATTATATACCGGACAGCGAATTAAAACTAAGCGAGCTGGGCCTGGGCCTTTTAAAAGGGAAGATAGGAATTAGGCCATCGGTATATATATGGCCATCCGAGATTTCTTTCCATAGTCTATAGAAAGAAGGCTCGCGGCGAAAAGGACTCCATAATCTGTGCGAGCTGTTGGGTTCAACCGTTCAATTCAGTGCGAGCAGTTCTAGCTGCTGGCTGCCAGTAAATCACTTTTAAGTTGTATAAGAGCATAAAACACAGTACTGCAGCAATTGCTACAAAAAAGAGGAGTACTTCCGGTAATAAAATGCACTAGCTTCCGGACAGCGTCGAGAAATTATCGATCAAACTAGTTACCACAGTGAAGAAGCCAAGACCAATTGGTGTATGTATGTATGACCCGAAGCTGCACTGTCAGCCAAGGCAAGGCAACCCCTTTTGGATATAAGCACCACAACAGCAAAGTTACTCAGAAGCAACCACGGACAACAGCAAAACCTTCGAGTCATCCCCTCATCTCCTTGCACGTCATCTCCAACTTCACCAATTGCTCGGCATTCTCCACAGGTTGAGCCTCAGCGCCGCCTCCTCCACCACACCCGCCTTGTTGTCAGCAATAATGGGTACAGGTGTTCGGCGACAATGGGTACCGGAGTTCGGGGCTCTGCGAGGACAACAGTTGCACGGCTATCCTCAGTTAGATCCTTTTGAGAGGGTAATGTTTGGATCTTGATTGAAAAGGCTTAATGATGTGGTTGAGATTTAAGAAAACTGCAAGCGACAAGCGGCATATGAATATGAAATTCAGTCATTATGTACTCACAAAAACGCAGCAGAGTTCTCTATTTTTTTTTTTGTTAATACTAGTAGGTAAGCTCAATCATGCAGCAACCAAGGGAAATTGTTTAGTGCTCTTTAATTTGTGCATTGCCATGCTTCAGAGGAAGGGCGTGGGTGAGAAGGAAGCACAGGCATAAAGGAAAGGAAGGTGTTTGCAGAAGAAGAAAATAACATTTGCACGAGAAAAGCACTAACCACGGCTGAAGGCCAGTAGACCAAACAAGGCGATATCTTAGTTGTAAAATGATAAGAGTTCAAATACCAAAGAGGAATCAATTCAATAGACTAAGGAGAGCACATATCACAACGGCACACTGCACAAAGGGGAAAATGTGAAAGGTCGCATCTGCATCAAAGCAAACAAAATTGGGTTTTTGACAAGTATGGCAGAATAGAGTACTGCTGCAAATCACTATAGATGAAAAGTAAATTTGGGGTTTCTAAAGAAACACAAATTATTCTGCAAGAAACTATGACAAAATTTCAGAACCCCGGGTAGATCTCTGAGATAAGTGCATTAATTCAGACAGCTAATTTCAGCAGGTTGAATGGATCTACTTGATGACCGTGGAAAGGGCTTCTGTTATGCAAAGGACAGGATGAAAGAATAAGGCAGGGAAGGGATAGAGCAGACAGGTGGAGTGTTGGCCTAAATAGCTAAATAGCACAATCATACATCAACCAAGGGCAATTGTTAGTGCACTTTTGATTCATTCACCCTCAAGATGCAAAACATAGTAGCATTTTTGGTTGAGAAATCGATTTCAATTAGCAAGACAGTACACTGCTTCAAACTGAATTTTCTAAAAATGAAGTTGAACAATGTTGGCTTACATGAAAGCAGATACCAAATACCCTGTAGGCTGTAGAGGATATTGTAGCAGTCCATGGCCGGGTCCAACAGGCTCTCATCTACAGCGAGGAACTTGGACACCCTCAGGCCTTGGTCCCCAAAAGTTGCACTGTCATCAGTTACCCCATTATGGACAAAAGCCACGAAAACAGATTAAGTTTACAGGAAAACAAACAGAGAGACAACGGCAAAAATTTGCATTCCTGTCAATCTTGCTCATATACCTCAATCGCAAGTCGTGATCACTGACCAAGACAACACAAATAAACCAACAAATCAACACAGCAAATCAACTATACAAAAGGATTAAGAGAGAGAAAATGGACAAGCTACATCACAGCCCCATCCCACAAAAAAAGACCTCCATTACCCAGTCCATTACTTAGCTAGCAGGCTAGAAGGCTAGCACATCATAGGCAAGCCCTTGCCAAGAAAGGATTTTTCCAATAGCGTTATTGTTATGACTATCAAACTGGCAAAATGATACTTAAAAGCCGACAAAACACACCATGCCATATGCAAGAATAACTAAATGAACTGAGATTTTCTTTTCTAATTTCATCTACTTCTGCGTAGCAAAATACATTCTTGGTTTTTCCTGGTTACGTTCTAGGGCATAAAATGTGAGACACTTACACCATATTTCCAGTGATACAATTTCTTCATTAACAAACAAGTTTCCATATTTCCAAGTTGACTTAAACCATACTAAAAAGGACTGCATGTACTAGTCAAGGATTGTTAAACTGCAAAAAATTTACAGTGGTAGAAGAGCACAAGCTTTTTCTATTTAGAACAACAAAATGTCTTGTATTCACAACATAACTGAATGCAGCGTTGCAAATTTATGCCCAACCCCGTCAAAGAACAGTGCCAAGATTAGAACAAACGGGATGTGAAGTTCGAAGAATGCAATGAGAAATTTCAAAAGGAAACTCGTTCAGGGAAGTAATTTGAAATTTGTCTTCAGCTAGATGTAAAATTTAAGATGATTCTTTAGAATCACAACAAACAAAAGAAAGTTATTATTAATGGAACTGATAAATCACCAGAGTCAGTAGAAAAATAGCACAGCTGTGCGAAAACAAGTACAAAAAAGATAAAAGCATACTCCCCTTGTTCTAGTCGCATTATTTTAGATCATATCCTCAAAATTGTTCATTGATTCAGAAACATTCCTTATGTAACTTAAAACTGCTATGAAAAAAACAGATAATTAGCTGAGTATACAAGTATTTAGGTGCATGTAACGATAAGGGGATATATCAGATTACATAGCTAAAGATAAATGTGCATGTCTACTAGCTATTATCAGCACAATTTCATCCAATCAGTAATGCAACATAGCCTACTTCACAAAGATCATAAGCTACACCAAACAAGCACCATATGAACGTCTTGATTAAACAAATAAATAAGCGTTTGAACTGAGCATGAGGTCCTCTGATGGCTTCAGCGGTTATCTGTTACTTAGAAGTTACAAAAATACTTCGTATCAAAACCGAGATCTACATCAACTCCAAATTAACTAGAAACGGTTTTTTACCTGAAAGGGAAGGCACAACGTAACAATTATGAGACAATGCACAGAGAAACGACTAGCTAGGTTACTTGCACAAATCAATGTCGAGGCTTACAACTGATATTATAGACCTCCATATTTGCCTATATGTTGGATCTTTCTGCTTCAGCATATAGGTTAATTGCACGAGGAAACAAAAGAAAGACACACATACTAACATCTATCTAGAGGACCCCATCTCATATGTGCAATAGTGTTACTTCAAGTCTTGCATTAAATTGTTTCGTGCCTCCTCTTCTTGTCCTTCTTATTGGATGCAACCTTGGCAACAAACTCCTTCAAAACAGAGGGATAGGCCATTCTTATATGCTCCCAGCCATCTGTCGCCATTACTTTTTCCAAACAAGGGAGAGACTGGACTTCTATAAACTTCAAGCACGCCTCCTTCAATCCACGACAGTAGTGCTGCTCAGCTAGAGCAAGAGTGGACGCCACAGAGCTCACGCCTATATTCTCAGACAAGTTCTCTTCACATAAGAGCTTGAACCGTTGGAGATCATATCTATCTGTCGCTACAAACAAGTCTTGCAGCCACATTATATAGCCTGCTCCTTCCTCTTGTTGTCCTTGTTCGACAACTTCTGTTTTGTCTCCCTCCATGTTGTTGTCCTTGTCCATCTCAGGAATGAATCTGTGTAGATGAAGCTAAGCAAAGCTTCAAATACTGTTGCTTTCATGTCTTTGATCTGTATGACACTCGCCGTAGTGCTTTCCATCATGGGGCCAAAGAGCTGTGCCATGAAGACTTTTGATCGGGCTGCAAGCACACACCGGTGTGCAGCGAACGTCTTGCCATTGACCTCAAACGTCACATCGGCGCCCACCTTATTTTGACGGAGTTGGTCAAAATGCTGGTGTACGTCACACACGGTGCCACCGGCCTCCTGCGTGTTGCAAACCATGATGTCACACCGGATGGTGAAACAATCAGCCTTTAGATGAGTTGATCTTTCAAGGGCATCTCTTTTTATCAACTTCGTGCCCCAATCAAGAATGTCGCTGGAGTAGCTGCGTGTTTCACTTGAACGAATGTACATGGGCTTCTGATACTCAACCTGGTTCAGGATTTTCCATATTGAGATCGACAATGCCGATACAGAGAGAGACGAAATCGGCGCAGCTCGGGTCCTCGCCATTCGGATAGAACCAGATGCACCATGTATGGCCTCCTAGCATGAATGGACCAGAGCAGATTTCCTGTGCCTGTCCGTTGGGCATCTCCTGCACCGTGCGCGAGTAGTCCTTGACCATGAGCAGGTGGTACCCGCTGTCCGTGTCGACGTCGACGGCCGACGTGGTGCAGTGCTTTCCGTCGGTGATGACTGACACGCCGGTGAAGGACGACATGCCGAATCTGCGAGTCTGGTCCAAAATCCAGTCACCATTCACAATCCGAGTTTCGGAGCTGGCATGGATGAGCTGAGGGGCACAAACCTGGTTCACCTCCGGACCTCCCGCTGCTTGAACCGACGAGACTCGCCCCGCGCCGGCGTCGATTCTTTTGCTGCTTACAGAGTGCGCTCCGGCGGCTCGTCGGTGCGTGCGGCCTGTGCGTTTCCTAAATTAGGGTTCAGTAGGAGTAGTATAACCTGCCAGTTGGCCTTTTAGAGGCCCAACAATCAGCCAGTGGCCGGCCATATTCTGCACCTCAATTTCTAACTTTTTTTTTGCGGGGTCTAACTTTGTTTTTTGGAGTAGAAGGATGAACAATTGGTCTACAGCCTGTAGAACTGGGGGTCGACAACAGCAAGTCTCGTGAGAGTGGGCGAGGCGAGGACGTGCATCCACATCTTGCACCTCTCCACGTGGAGATCCTCGAGCACCGGGCAGTACTCGCCGAGGGCCCTAGGAAATCGTACATGATGTTGACTCCGACGAGGCGTAACATGGTGAGGCGGCGGGTGAAGCCGGCGGCGCAAGAGCCCAAGACCGACGATACCGGAGAGCACGACACGTGCGGCTGCCAGCGGATGGTGTTCTCCTGAGATTTCTTTCCCTAGTCTATAGCGGCGAAAAGGACTCCATAATCTGTGCGAGCTGTTGGGTTCAACCGTTCAATTCAGTACGAGCAGTTCAAGCTGCTGGCTGCCAGTAAATCACTCGGAAGAGGACAAAACACGGTACTGCAGCAGGTCAGCGCGGCCTATGACTGCATGCACAAGGTCACACTATTAGAGCATCTCGAACAGACACGCTTCTATTTTATATCAGAGCCAAAAAGGCGTTTTCGGGCGCGGCGCGCTGGTTTGCTTTTCCAGCCGCGCTATAGTTTAGCGCGCCAAATCGCAGCGCTCCAGCGGACGTCCAAAAACTCCAGCGCGCGCGGCTAGCCGGCGCTAGACAAAAATGAAACCAATATGACAGTTCAAATATAGATAAATACATGCAAAGCAACATGATAGTTCAAATATAGAATAAATACATGACATAGTTCTACACATAGTTCATCAAACCACAATCAAGTTCATGCAAATAAAGTTTATACAAACAAGTGAAACAAGAGAAACATCATCGATCATGCATCATCTTCTTCCTCTCCATTTTCTTTCTCCTCATCACTTTTCCCATCATTTGCTGCATCCTCCCCCGCATCTTCTTCAACCGCCTCATTCTCAACTTGGACGGTGTTCCCACCAGTGGCGGAGGACCCCTTCGGGCAAGGTAGGGCAGCCGCCCTACCTTGATTTTTTCCAAAAAATCAAGTATATAGATGCGTCTCAGGCATCGGCATCAGACCAGTTCGTTCTAGTTCTTATGTGGTCAGTTTCTGTTTTTCAGAGCGTTTGTTTGGGGAAGAAAGGGTAAGGGAAGAGGCTGGCTGGCTACTGGGCTTTATTTGGGCCGAGTTGGAGGAGCGATGCCGGTCTGGTGCGTCTAGATCGACTAGGAGTGGACTTGTTCGTTAGTTTAGTTCGACCAAGCTACCCTAAAAAAAATCGACTAAGCCAGTGAACTCAAAAAATAAAGCTCAACCAAGCTAATTACACAGCAACGAGGCAGACATGTACTGAGAGGATCATCATGCTAAGAGTTCGCCTGACCTTAAAAAAAACGTCCTCCGCCACTGGTTCCCACTACCTTCAAATGCACCATCGGAAGGCACGTGAGGCATACCGGAAGCATTGCCTCCACCCATAGAAACCCCCATGCCAACCGGAGGTGCACTCAGCCCTCCCATGTTACCCATGCCTCCATATCCTCCCATGCCAACCGAAGGTGCACTCATCCCTCCCATGCCACCCATGCCTTCATATCCTCCCATGAGAGACCCAAAACTCATGCCACCAACACCTCCCATGCCTCCATAGCCTCCCATGTTTGTTTTGAGACCATTGAGAAGTGTTGGATCCTCATCAAACCCTCACCATCCTCATCCATATCCTCATATTCATGATCCTCATCATGAATTTCATTGTTTTGAGACCATTGAGAAGTGTTGGATCCAACACCCATGGTTGACAAGTATGCATCATCATTCAAACTACAAAGATGGTGAAAGTAACTATAATTTTGCTACACATATGCACATTTCATAGCAATCAACAACAAAAAAGAAAAGGAAAAAATTGCATACCTTGTGTGCATTTGATCAAACACCATGGGCGCGTCGGGTGGCAGCTCCGCTTCCGGTTGCGTCGGCGCTTGGAAGGGCGGAGGCGGGAGTGGCAGATGCGCTTCCGGTTGCGGCGGCGCTTGGAAGGGCGGTGGCGGCGCTTGGATGGGCGAAGCCGCGGCCGCCGCTTTCCTCACCCGCTTTGCAGCCGGTTCCCCCTTCTTCCCCTTTTGTGCCGCCGCCGGCCGCTTGGCGGCCGCCCGCGCGACGCCGTCGACGGAGTTCGCCCGGGGCGCCATGAAAAGGCTGCGCGCGAGACCAACGGGAGGAGCGGCGGCGCCGGTGGAGGTGGCAAATCCCGCGCTAGGGTTTGCGGCGACGCCGGCGAGCGAGGGGTCGCGCAGGTAGGGAGGGGTCGGGGGGACATCGGAGCTGCTGTCCATCGCCGGAATTTCGCCGACGGCGGCGGCGCGGGAGGGGCGAGGGCGGGAGAGAGAGCGCGAGCGGCGGGAGATTTCAACGGCAGTTGGGGGATTCGCGCGCGTTTTCCTTTTCCCCGCGCACTAGACGGCAGGCCGCAAATAAACCGTTGACGGTACCGCTTCGTCCCGCGCGCTGGACGGTTATCGCGCGCGCGGTTCTTTTCACGCGTCTGCTGGAGCATGCGAAACGGCCCCGCGCGCGGCAAACGACCGGTATATCCCGCGCACGGCGTTTTTGCAGCCGCTGTTGGAGATGCTCTTACATCGACACAAAACATTGCTAAGTTTAGAGGAGGAATCGCCGTTTAGAAGTTCCCCTCGCTTTCCCCTTGCTACAGTAGAGCGGAGGCGAAAAGGAGGCGACCGCGTTGCGTCTGCTCCGCCGGTGAATCCGCCGCTCCCCTCTGCCTCCGGCCGCCGTTCTGGCGCTGTGAGGTAGGGGGAGCTCCGGAGGCTGCCGTGAGTGTATAGTATAGGTGTAGGTGTGTGTGTGGCTCTCGTCGGCATCGATACGGTGGCGATGGCGGCGGTGTTTGAGCTTTTGTCCTCCCCCTCTGTTCCCCGTTCCGGTGTTCTCGCCGGAGAGGTCGTGGAGGCGGTCCGTCAGATCTCATCTTCCTGCTTTGTTTCTCCGGCCGTCCGCGGTGGAGAGGGGAGAAGTGGGTGGGCGGTGCTGATCTGCTTTTGTTGCTGCTGGTTGTGGTGGTCCTCTTTGTCGTGTTTGCTCCGGCCGGCCGTGGAGGCGAGGGGAGCGGCGACTGGAGGTGGTTGGGAGCTGTTGGTGGCTGGCCTCGGCGTCGCCGGCGCGGCTGGAAGAAGGGTGGTTCCTGGGTGCGAGTGCAGTGGCCGTATTCATTCATCGCCTCTCAGTTCCGTCGCTCGGAGGCGGACGGCTCCTGCGGCCGTCTACAAGGTGTGGTGGTGCTCGCGTCCCGGCGGAAGGTGGTATGGCGTCGCCGGCGGTGCCTAGGCTCTTGGGAGCTCGGCGCTGGATCTGATTGCGTTCTTCTCATGTGGCTCGGGGTGCTTTGTGCAAGTTTCCTGAAATTCGAATCAGATTCTTCCTCTAAAAAAAAGAAGTTGTACACTACCAGGCGAAAACTGCTCTCTTTTATGGTCGGTGCAAATTTAGTACCAAATGTCAGTGGAACATTTAATCTGTAGGTTCTATCTTGATTTTGAGACGGGAATGTTTCGATCTTGATTGAAAAGGCGTACTGGTGTGGTTGAGATTTAAGAAAACTGCAAGCGAGGCGACATATGAATAGACAACCCTATATCAAATTCAGTCATTATGTCCTCACAAAAACGCAGCAGAGTTCTCTAAATATTTTTTGTTAATACTAGTACAGTTAAGCTCAATCATGCAGCAACGAAGGGAAATTGTTTAGTGCTCTTTAATTTGTGCGTTGCCATGCTTCAGAGGAAGGGCGTGGATGAGAAGTAAGCACAGGCATAAAGGAAAGGAAGGTGTTTACAGAAGAAGAAAATAACATTTGTACCAGAAAAGCACTAACCACGGCTGAAGGCCAGTAGACCAAGCAAGGCGATATCTTGGTTGTAAAATGATAAGAGTTCAAATACCAAAGAGGAATCAATTCGATAGACTAAGGAGAGCACGTATCACAACGGTGCACTGCAAACATGGGAAAATGTAGAAGGTTACATCTGCATGAAGGCAAACAAAGTTGGGGTTTTGACAGGTATGGCAGAATAGAGTACTGCTGCAAATCACTATAGGTGAAAACTAAATTTGGGGTTTCTTTAGAAACACAAATTATTGTGCAAGAAAAGACGCCAAAATTTCAGAACCCTCACGGGTAGCCCTCTGAGATAAGTGTACTAAATCAGACAGCTAATTTCAGCAGGCTGGATGGATTGACTTGTTGACCGTGGAAAGGGCTTCATTTACGCAAAGGACAGGATGAAAGAATAAGGCAGGGATAGAGCAGACAAGTGCAGTGTTGGCCTATAAATAGCACAATCATACGTCAACCAAGGGCAATTGTTAGTGCTCTTTTGGTTCATTCGCCCTAATAATGCAAAACATAGTACCAGTTTTTTGGTTCAGAAATCGATTACAATTAGCAAGACACGCTGCTTCAAACTAAATTCTCTTAAAATGAAGTTGAACAATGTCTTAGGCTTGCATGGAAGCAGATACCCAATGCTCTCGTCTACATCGAGGAACTTGGACAACCTCAGTCCTTGGTCTCCAAAAGTTGCACTGACATTAATTACCCACTTATGGACAAAACCACAAAAACAAATTAACTTTACAGAAAACCAAACAGGGAGACAACGACAAAATTTTAAATCCCTGTCAATCTTGCTCATATACCTCAATTGCAAGTCGTGAGCACTGGCCAAAACAACACAAATAAACCAAGTGATCAACGCAGCAAATCAGCTATACAAAAGAATTAAGAGAGAGAAAAGAGGCAAGCTACATGACAGCCTCATCTCACAAAAAAAAACCTCCATTACTCCAGTCCAATACTTGGTTAAGAGCCTAGAAGGCAAGCACATCCTACGCAAGCCCTTGCCACCAAAGGATTTTTCCAATACGGTTATTGTTAATTTGTTATGACTATTAAATTAGCAAAAAAGATACTTAAAAGCCGACAAAACACACCACACCATATGCAAGAATAACTGCACGACTTGAGATTGCCCCTTCTAATCTTATCTTATTTTTCCATCACAAAATACATTCTCGTATTTTCTTCGTTAGGTTTTTCGTGATTAAATGAGAGAAACTTACACCATATTTCCAGCGAGACACTTTCTTCATAAAAAACAAGTTTTCTATATTTCCAAGTTGACTTACGCCATACTAAAAAGGACTGCACCTACTAGTCTAGGATTGTTGAACTGCAAGTGGCAGAAGAAGAGCACAAGCTTTTTATAGTTTAGAACAACAAAATGCCGTGTATTCACAACATAACTGGATGCAGCCCAGCCAATTTACGCCCAACCTCGTATAAAGTGCCTAGATTAGAACAAACCAGATGTGAAGTTTGAGAGAATGCAATGAGAAATTTCAAAAGGAACCTAGTACAGGGAAGTAATTTGAAATTTGTCTTCAGCTGGATGTAAAATTTAAAATGTTTCTCTATAATTACAACAAACAAAAGAAAGTTAGTATTAATAAAACTGATAAATCAGTAGAGTGAGTAGAAAAATAGCTCAGCTGTGTGAAAACAAGTATTAAAAAGATGCAAGCATACTCTCCTTGCTCTAGTAGCATTATTTGAGATCATATCCTCGAAATCGTTCATTGGTTAGGAAAAATTCTTTATGTAATTTAAATCTGCTATGAAAAAACAGATAATAGCCAAGCATACTAGTATTTAGGAGCATGTACGGCATGCAGAGGCTGGAGTTTCCACTTTTCGATAAAAGTATTTAGGTGCATGTAACAAATAGGGGAAATAGCAGATCACATGCATAGCTGAAAACAAATGTGCATGTCTACTATATGCTACTATCAGCATAATATATCCATTCAGTGATGCAACATAGCCTACTTCACAAACATCATAAGCTACGTCAAACAAAAACAGTATACCTGATTAAGAAAAATAAGTGTTGGAAATGAGCATGAGATACTGTGATAGCTTCAATGGTTTTATGTCAAGTAGAAGTGGTCAAATTACTTCGTATCAAATCCGAGATCTACATCCTAACTCCAAATCACAACCTAGAAAAGGATTTTTAGGGAATGCACAAAGTAACAATATACGAGACAATGCACAGAGAAGAGACTAGCTAGGTTATTTGCAGATCATGTCGATGCTTACAACTGAAATTGCAGACCTCCATATTTGCCTATATGTTGGATCTTTCTAGTTCAGCATATAGGAAAATGGCACGAGGAAACAAAAGCAAGAACCATACAGTAACATCTATCTAGACTCTAGAGGACTGCATCCCATATATGCATAATAGTGTTATTTCAAGTCTTGCATTACATCGCCTTGTGCTTCCTCCTTTTGTCCTCCTGATTGGACGCAACCTTGAAAACAAACTCCTTCAAAACAGAGGGATAAGTCAATCTTATATGCTCCCAGCCATCTGTCGCCATCACTTTTTCCAAACACGGGAGAGACTGGACTTGGATAAACTTCAAGCACGCCTCCTTCAATCCACGACAGTAGCGCTGCTCAGCTAGAGCAAGAGTAGACGCCACAGAGCTCACGCCTATATTATCAGACAAGTTCTCTTCACATAAGAGCTTGAGCCGTTGGAGATCATATCTATCTGCCGCTACAAACAAGTCTTGCAGCCACATTACATAGCCTGCTCCTTCCTCTTCTTGTCCTTGTTCGACAACTTCTGTTTTGTCTCCTTCCATGTTGTTGTCCTTGTCCATCTCAGGGAATGAATCTGTGTAGATGAAGCTAAGCAAAGCTTCAAATACTGTTGCTTTCATGTCTTTGATCTGTATGACACTCGACGTAGTGCTTTCCATCATGGGGCCAAAGAGTTGTGCCATGAAGACCTTTGATCGGGCTGCAAGCACACACCGGTGTGCAGCGAACGACTCACCATTGACCTCAAACGTCACATCAGCGCCCACCTTATTTTGACGTAGATGGTCAAAATGCTGGTGTACGTCATACACGGTGCCACCGGCCTCCTGCGTGTTGCAAACCATGATGTCACACCGGATGGTGAAACAATCAGCCTTTAGATGAGCCGATCGCTCAAGGGCATCTCTTGTCATTAAATTACAGCCCCAACCACGAAGATCGCTGGAGAAGATGCGTGCTTCAGTTGAACGAATGTACCTGGGCTTCTGAAACTCAACCTCTTCCACGAAGCTAAACTCGAAGTGCACCTTCACAGGATTTTCAGTATCGGCATCGACAAGGCTGACACAGAGAGATAGGAAGTCGGCGGAGCTCGGGTCGTCGCTGTTCGGATAGAACCAGATGCACCATTTATGGCCTCCTACCATGAATGGCCCAGAGCAGATTTCCTGCCCGTTTGGCAACTCCTGCACCGTGCGCGAGTAGTCCTTGACCATGAGCAGGTGGTACCCGCTGTCCGTGTCGACGTCGACGACCGACGTGGTGCAGTGCTTTCCGTCGGTGATGACGGATACACCGGTGAAGGACGACATGCCGAATCTGCGAGTCTAGTCCAAAATTCAGTCATCGTTCACATCCCGATCGAGTTTCGGAGCTGAGATAGGTAAGTTGAGGGGGCAAACCTGGTTCACCTGCCGGCTTCCGCTGCTTGCACCGGCGGCCGCACGGAGAGTCGGAAACTCGCTGCGCCGCCCGTGCCGGCGTCGCTTCTTTAGCTACTTGAAACAGAGCGCACGGCGGCGGCACGTCGGTGCGTGCGCGGCCTGTGAATTTCAGAGTTAGGGTTCCGTACTGACTAGTAGTAGAATAACAAGGTTGGGCTTTTGGGGGCCCACGTCCACGTGTACTTTTCACCGAAGCTTGAGAAGAAAAAACTGGAAGTTAGCACGAACAATTGGTCTACAAGAGGCGAAAAGTTAGATTATGTTTTTTTTTCAACCTACTCCCCTTTCAATTAATTGCTTAACGGAAATACATTGTTCAGCTACAATCGAAAAGTTAGATTATGTAGCTAACGAATCAACAACCGTGCCCTTTCTGTACTGACTACTGACCAAAAGTCGTCGTCATCTTCTTCATTGTCTCGAGCGTTGCACAGGCTGCTAGTAGATCGCCTGTTAGACAAAACATGGTACTCCAGTATAGCTGTATAGGTGTTGTATAAAAGAGACATTACTCCAGTAAGGATAAAGAAGTGAGATTAAGCGGGGTATGACCAAAAGATGCACTGTCAGTCAACCCCTTTTTGATATAACCGGAGCAAGTTACGCAACCAGGGAGCACGGCAAATTAAACCTTTACATGTTTGCATTGCAAGTCTTGCTCATATAGTAACCCACTGTCTGGCTCACTCGCAATCAGTGAACCCAGCACAACACAAAAGAAAAGATCAAGGACAACAAAATAAGTAAACTTTACAAACCTTCTGACAGAAAAGATTCCTAGTGTTACCACGCAATTTACTCGAACAGTGACGAACTCGATCTAGCGAGAGTTTCTAGATCGATTCAACCATATCTCAGTACTGAAGAGGGATGGGATATGGTTGATTACACAACAAACCTAGAATACAAAGAAGGGTAGTACGCTAGTGGCCGAAGCCACGAACTCTTCACCACCTTGTATTTCTGTTGTGGATCTCCTTCTTATAGCCTCAGCAAACCAGATGTTGTCACCGAGCCCACTCGCTGGGTAAGTAGCGGGTGCTTTCCTTCCGTGTGTGGCATCCCCGTCCTGTAGTCGCATCCGGGTCCCCTGTGTCATGACAGTATCAGGGTTTAAGACCAAGGGCAATATGTTATCTGTAAAATGATCAGAGTTCAATACCAAGGGAAACAGTTCGATAGACTAATGGCAGAATGAATACAAACAGTTCATGGCAAAATGTAAGAGGATACATCTGCATGCAGGCACAACAAAGTTGGGTTTTGAAAGACATGACAGAACAGACTACTGCTGCAAATCACTACAGGTGACTGGGATATATGTTTCTAAGGTGAAACACTCTGAAGATAAACGGGTAGCAGTGCCCTGCTTTAAATGTTTACTCCTTCTCTATTAGCTTGGTCACAAAAACCAGTGCGACCCACTGTTTTTTACGACTTCATGATGCCTCTAAAATGCGACTCATTAACTCATAGTGTGCAGGATCCTTCATTCAATTGTCTAATTAAGTTAAAATGGCAAATATAACAGACAACAAATGAATCAGCTTGATCAGCTTTGCCACGAGCACATAAATAAAAACTAATATATCAGTTAACCACTAAACCATGGAAGAAAATAATTACTGAACATCTGAACACAATAATGAACTAGTAAGTATGCTCGCGACAAAGCGCTCCCACCAACTAAAAAAATACCTAGGTGATGATCATGAAGCGAAGAAGGTAACTAGCATGCAACAGAATGTTAACCACTTTACACGGTCGGTGACGATAATATCGATGGTGGGAAGCTGTAACATGCGTGCGACTTGAGGTTTTAGAAACTGAGTGCACACAAACGTTTAAGTTATCAAAATTGCAGCAAACTTTAGGTTTTAGAAATTGCACATATCTGATCTGATTTGAAAAACATAATTATATTAATTCGGGTAACAAATTTCAGCAAGTTAAACATATTAGATTGGTGAACTTCGAACGAAACAAGTTAGATGGTGAACTTTTTTTTCAACGGGGAACTTGTAAAGGGCCTCATTTTGGTAGGACACAGTGAAATAATAAGGCTGGGATAAAGCAGAGTTTCCAATTTTGATGCACCAAGTTGGTACAAGAAGGTTAGTACTACACAATCCATATCCCAGCATTAACATGCTATGAATGATAAATTTACAGGTTCAACGTGACCACAAATAAAACTTGTGGACAGGACAAGTCATGTTTGATTGGAATATATGTTTCTAAGGTTAATCAATCAGAAGATGAACTGCTAGCAGTGTACTGATTTAAACTTTTATTCCTTATCTATTAGCTTGGTCATAAAAATCGAAATAATAGTTGTGACACATTGTTTATTACAATTTCATGATGCCCCTAAAATGCTACTCATTAATTCGCAGTATGTAGGACACTTCATTCAGTTGTCTAGACAACAAACGAACCAGCTTTGTCACAAGCACATAAAAATGATATCCCAAACCTTGCAAGCAATTCATTAAATTTTACTGAACAATGAAGTAGCAAGTATGACACAAGCTGTGTGACAGTGATGATTATGAAGAGAAAAAGGTAACTAGGATGCAACAAAAAGTTTACCACTTGACACGGTCGGTGATGATAATATCGATGGTGGAAAGTTGTAATACGCGTGTGACTTGGGGTTGGGCCCGAAGTGCACACCCTCTGAAGCTGGAATGTTTTGAGGTCCAGCGTGAAACAAGCTGCCTCGACCGACGAGCGTTCAAAACGATGAATGAGCAAGTGCCTCCCTATTGAACCATGAACTTGGCCTCAAAACCAATCCAGATTGTCTTCTCCATTATCTGCCACTCTGTCGCAGTGCCACTATTGTTCCGCCGAATGATATAACTAATGCAGGACCTATCAATTAAGCTAGGACTCGGACACAAACCGACTTGGTGATGGACTCAATCCCGACCTGGACTACTCTTTGCCAAAGTTACTCACGCTTTCTTAACATGGACTCGTCGTAGTATGGCAGAGTTGCCAAATACTAATACAAACCAACTATAACTCTTTTTTTTTTTGGAGTTTAAGAAGGTAGAGTTAACTCTACCTTATAGTTTCAATTTAAGTGGTTTATTTACATGGTTGCAGCCACAAGTGTGGCTAAAGTCAGAGAAATTTAAAAAAAATTACAGCAGTCATTCATAGTTGGAAGAGTTGTGCCCAGTTCTTGATTTCTTCTTTGTTGGAGTGTGCCCGGGTTGCCCATAGTTCCAGTTCCTCTTTGACACTTTGTAGCAACATCTGTTGTGAAATTGTCTTGTTATTGAAAACCCTGTTGTTCCTGGCTTTCCACAAATTCCACAGGCACGCAGCAACGCAAATTGGCCATGTCTCTCCTCTTGCCGGTGTTGTGTCCTGTAGGAATTGTATTATGGAGTTTGATCGTGAAGCCTGTTGTTGCAGCTGCAGCTTGTCCCAGAGTCGATCGGCATTCTGGCAGTGCAAGGCAATGTGATGCACTGTTTCTATTGCTGGGCATTTGTCGCATCCTGCATCTTGTGTCCAGCATTTCTTTGTCATATTGTTTCTGGTATTTAGCCTCCCTCTGTATGCCAGCCAAAGAAATATTTTGTGCCTTTTTGGGATCGGTTGTAGCCAAACCCATTTCGCCTCTGCCCATCTCTCACCTCTATCTGCATTAGAGCATAGATATCTCTTGTGGACGGTGTTTTACCTGTTGTGATGAGCTGTCTCTTGTCATTTCCGGTGCACTGACGGCGCTGTATGCGTGAGGTAGGTCATCATCTCATTAAGCTGTGCTTCAGCTGTAAATGACAGCGGTCTGATGAGTTCAATGCACCAGCTTCCATTTGCCAACTGGGAGGCAATCGTGCAACATGGGTCGACAGCAAATGTGTACAAAATTGGGTAAATGAGATGCAGACGTCCAGCTCCTGTCCATAGATCGTGCCAAAATGCGGTTGTTGTTCCATTCCCAAGCTGACAGCGGGTTGTGTGTTGCACGAGCATGATCATCGGCAGTAGTGACCGCCAGAACGGCGTGTCTTGGCGCGTTGCTGTCCTCGGAATCTGCTGTGTTAGGTACCATTGGGATAGCCATGAGAAGCATGGTCCTCCACCTCCAGATAGCAGCTTTGAGGCTAGGTTCGCAATCAGCGCGTTGTTGTGTAATTTCAGATTTCTGATCCCCATTCCGCCTTGGTTTTTTGGCATCGTCACAGTTTCCCAGGCCACAAGGCAATGTCCTCCTGTAACAGTTTCCTTGTTCTTCCAGAAGAAAGCTCTCCTCCTCTTGTCTACTGCTTCAATGCTCGCCTTGTCCCAGGCAATGCAAGCCATGAAGTAGTTTGGTATGGCTGATAGAACTGCATTTACCATTTCTGTTCTCCCTCCGTGTGATAGCATTTGTGGAATCCAACCTGGTAGTCGCCTATCAATACGCTCGATTACAGGCTGCAGCATCTGGTTGTTGATTTTGGTCATGGACAGTGGTAGGCTGAGGTAGGTGCATGGCAGTGAAGCTAGTGTACATCCTATTTTTGTGGCGATTGCTTGTGCTGCCTCGTTTGTCGGGTTCATTGGAACCAGCGTGCTTTTGTGATAGTTGATCTTTAGGCCGCTGAAGTCAGCGAAGGCGTCTAGGATCATTCTCACATTCTCAGCTTGATTAGTTGACCCCTTGATGATGAGTAGTGTGTCGTCGGCGTACTGCAGTACCGGCAGCGGTGCTCCCGGCTGTATTGGGTGTTCTAAGAATCTGTTCTCGTAGGCCTTCCTCAGCATTTGCTGGAGCACATCTGCTGTTAAATTGAATAGGTATGGCGACAGTGGGTCGCCCTGCCTGACACCCCGCTGAATTTTGAATTTCTGTCCCAACGTGCCATTAATCAGCATTTGCGCCTGCGATGTTTCCAGAAGTTCCTTTACCCATGCGATCCATTCCATAGGAAAACCCCTGGCAGTAAGTGTGTGGATCAGTGCTTCCCAGTGTATAGTGTCGAAAGCTTTCTGGAAGTCCAGCTTAAGCACGAATACTGGTAGCTTGTTCCTGTGTGCACACTGAACCATTTCTATCGCTGTCGCAAAATTTTCAGTTATTGACCTCCCCTTTACAAATCCTGACTGCATTTGGTCTAGCAAGCTGCTGATTTTGGGCTGGAGTCTATTAGTGAGCACTTTTGCAATTAGTTTGGGGATGCTGTGCTGCAGCGATACCGGCCTGTAATCCGACAGCTTCATTGGAGTTTGACATTTTGGCAGTAGTGTAATGTATGCTAGATTCATGCCTTTGAGGTCAACTGCTCCTCTGTGAAGATCATCGAAAAGTTCACATAATTCTGTCTTCAGATCATTCGAATATTTTCGGTAGAACTCTGCTGTGAATCCGTCGGGTCCAGGGCTCCTATTTGTTGGTGCCTTCCTGATAGCTCTCTCTATTTCAGTCCAGGAGAAAGGTTGCTTAAGTGAGCTTAAATCTGGTCCTGCTTCCTGGTATAGTGTACCGAGGTTTATGTTTGGCGCCCATATTCGCTGCTCTGCAAAAAACTCTGAGTAGAAATCTGTAGCTAGTTTCAACTTGTCACTGTCATCGAATATTTCCGTCTGTCCATCTTGCAAGCACTTGATTTTGTTTTTCCTGAATCTGTAAGTAGCCATGGTGTGAAAGAATCTTGTATTCTCGTCCCCCAATCTGCACCATTTTACTTTTGCTCTCCGTTTCCATTTCTGACTGTCTTGTGCCGTGAGTAGCTGAATTTTTAGCGTGCACAGCTGTCGTAGTCTGAATTCTCCGTCAGTCAGCTTTCTCCACTCTTCTACTGCATCTAAGAAAGCCATGAGGTGCTGGTTGTTTGCGAGGATAGTTGTGTCTGGTACGCGCTGCTTCAGCCATGCACTGGTTGCCGCTCTAATCGAGCGCAGCCTATGGTACTAACACGTAGGACTAACTAGGAAACTAAACAGCTAATACTTACTCAACTTGACACTTGTCAAAACTACTATGTCCGACTCTAAATTCTTACGGTGGACAAGATTATTTATTTCCAACAGGCAGCGGCGGCTGTGTGCTCTGTGCTGGGTAGGAGTTCGGGAAGGAGTTTTGCACGAGGCTGTGGACTGCTGCCGTGCTGCGTAGGTGAGGCAACAGTATAAATGGGCCGAAGAATAGGGACGTGGCCCACATATAAGGCCGGCTCACTCGCAATCAGTCAACCCAGCACAGCACAAACCAAAAGATTCAACAGACAACGACCTGCCGCCCAACGACTTAGCAGCGCCCTTCGCCGTCCTCGACATCTTGATCTGGCCCCTCATCTCCTTGGCCAGGTCCTTGCACGCCTCCAGGGTCAACCTCCCATAGTGCAGGCACCGGCACAGCTTCAAACACTCCTCGGTGGTTGTCGTTGCCTATGACTGCATGCACAAGGTCACACTGTTACATCGACACAAAATATGGCTTATCTTAATTTGTCATACATTTTCACTTACGGTTGCACTGCTGAGGCTAAAATTACTCTCTTTTATGGTGGTGCAAATTTTGTATACTAAGTGAAACTTTCAGTCTAGGTTTTATATGGAGTGACTTTGAGATGAGAATGTTTGGATCTTTGGTTGAAAATCTTAGTCACGTGGTGCAGAACTTGAGATTGAAGAAAATTACACGCAACTTATGAATAGGGAGCACGGTATCAAATCAAGTAATAAACTAATAAAGTACTCTCGAAAATGCAGCAAAGGTCTGTCATTTTTGTTTCTTAATACTCCCTCCGGTTCTTTTAATTTACTCCGCACGTTAGGTTTGTCTTAAGTCAAATATTATAAAGTTTGACAAAATTTAAAGAAGAAAATAACAACATTATCATTCGATCTATCATGAAATATATTCTCATATTGTATCAATTTGATACTGCAATGGTTAGTACTGTAGTTTTTCCTATAAATTTGTTTATATTTAAAAACATTTGATTTAAGACAAGCCTAATATGCGGAGTATAAAACCGGAGGGAGTACTAGTACAGTTAAGTTCAATCATGCAGCAACCAAGGGCTGGGGCAATTGTTTAGTGATATTTTGGTTCAGATAGCAAATTTCAGCAGGTTTTATGGATTGACTTGATGACCTTGGAAAGGGCTGAGAACTGGGCACTAGCTAGTGGTAGGGTCGCAGAGCACATCCCTGCTGATCAGGGTTTGACTCCCAGCGGGGCTCTTGTAAATCATTAAACCTCAAGATGCAAAACGTACTCATTTATTTGGTTGAGAAATCAATTTCAATTAGCATGATAGTACACTGCCCCTGAACTGAATTTTCTCAAAAAGTACTCAAACAATGTAACAGGCTTACATGGAAGATATTCAATGCCCTGTAGAGGATGTTGTAGCAATCCGTGGCCGGGTCCAACAGGCTCTCGTCCACGGCAAGGAACTTGGACAGCCTCAGCCCTGGTTCCCAAAAGTTGCACTGACATCAATTACCCCCCTTATGGACAAAACCACGAAAACAGATTAAATTTACCAAAAAAACTAAAACAAGGACAACGGGAAAAAATTACAAACCTGTCATTCTCGTTTCTTGTTGGTTAAATTTTAGAATACCGAGCATACATTTTGAATCTTGTGGGTGATTGATGACGTTGCTTACTTTACATTTATTCAGGTAATTGTACAAGAAGTACCTACAGATTATAATTTTGGGACATTCAATCTTGAATAAGGTCTTTCTTTACATTTAATGTTATATGCGATTATGTTTCATGTGATGTGTGTCACGGAGAGACTGCATTGCATGTGCACGGTTACTAGTAATCAGAAAGAGTATCTGAACTCCAACAATCACAATCCAACGACTAGCACACCCAATTGTTGTATGAAAAACCATTAGAGCTAATCACACACAGGTTTCCTGATCCTCTACAATGAAAGAAAAACAAAGCGCCACCGCATGCTATCCACCGCCGCCGCCCCGCCCCCGACCACTTCCGCCGCCAACGATGCCACCCTCCGCTCGACCGCCGCCACACCCGAGACCATTCACACCGGCGAAGACGCCGCGCTCCGCTCGACCGCCCACACCGACAAAGCTGCCGCCGACCTCACCTAGCCACCGGCAGCCATCTGCCCGCTCGCGTAATCCGCATTGAGGAAGAGCTTCGTCGCGCCACAATCCTTGCCCCGTCGTCCATCCGCAGCTAAAGTAGCCGTGCTGGGTACAGGCACCCTCTAGTATGCTTAGAGTCCCCTCCTGCCAGAACGCTGGTACATGCATCTTCCAGGTGGGTAAAGTTCAGTTCAGTTGATGTCTCATTTTGCACTTAATAATGAATCTATTTCCTTGCAGTGATCTTACGATGCATCAAATTATGTGTGTATTTTTATAGATCGAAATTACAAACGTTCTGAAAGGACATACATGTTTACTGTATAGGTCAAACAGTCATACACTTATACATACAAATATCAAATCTTTTTATCACACTGTTTTTTGCGGTAAATGATGTCATGCCTAATTGCCTATAATGTGATCCAAGTTTTAGAACCTGTTCTGGATGGAGGCAGTAACAAGGTCATCAACCAATGTCATTGTTGCAAGATTTCTTTTCCAAAAGTTAAAGAGAGATAGTAAGCAACTTTATCAGTGATCAGGTCACAAAGCTATGAATTAGGGGTGGACGACACTGATGTTTCGCTGGGTTGGGTGCAGCATGGCTCCCACAAGCCTGTAGGGACTAACCAAGACAAAGTTCAGGTTACATCATGCTGCCAATGTAGAATGATTAAATGACAGGTTCATGATCCATCAAAGTTTTACTTATATCCTTCATTTAGGATAACCAGTGTCTAAAGTTTTATCTGTTTTCCAAGCTTTGTAGGAGATATTTAGTCAGACGATTTAGATGCAATTAAGGGAGGTGTTTTTCGAGCCAAGTACCACGATATGATTATAGTGCTGGAACTATACGTTTCTTGGAACGATTTATGACTTTTGGAGTCGCACCAAATGGGATGTGACTGTGTATACTTTAGATAAAAGGCCGAAGTTGACACCAACACCGATTAGATACATTTTAGCTTCTATATATCTATTCTTTGCAAGGATATTACTTGGTGCAAAAGTTGTCTCATGAGGATAACTAGTTCTCTAAGATTTGCATTTACCAGTAAAGAGAAAACTTGTAGACATGATAAGTCCTGCTTGACTGGAATAAATGTTTCTAACAATCTAAGGTGAAACAGTCTGAAGGTGAACTGGTACTCTGGTAGCAATGTCCTGATTTAAACTTGTATTCTTTATCTTTTAGCTTGGTCATAAATACTGAAATGATTGTTACACTCCACTGTTTTCGACGATATCACGATGCCTCTAAAATGCTACTCATAGTGTGCAAGATGTTTTCATTCACTTATCTAACTACATCAAAATGGCAAATAAAACAGACAAAAGCTTGATCAGCTTTACCACAAGCACACAAAAAAAACCAGTTAACCACTCAACCGAGTAAACATACTTATTACAATAATGAACTAGCAAGCATCAAACAAGTTGTGTAACAGTGATAAATATGGAAGGGAGGAGATGACTAGCATGTGACACAAAGTTTACCTCTTGACACGGTCGGTGACGATAGGGATGGTGGGAAATTGCAATATGCGTGTGACTTAGGGATGGGCCCCGAAGAACACACCCTCTCAAACTTGAATGTCTTGACGTCCAGCGTGAAACAGCCTGCATCGAGCGACGAGCTTCCACGCATATAAAGGAGCAAGTGCCTCCCCATTGAACCCATGAACGAACACCTAGAACCCATTGAGATTGTCTTCTCCATCTGCCAATGGGTGGAACTCCCACCATTCTCTTGCCGAATGACATAACTAACACGGCGTGGGTGATCTGCGCTAAAGCTAAATGTGTCATGGGCAGGTACAAACATCCCAATCATGCCGTCCCCTGCCTCCACAATGGCCATAGTGACATTACTGCATAAACCTCTGAGTCCGGGTGGGCGGTCAGCCAGGGAGAACTCCATCCTCCGGGAGTCCAGCACCAATTTTTCACTCCAACCTTCCATCCAGTAGAAGCAGCCATTGGCGTATTGGCGCCACAAGAAGAGAGACATCGCCGTTGCCAATACAAACTCAGGTACGAAACCGCTCCAACTCAGGGATGGAATGGCTCGCCATTGTCTGGTGCCACAACAGTAGAGAAAGGCCACCGGCTTAGTATTGCACTGCAACATCCAGATCACTCTGAATGATGTCTCATCTGCTCCGTTGTCGTCGGGTGGGACAAGAAAGGTCTCACCACGACGATGCCCATCAATCCGGAGTGGATCCTCAAGTGATGCGACTAGGTCATCGGGGATTGGGGGAAGCAGATGGTACTGCCGGTGCAAGGGGTCGCACACCACGATCTCTGCAAAGAGGGCTCTGATCCCCGCACCGGATTCGTACTGGAGGGATCTGTCGAGGAGGACGCGGCCGTCGCGGACGTCCCGTACGGACCAGCGCCAGGCGAGGGAGGGGAGGAACGAGAAGGAGAAGTCGGCGGCGAGGGCGACGGCGCCGGCTGCCGGCGCGGAGGGGTAAGGTGGGATGGCGGGGTGGAATCAGTGCTGTTCGAGGAAGCCGAGGAGGGGCGGGGCGTGGAGCTTGCGGAAGCGCCGGAGGAATGAGCGATCGGCTACGAGGCGGCGGAAGGAGACGCAGGCGGCGGAGGCACGGATGAGGTCGGCTGGTGCTGGAAGGCGGAGGAAGATGTCCACCAAGAGCTCCTCGGGGATCGCCGGGGAGTCCATATTCCTGGCCGCCGCTCTCCGGCGTCGGTGCTGGTAGCGGCGGCTGTGTGCTGTGTGGCGGAGTATAGGCGACTGTGCGAAGCTGGGTGCTGCTGCCTAATTTTTCGTTTTCTTTTCTTTTTAGAGAAAAAAATCGCTCCTTCGTAAGTGAGCCGACGGTGTAAATGGGCTGCACAAACAAGGTTAGCCCATATGAATAGAATGAGGTCTGCGCGTGCGCAACGGGCCGAAAACTCGGGAGCCCTATTTTCTGTCGCTTAAAAAAACTAACTGAACATGCTCTCTGCTAAAAAAGCTAACTGAACATACTCCCTCAAAATTAAAAAATAAACTAACTGAACATATTTATCTCAAAAATAAAAATATAACTGAACATATTAGTCTGACACATGGCCTGAAGTGTGTATGTGCTATATGTGATGAACAACTAGTCTGGAAATATTCGCCGAATTCACGAAGAAAATGCGAAGTCGTGGATCTTTGAGGTGATGAACACCTTGAGTCGTGAAGAGAGTTCATCTCAATCCTGGTTACTATGTGGGCAATTTGGTATGTGTGCTTGTCTCGGCGAAAAGCTCTATATGGTGAAGAGTATCAAAACTCGTTGTCCACGGGCAACTTTATCATTAGTTTCTTAGAAATTTTGGAAACGATCAAACCTAAGAAGATGGTATGCTATTCATGCTGTATAAAATTTATATAAACCCTAGTATGTTGCTAATATGTGAAGCAATGGTTACGGGGAATTCATTTAAAATTTGGAAAGCACATCTTTGTAAGAATTGTGGCTTTGCATTAATGAAGTTGTTTTTGAAACAAAGTGAATAAGATCTTCGTTGTAGGTTATATACTCGGGGTATGCATTGGCTTCGCATGTGGTCGCATTTGCACTAACCGCGGGACAAGGTGCTCCAGCATGGATGAAAGCATAGTCTAGGAATCGCTCCACAGCCACCATGTATTGTCTTTTCCGTTTGTCGCATTAATAAGAGTATTGTGTGGACTTTATTTATTTGTTGATTTGAGCTATGTGCATCTTGAGTTATTTTTATACCGGAAATAATTATTTTTCTTGTATCTCCTTGATGCGTGTTTTTTAATAAAAACCTCATGGAAAATCAATTTCTTCTATAAAAAATCACCTCACCGTGCCGGCAGTCTAGGTGATCTACACCGCTTGTACAAGATCATGATCTGATTTTCTCCATTAGTGTGTTGACACTTGAGAGCCGACAACGATTAAAATCTTTACATCCCTGCAAATCTACTCAATCCTGCTCACACACCTCACTTGCAATCACTGACACCAACTGTACAAAACAAATAGATCAAGAAGCAGGCTACGTGACAGCCGCACCCGACACACACACAAAACTTCGTCACCCCTCGTCTATTACCTAAGCTGCTAGCACATCCATGGCAAGCCCCTCCCGCGGCAAAGGACTTGGAGGCCGCCGCCCGGGGCACCCTAACCTGGCCCCTCATCTCCTTGCACGCCGTCTCCAGCTCCACCACCCGGCCCTGCATCCTCCGTAGGTCCACCTTTAGCGCCTCCTTCTCCTCATCCACAACTACCCGCCTCGGTGTATGTGACGGTGACAGCGGGCTAGGGGCCTTGGGCAGCCGCTGCGAGGACAACGCTTGCACGGCGATCCCAGGCGGGATCCGCCGGTTCCTGGCCAGCTCCTTGCACGCCTCCAGGGTGAGCTTCTCGTAGTTCAGGCACCGACATAGCGTCCCTCGCTCCTCCATGGTAAGTGTGCCGTGTGACTGCATGTAGACAAAAAACAGAAGGATGTGTTACATTACACTCTATCCATTGCAAAACATAAGGAACAAGATATCCGAGCTACAAATTTGTAATTTATATTTATATTTTCGTTTGAATATATGTTTAACCGGGAAAAATGAAAATCTCTAGGATTATGAAATATTTTGTTGGTAGACATCTAATTTCCAGAGGCACTGCACTTTTTTTGTTGTGTATTGGTTTGGGATAGCTTATCACGTGTTCCACTCGATCAGAGGCACTGCGCTGCATATGATAAAATCATATCCGGTAGCTAAGTACTATAAAATTCAGCCCAGTTTCATAAAACACAAAATTTGAAGCTTCGTTAAGGATATATTGCACATAAGTTCAGTATGCTAGCAAGTTTTCTGTACATTAAGGGGCCGGTGTCCTGGATGAGGGGGAAACCAAAGCAGAAAGAACAAACATAGAAGGGGGAGGAAGGTGATTAAAGGGCAAAAGGACCCAGAAAAGACCAAAGGCAATCTGGTAGAAGGTACCCAAATAAAGGCTAGTAGCCAGCACCTAGCACCGGTAGTAGTAAACCGAACTGATAGGACTAAACGGCAGCAGCATGAAACAAAAAAGCGCACTGCCAACAGGGCGAATGTCAAAGTCACGTCTGCACGAATGGACGTAGTTCTCGGTTTTCGACAGACACGGGCAGAATAAACTGCTGCTGTAGATCGGTGAAATTAAGCAGAGCGAAGAAACCTTCAGAAAGAACTAAAGGACTTCAAAATTCACAGTTTCCGCTAGTTGTTGTCTGAGATAAGTACATCGGTTGAGATGCCAAATTTCAGCATTATGGATGGATTGGCTCTGTCACATTTTGGGAGTGGATTCATCTTAGTCGACTGACTGACATGATGAAGGGATAAGGCAGGGGATAAAGCAGGCAAGTGCAGTGTGGGCTAGTGACAGAGGTTTTCAGATCTGATCGATGGACCTAAAGCTAGCGCACAGGAGCACAATGCAAAAAGGGCTAAAGGCATCATGCATGATAAAATAAATTGCTCCATACTCCTCCGTAACACAAAAGGTATTGCTACACAATCTATCTGTCCATGATTATCAATCGCATCCCATGATAGTACTACCAAACTATCTACTCAGTTGCTCTCTACAATAAACTATATTCAGTAGTTTGGCAATAGTCCTGATAGAAAATTGTGCACAATAAGGTGCGACAAATATTATCATGATGCTCAAATGAGAATGGAAGATAGTATCATTTGAATATTTCACTGTATTTTGTACGGCCAGGACTCATCAGTCATCATGACCCCATCATCATAGACGCATAGACTGAGAAAATATTCACTGTCCCTCCCTGGTGAAAATGTCGGTGCCCTGCAGTCTGTCTACTATAGCCTCCCAGTAATCATGTCCCCAATCATCACGAGTTAAACTTTTCTTTTTTTGGCTTCAGTGATCGACTTCAAATACCAATACAGTACTGCTCTTTCGAAATGAAAATGAACAGAACAATGTGTTAATTTACCTCCAGGTAGATGTCCAGTGCCCTGTACACGCCGTCGTAGCAGTCCCTGGCTGAGTCCGGCAGGCTCGCGGCAACGGCGAGGAACCTGGACACGCCCAGTCCCTGATCCGGCGAGATCTCCGCGAGGTACTTGTCCACCAGCCTACCCACCTTCCTCATCCTCTCTGACAACGACGGCAGCGGCGGCGAGCTGGCCTCCTTCTCCTCCTTCACGGAGCTCACGAACACCCTGACGAGCCTCATCACCAGGCTCACGTCGTACACGCCGCCGCCGTCGCCGGAGACGAGGAGGTCGTCGAGCGTGGCCTGGTCCAGCATCCGCCCCACCAGCCTCTCCAGCTTGCGCCTGCACTCCCTGCTCATCCCCGCGGCTGACACGATCCGCAGCGCCCAGAAGAGGCCCCGGCAGGAGAACGTCGCGCGACCGGCAAGCGCCACGCCATGCACGGCCGTGTCGGCGAGCCCGGCGACGGCGTCGAGGCTGCCCGGATCGTCGGCCCTGCGGCGGCGGAGGTAGTGCAGCAGGAACCGTGTCAGCGTCAGGTTCTTGTTGTCCGCGCCGTAGCAGCCGATCACCCGCATCGCCTTCTCGACGGTGGGCGGGGACAGCGACGCCACGTCGTCGAACCACCACTCCCTGCCGCCGACCAGGTAGGACGGCTTCATCGACTCAGGCGTCCTGGCCGCGCACGACGGCCGGCCGCCGGCCGTGTCCGGCGACGAGGAGGAGCACGGCGACGACGTGGAACAGTTCGGTGGCTCCGCGGCGATCCTGGAGAACAGAGCGGAGAGGAGCTTGTCGAGGAGGCCATCGGCGTCGGTGGCGAAGTGCTCGCAGCTCTTGACGGCGGCGAGCACGTCAGGCCAGCTCCAGTAGCAGAGCCCGTAGTCGGCGAAGGCCTCCGCCTGGGCCCGGTGGTTGCCGGCGCGCACCTCCTCCGTCATTTCTAAGAACGCGGCTGCGTAGTGGAGGAGTGGGAGGTCGGAGGGGCGGAGCGGTGGGACGCGGCCATCGCTGTAGCAAAACCTGACCGCGAGCTCGAACCCCTCGCCGCCTCCCGGGAAGCCGGCCAGCTCGACGGACATTACTGCCTCTGCTCCTCCTCCTCTGCTCGCCGCTTCCTTCCTCT
Source organism: Poa pratensis (assembly GCA_947311845.1). Lineage (NCBI taxonomy): Eukaryota > Viridiplantae > Streptophyta > Magnoliopsida > Poales > Poaceae > Poa > Poa pratensis. The sequence continues at coordinate 66,095,355 of CAMZMU010000046.1, forward strand.
TCTCCCGCGCCGCCATTGCCCTCAACCTCCCCGAGAAGGCGCACACAACGCTCTGTCCATCAACCAAACTACACTGGTGAGGAATCTGGAGCAATCCAGAAACGATGCTTCCTCGATCGATCCGTGCATCCGTCGCATACCTGGTGGAGAAGAAGCGTGTGATGGCCATTGACGTGCACCTTGAGGTCACAGGCCCCGTGCTCCATGGTTCTTGAGACCACAGAAATGAAGCAGATCAACGGGGCGCGCGTGCACCCGGCCTGTGAGTCGGACGTATGGGAGCGAGAGTAATATATCCGGGGAAGCGAGAGCCGAGAAGATCTGCTTGCCCGTTTCGGTTGGCTGGGACCTGAATCGAAAGGCCCGCATGCACACTCACAGGTTCACAGTGCGATCAAGTGGAAGGAAAATCTATGGAGCGCCTCATGATTCCTAGGAAGGATACAAACGCAAGTTTTGGTAGGCTCCAGGTTCTCTGAACTCTTTTTATAGTACTGGCCTCTGAAGTTCAAACTTGAGAGTAGTAATTGAAGGAGAGGGCAAATAGGACGCCCAGCTTTCTGAATGCACTAGAGCAAGCAAACAAATTTCTCACAAACCTAGTTCTGTTGGGGTGGCCGTTGGCATTTTGCACTGTTCAGAGAGGTGCTTCAGGATCTGCATGCTAGATTTGTGAGTGGACGTACGTGCCAAGGATTCATTGTCACAGATCACTGCAGCTTCACATCAGGACGTGCATGCAGGCAGCCAAACCTTCTTCGTCATATGTGCCAATTCTCCTGTGCATACAGTTAGAGCCAACACAACAGTGCAATATCACGCCCATCTTAACCCTACAGAATTGCATCGCTGGATACTTTCCAAAAGTTTTGCGTCGATTTCTTGCGGTATGTTTGTAATTAAACGCACAAATTGTTCACGTCAATTTCATGGGAAGCAATTTCATTCCTCCAGAAACTCAGGGAAAACTACCGTATTCAAGCATTTGTGTGCAACTTTTAAATAAGAGTGCACTTCGGATACATATTTATTTTTCAAAAAGAATGGAAAAACCATGCATCTGTATCGATTGACGCACACAATCATCCGTTATTGCGAAGCATCATCTATTAGAAAACAATAAAAAATCTCAATAGTTTTACGACAACCGCAATAACATAAAATTAACTTATGCATCACTCATCTTATTATACTTTGTCATCTATATATGTTGGTTGAACACACTAGTATGACCTAAGGATACTCCCATTGGTCACATGTCTCACGTCAGGCACGGTAAAATAAAAAGACGTGTGTGGGCGACCGTGGGGCAGGCCACATCGACAAAGTCAATAGACTGTTGCCAATCTGGGCATGCCACATGGGCCAAGAACATTTTCTAGACTCCAACAAACGATATAACAAGGTCAATCATGGCTGATGTAACCCACGACATTATATATCGCCCCATAACTTTCTGAAAAACCCCTAACTAGCTATCTCACTCTCCCAGATGTGGACGCGGTGTGGCAGCGCCACTCTCTGAAAGGATCGGTATGGCCACCTAGAGGGGGAGGTGAATAGGTGCTACTCAATTTTTAGCTCTTTTTCAAATTTAGGCTTGACACAAAGGTAAATTCTCTAGATATGCAACTACGGTGAATTTACCTATATGACAAGTTAATACTAGACTAGGAACGATACACGTAAAAGCTAGCGAGTAAGGAGTAACCGAATGGGAAGCACGCGGAGACAAGGATGTATTCCCGAGTTTCTCCGTTTTAGAGGAGTACGTCTCGTTGGAGGGGTGTGAGTTTCGAACTCAAACGCCACAAATGGCCTCACCCTATTCTCCGATGAACCTTGCCCAAAAGCTCGGTTCACCTTCCACTATGGGAATCCTTCAAGGCGGAATCCGGAGCCCTTACAACAAACTTGAGCCTCAACCCACAAAAGGATTGGGGGCTCCCAAGCACCACAACACCTGCTACACAAAGGTGGGCTATGGGGAGAGAGCTCACGGAGCAGGGGAGAAAATGAGCCCAAGGGGGGCTGACGAGAGCTCTCCTCCTGGTGCCCTTTATATAGGGAGAGCCCAGGGGACAAGGGTGGCCCGCATGTCACTGTACACACACTGTACGTGATTTGACTATTGGGGTCTAATCAGCACTATGCACGCGTCACGGAGACATACTGTCGTCACATCATAGGCATTGTAGCCACGTCCAGGATGGGTGTGGCCTGTCTAGTCTTTGTCCTTGCTTTTGTCCTCTAGATCCTGTCTCCGGGATCTTCGATAGGTGGCAGGGGGTAACTTGTACTTGACGAGGTAGCTGCTGGGGACTGTTGCGCTCGAAACGCGTCACACGAACACGTCCTCGTGTACCCGCGGTGCCGGGGGAGATACTCCGCAACTCGCCCCGCGGGAGGCCTGCTTCCAGCGCGATACGCAAGACAGCAAGCAGGCGCTTTTTAGACCAGACGCCCCAGCCCCTCGGGAAGCCCCGTCTGAGGAAGCCGGCGACGATTGGCTGAACTAAGCCGGACTTGGCCGCTCTCAGCTCGGTTTTCGATACCCGGCGAAATCTAGATGAAGTCGCCGAACAACGGAAGCATAAACAAGGGTTTGAGGAGATAAAAGTAGGTTGTATTGATAGGTTGTCGATTGTTTGCTTAATTTCAATCGGCCGTCACCTCTCACATATATATGAGGCGGCTGGACTTCCCGTACAAGTAATGGACTTCTACAAGGCTTACAAATCATAGTCTAAGTCGAATCCATCTCTAAAATAGGCAACTTTTGGCCGGCAACGTTGGCTTCAAACTTGTTGGCTACTTCGGAAAGTTGCCTTTTGCCTTCCGTACTGGCTTCCAACTTGCTGGCTACTGGAAAGTTGCCTTTTTCCCTTCCGTATTGGCTTCAAACTTGCCTTCTTTCTTAGAGACGAGATATCTTGATCGGCTTCGTATTAGACCCGGATTTCTGTCCGGCTTCTTTTAGAAAGTTGCCTCCCATTTTCCAGCCTTGATCTTAGAAAGTTGTCTTCTCGTTTTCCGCCTTGATCTTGACCTTGAAAGTTGTCTTCTATTTTTCTGCCTTGATCGGTGGAAAGTTGACTTGCCGGCTTGTATTTGACAAAGTTGGCTTTATGCCGTCTTGTCTTGACAATGTTGACTTCTTTTCTGCCGCCTTGTCTTGACAACATTGACTTCCTTTTTGCCACCTTGTGTTGACAAAGTTGGCTTCTTTTCAGCCACCTTTATTGCTTCCTTTGACTTAGCTCGCTATGTCTTCAGGCAACTTCGCACTCCCGAATCCAGCTTCCGCCTTGTTCCGGTTGCCGGATTATTGGCAGCCTTCTTCCGGCCATCTTTTCCTGGAAAGCTTCCCATATCACCATTTTAGCCTTCTTTGTTGCCTTCTTTAAGCCGCCAAATCCTCCTTGAACCTGAAACTGGCAATCTGCCAAAAACGGGTGCTAACACATGCCCCCCTGTTTTCTAGTAGAGCTTGCGTACTAGAAAATATTCAATGTAGAAGTTTTTGTCTAAGGGCGATGCTTAAGCTCATCGGCCATATGCTAAGGGCGATATATGTATATCGGCCATACGTGCAACTCATGCAGTTTGCCACACGCTCGGGTGGAATTTCTTCAAGTATTTCCCATTGATAGCTCGAGGCAACATGCTGCCTTCCAATGTCTCCACCAGATAAGAGTTGCCGGGTACTATTCTCGCGACTCGCAGCGGCCCTTCCCAGTTTGGGGACCATTTGCCAAATTTCCGGCTTCTAGAGCCAACTGGCAATATAACTTTCCAGACCAAGTCGCCAATTTGAAAGTCTTTTAGCCGGACCTTCTTATTGTAAGTTTTTGCCACCCGCAACTTTTCCTTCTCAATTTCTCGCAAGGCAATAACACGCTTGTCGGCTACTTCATCAACATTGTCCATCATCAAGCTGCAGTAGTCTTCAGCCGACAAGTCATCTTGCTTAGCAAGCCTCAAGGCAGCCAGATTCACTTCTACTGGCAAAACGGCTTCTTGTCCATACACCAACTCAAAAGGAGTTGCCTTGGTTGCTCCATGCCTTGAGATCCTGTGCGCCCACAATGCTTCGGACAGTACCTCGTGCCACCTCCTTGGATGATCCTGTACCTTCTTCTTGATCAATTTGACCAAGATTTTATTGCTTGACTCGGCTTGTCCGTTGGCTTGTGCATAGTAGGGAGATGAACTGAGCATCTTGATTCCAAGTGATTCGGCAAATTGCTTCACCTCCTTAGCCATGAAGGAAGTACCTTGATCTGTGGTAAGAGTCTGCGGAATGCCGAATCGATGGATGATATGTTCTGTAATAAACTGGATCACCTCCTTGTGGGTCATGTTTCTGAGAGGTACTGCTTCAGACCACTTGGTGAAATAATCAGTAGCCACCAATACGAACCGATGCCCCTTGGATGAAGGCGGATGGATCATGCCGACAAAGTCAAGCGCCCAACCCCGGAAAGGCCACGGTTTTATAATTGGATTAAGAGGTGAAGCTGGCACCAACTGAATATCTCCAAACTTCTGGCAGGTTTCACATCCCCTGTAATATCTGAAGCAGTCATTGATCATTGTCGGCCAATAAAAACCTGCTCGCCTGAGCATCCACTTCATCTTGTGGGCCGACTGATGTGTTCCACATAAACCATCATGTACCTCTCCCATGGCAACTCTAGCTTCGTCTTCATTCAAGCACTTTAGAAGAAGACCATCGGCAGTTCGGCGATATAAGGCGGCATCCACCAATGTATACTTGAGAGCTAGGCGCCGAACTGCTCTGTCTGTTTTTCGACTTGGATCTTGTAAATAGTCAATATAAGGTTGTCTCCAGTCGTCCGCCAAGTTGTCACTTGACTCCTCCTTAGCCGGCTCCAACAAGCCGGCTTCCTGTTTGGCTTTCTCCTTAGCCGGCTCCAACAAGCCGGCTTCCTGACTGGCTTCCTCCAAGTTGGCAACATGAGTTGTTGGCTGTTCCTTGATAAAGAATAAACCACGACTGACGTGATAGCCAGATGCCTGTTGTGCCAACTCATTCGCAAGCCAATTGTCTTGCCTAGGAACATGAGATATGTGGAAATAATCCAACGTTGAAATCATATCCAGGCATCTATCAAGATAAATGTTGAGAGACCCGCTGTTGCATTGACAAATCTTGGCCACTTGCTGGACAATAAGCAACGAATCTCCATATGCCTCGACATGAGTTACCCCTGCGTCCACCAATATTTCTAGCCCGAATAGAAGTGCTTCGTATTCGGCTTCATTGTTAGTGCATAAATAGTCAAGACGACAAGAGGCTTCAAAAACAGTACCGTGTGGTGAGATGTACACAATGCCAACTCCTTGTCCGCTGCTGCAGACTGAGCCGTCAAAATAAAGCTTCCACGGTACAGCCGACACAATATTTAAGCCGGCTTCTTCCTCCAGGTCAATCCGATGTTCAACAATAAAGTCAGCTACAATTTGGCCTTTCATAGATTTTAGTGGTTCATAAGCCAAATCATATTCAATCAACCCGTACGCCCACTTGCCGATTCGCCCACTAAGAATCGGCCTTTGTATCATGTGTTTGAGAACATCGGTCTGACCAAAGACTTTGCATTCACTGGATAGCAGATAATGTCGCAATTTGGTGCAGGCAAAGTAAAGAGACAAACACAACCTTTCTACAAAGCTGTACCTTGACTCGGCATCCAGCAAACGTCTACTCAGATAAGTGATGATGTACTCTTGTCCTTCGGCTTCCTGAGTTAAGGCAGCTCCGATCACTTTGTCCTCAGCAGCAATATAAAGCCGGAAAGGTTGACCATGAGCCGGCTTCCTGAGAACTGGAGGAGTAGACAGGCAAGTTTTTATCTTGTCAAACGCCTCTTGCTGCTTTGCCCCCCAGGTGAATTCATCATCATTCTTGAGCCGAAGGATCTGTGTAAATGCATCAACTTTTCCAGACAAGTTAGCAATGAATCTTCTCAAATAGTTTACCTTGCCCAGAAACTTCTGCATGTCATTTTTGCAACCCGGCGCCTGTATCTTCTGGATGGCTTCAATCTTTGCCGGATCAACTTCTATGCCATGTTCATGTATGATGAAACCAAGGAATCTCCCAGCCGACACGCCAAAGGCACACTTCAAAGGATTCATCTTGAGCCCGTACTTCCTCATTCTTTCAAACGCCAGCCGCAAGTCGGCCAAGTGATTTGACTCGCCGTCCGACTTAACCACCACGTCATCAATATATACCTCCAGTACGACTCCCAGAAGATCATGGAATATCAGGTTCATCGCTCTTTGATAGGTGGCTCCGGCATTCTTCAATCCAAAAGTCATCACGGTCCATTCGAACAAGCCAACAAAGCCTGGGCAGCGAAACGCCGTCTTAGCCGAATCTTCTTCGGCCATAAATATTTGGTTGTAACCTGCGTTGCCATCCAAGAAGCTGATAACTTTGTGACCTGAGGCTTCGTTGATAAGCATGTCGGCTATTGGCATAGGGTACTCATCCTTTGGCGTGGCTCGATTCAAATCCCTGAAATCAATACATGCCCTAATCTTGTCGGATCCTTTCTTTTCGACCGGCACAATGTTGGATAACCATTCGGCATACTTACAGGGCCGAATAAAGTTGGCTTTCAAAAGCCTGCCAATTTCCGCCTTTATCCGATCATAGATCAGTGGATTAAATTTGCGAGCCGGCTGCTTGTATGGTCTGAAGCCGGCTTTGATAGGCAACCGATGTTCGACCAACTCTCGGCTTAACCCAGGCATCTCGTGGTATTCCCATGCAAAGCAATCCACGTACTCTTTGACTAGCGCGATTAATTCAGACTTATAATCGGCCGCCAACTTTTGCTTTACAAATGTCGGTCTAGGGACAGTGCCATCCCCAATGTCAACTTCTTCCAGCAAGTCAGCCGATGTAAAGCCTTGTCCCAACTTATCCATGTCATCTGGTTCTTCAATTGCTTCATACATATCGTTCCTTTCGGTCCGATACTCGTCCAGACGCTTCTGCAGCCACTCATCATTTTGATCCATCTACTTGAGCGGCAGCCGATTGCTACCAATCGGCTTTAGAGATACTGGCACGAATCCGTCCCTGGTAGCACTTAGGAAGTCGAATCCGGATAAATCACGCCCAGAAAGGCATGTGACATTAGAATGTTGCCAGTCAACAATCGACTCGGCTAACGCAATGCATGCCGATTCGTCAGCATGGACAACTTCAACTTCGTCGTCAACCCATTGCACTAGTTGCTGGTGCATAGTAGACGGAACACACTGGTTAGCATGAAGCCAATCCCGTCCTAGCAGCACATTGTAGTTTCCCTGCACCTCAGCAACAAAGAAGGCGGTAGCCAAAGTCTTGCTTCCTACTGTGAGCTCCAAGCTGATAACGCCTTTGGCTTCTACTCCTTCTCCTCCTTCGAACCCATTTAACACCATGTTTGTCTTCATCAGGTCGCCATCATCTAGTTGTAGCTTCTTGAAGACAGAATATGGCATCAAGTTTACCACAGCGCCGCCATCCACCATCATCCTGGTGACCGGCTTGCCATCAATGTGTCCTCTGACATACAGAGGCCTGAGGTGTTTCACCGGCTTGTCAGGTTTTTCGAAGACAACATTTTTTGGTCCAAAGTTGATTTGCGCAACCTCGCCTTCTTTGACAGCACGGAACTCGGCCGGCAAGTAATACACCATGTTGATGTCCATTCCTGTCCGAGTCGGCGATTCTTCATAATCTAGCAGATCTTCATCTGTCAAATTGCCTGACTCATCCATTGTTGACTCTGACATTGCTGGTTCTTCTTCTGCCTTTTCTTCCATTGCGAGGTCTTCACTTGCCGGCTTCTCTGTGGCCGGATCTTGGATTGCCAGCTCCTTTGCCAAACTTGCCATCGCCAAGTCTGCTGCTTCGACTTCGTCAGCCCATGAAGAATAGGTGATAGCCGGCGTAGCTGCCGGCTCTATTTCACCATCGACAGCAGGACTCATGGTAGTTGGTGCGGAAGCCGCCATAAGGACTGGCCTAGGAATCCACTTTTGCGCCGGCAACATTGGTCGCTCAGCATTGAATTTGACGTCCCTGGATTGCTCAGCTCTTTCTTCTGCCTTCTCCCGGTTCCTTGCTCTTTGCAGTTTCCGCTTTTGTGTCTTTGTTATACCTGGCGGGCACCACTTTGGCTGAGTATATTTTGGATCCCGGGGTTGAGCTTTCATGGCTTGACTGGAGCTAGCTTCATGATCATTGGTTGCTGGCTTTGGCGCGATAGCAAGTATCGGCTCACTGTTTGCCGGCTCTGTAATCGGGTCCTTCAATTTTAGCACATGAGTTCCAACAACCAATAAGTTGTCTGAGACTAATCCGCCTTCTGGCTCCGCCTTTTTAGCACCTTGCGCCTTGATCCGCCAATATGACATGTCTCCGGGATACACAAGCCGGCTTTGCATAGATGGCCGGATTGCCCTGCGTTTGACCTCGTCAGCCGGCCTCTGGTGCCGGCTATTTTCCTCCGTGGATGGTGACCTTGGTCGTTTCCCATACTGCCACTGGTGCGACCTCGACCCGGCCTGGCGCACGTACTTGTTCAGCAGCATGTCAAAAGTTGGCTTTGTCTTCCTTGGTCTATATTCAACCTGGTTTGTCTTCCATCTGCCAACTTCTGGGCTCTTGGGCTTGATAAATCTAGGCGGCGACTTGTCTGGCCGTGGTACTTGCCCCCCGAGTGTAGGGTTGTTGATGGTAATCTTGATGACTTCGCCTCCATCGGGTTGCCGGCTCACTATAACTTGTCTTCCTGCCGCCTTGCTGCTGGCCACCTTCCTGGGTTCACCAACAACAACATTTGATTTATTAGCGGCTTCGGCTGCCTCTGGCCGAAGTAGAACTTTCTTTCCCTCCAGATCTAGCACGTTTACTGGAAACGGCTGTGTATCAATTGCCATGCCGGCAAAGCTCAATCGTCCGTCGTTGAGGGCCGATTGGATCTGTTTACGAAAGACATTGCAATCATTAGTAGCATGAGAGAAAGAATTGTGATACTTGCAATAAGCCCGCCGCCTTAATTCATCAGGCGATGGTATAACATGATTTATCCTTATCACTTTATCCTTCAACAAGGCATCAAATATTCTATCACACTTGCCTACGTCAAAGCTGCATTTTATTTCGTCATCCCGATTTTTACGAATCGGCTTTAGATCATCACACATGTATGGTTTGGCCTTGCTGGGCCAAACAAACTCAGCGGAATAAACATCGGCTTCATCACCGGAGTCGGCATCGTTGTCAACAATATTAAGCCGGCTCCTGCTCATCCGATGCGAGTCTTTTGACTCATTGACCCGGCTCTCTTGAGCCAACGCTCTCTCCTGGACTTGGCCAACAGACAAGAATTCATGTCCTTCTAACCTCTCTTTCAGGTAGGACCTTAAACCATTGAAAACCAAGTCAGCCATGTCTCTTTCAGTTATTGCCAAACTATAACATCGGTTTCTGGTATTTCTAAATCTCTTGACGTAATCAGATACCGATTCATCCTGCTTCTGCCTAACCGATGTAAGGTGAGACAATTTTAACTCTATTTCGCCGGCAAAGAAGTGTTCATGGAACTTTTGCTCTAGATGAAACCATGTATGTATAGAATTAGGAGCTAAAGCCGAAAACCAAGAAAACGCAATGCCGGTTAAAGACAATGAGAACAGGCGAACTTTAATGTGATCATGGTTAGCTTCGCCTAATTGAGCCAAATATTGACTGATATGTTCCCATGTTGACTTACTATCCACCCCATTAAATTTGGCAAATTCAGGGACTCTATAACCAGGTGGATAAGGTTGCAGATCAAAGTAATCGGGGTAAGGCTTAGTGTAAGTTCTATGTTTTGGCATCACCCCGAGCTTGTCAAAAGCTATCTGGTCCAATCTTCTCCTGAATTCGGCTAAGGAATCGTCCATAATGGCCGATTGAGCCGGCACGAGAGAAGAATTGGCGGCAGGGCCAGCTTGCACCCAAGTAGCCGAATTTTGATTCGGCATTGACTCATGACCCAGAATCCGCCTTGTCTGACTCGGCTGGCTTGCCGAGTTAGGCATACTCTGGACAGGAGTTGGACATGGCAGCGTAGGCACAAGTTGGTTTTCCCTACTTTGACCGATCGGTTGTTTGTCCGATGGTTGGTCATGGGACGTGTTTTTCTTAGCCTTTTCATGTTCTAGCATAAGGTCGTAAACATTGGCAGTGCCTTGCGAAACATGAAATTGAATTTCGGCTATCTGTTCAGAGGAAAAAAGGCTACTACTTACAGCGGGTTTGTCAATGTTGGCATCCAGCGGTACAAATTCCGGCTCCTTGATCGGCGAGATTATACCTTGCCGATCTACCTTGAAGCTGGATAAGTACAGGTCTTGATCTTCTTGATCCCGCTTGGCTCGCAGCGCCTCGAACTCCTCATCTCTCTTCTTCTTCCACGCCTCCAGACCTTGGCGTTGTTCTTCCGACAACTTCTCGAGAGTTGGCTTGATGATGTTGTCGGTATTGATACCGGCAGCGTCGGTCTTGGAATTGGTCATTGCTGTCCAATTTTCAGATCGAATCGTCCCCAGCGGAGTCGCCAAAAAGTGTGTTGCGCTCGAAACGCGTCACACGAACACGTCCTCGTGTACCCGCGGTGCCGGGGGAGATACTCCGCAACTCGCCCCGCGGGAGGCCTGCTTCCAGCGCGATACGCAAGACAGCAAGCAGGCGCTTTTTAGACCAGACGCCCCAGCCCCTCGGGAAGCCCCGTCTGAGGAAGCCGGCGACGATTGGCTGAACTAAGCCGGACTTGGCCGCTCTCAGCTCGGTTTTCGATACCCGGCGAAATCTAGATGAAGTCGCCGAACAACGGAAGCATAAACAAGGGTTTGAGGAGATAAAAGTAGGTTGTATTGATAGGTTGTCGATTGTTTGCTTAATTTCAATCGGCCGTCACCTCTCACATATATATGAGGCGGCTGGACTTCCCGTACAAGTAATGGACTTCTACAAGGCTTACAAATCATAGTCTAAGTCGAATCCATCTCTAAAATAGGCAACTTTTGGCCGGCAACGTTGGCTTCAAACTTGTTGGCTACTTCGGAAAGTTGCCTTTTGCCTTCCGTACTGGCTTCCAACTTGCTGGCTACTGGAAAGTTGCCTTTTTCCCTTCCGTATTGGCTTCAAACTTGCCTTCTTTCTTAGAGACGAGATATCTTGATCGGCTTCGTATTAGACCCGGATTTCTGTCCGGCTTCTTTTAGAAAGTTGCCTCCCATTTTCCAGCCTTGATCTTAGAAAGTTGTCTTCTCGTTTTCCGCCTTGATCTTGACCTTGAAAGTTGTCTTCTATTTTTCTGCCTTGATCGGTGGAAAGTTGACTTGCCGGCTTGTATTTGACAAAGTTGGCTTTATGCCGTCTTGTCTTGACAATGTTGACTTCTTTTCTGCCGCCTTGTCTTGACAACATTGACTTCCTTTTTGCCACCTTGTGTTGACAAAGTTGGCTTCTTTTCAGCCACCTTTATTGCTTCCTTTGACTTAGCTCGCTATGTCTTCAGGCAACTTCGCACTCCCGAATCCAGCTTCCGCCTTGTTCCGGTTGCCGGATTATTGGCAGCCTTCTTCCGGCCATCTTTTCCTGGAAAGCTTCCCATATCACCATTTTAGCCTTCTTTGTTGCCTTCTTTAAGCCGCCAAATCCTCCTTGAACCTGAAACTGGCAATCTGCCAAAAACGGGTGCTAACAGGGACGTTGGAGTGCTGGAGAGGAGGTTGCAGCCGACGCAGGGGTAGCCCTCCTGGTGGTCGATGCCGAGGCTGGAACGTCTCGGCCCGGCCGAGGTACTGACATGCTGGACCACGGCCGCAGCCAAGACGTTCCAGCCTCGGCAGCGACCACCAGGAGGGCTGCCCCTGCGTCGGCTGCAACCTCCTCTCTAGCACTCCAGCGTCCCCAGCAGTTACCTCGTCAAGTACAAGTTACCCCCTGCCACCTATCGAAGATCCCGGAGACAGGAGCTAGAGGACAAAAGCAAGGACAAAGACTAGACAGGTCACGCCCATCCTGGACGTGGCTACAGTGCCTATGATGTGACGACAGTATGTCTTAGACCCCAATAGTCAAATCACGTACAGTGCATGTACAGTGACATGCGGGCCACCCCTTGTCCCCTGGGCTCTCCCTATATAAAGCGTACCAGGGGGAGAGCTCTCGTCAGCCCCCCTTGGGCTCATTTTCTCCCTGCTCCCGTGAGCTCTCTCCCCATAGCTATAGAAAGCCTCTTGCAGGTAATCCATACATAGCTCAAGGAGCATTTGTACCGACCCATACTCAGAGGGAGAAATACACCAAATAGGCTAGATGCTGCAGTAGGGGTTTTATCTCTCATGAGAGCCCCGAAGCAGGGTAAATCCTTGTGTTCGTCTGTTCTTCCGTGTGTGCTCTTCAGCACGCTATCCCTCCCCGAATCCTCTAGCGTCCATCGGCCCCAAACATAAGCCTACCCCTAGGCATCTGTTGTTTCATACCACGACAGTTGGCGCCCACCGTGGGGCTGACAGTGGCGCTTGCTGGATCAATTCGGACGGGACCTTCGTCATCAACGCGGGGACTCGACATCATCATTGTCCCCCACGCTCTAGCTTGCCGCTGTGAGCAGAGGCTAGCGCTGCCTCCACCAACGGACATCATCGGCAGATCCCGGATGAGAAAAGTGACTCGGTGACTCAACTTCGGCATCGTCCCCGTGTGTTAACTCATTTTCGAGTTGACTGCAGTTCGAATCCGAGATATGCTGGTATGCTGGTAAATCAAAGGTATGCTGGAAATCCGAGATATGCTGGTATGCTGGTAAATCCGAGATATGCTGGTATGCTGGTATGCTGGTAAATCCGAGGTATGCTGGATATCCGAGATATGCTGATATGCTGGTAAATCCGAGATATGCTGGTATGCTGGTAAATCCGAGGTATGCTGGAATCCGAGATATGCTGGTAAATCCGAGATATGCTGTAAATCCGAGGTATGCTGGAAATCCGAGATATGCTGGTATGCTGGTAAATCCGAGGTGTGCTGGAAATCCGAGATATGCTGGTGTGCTGGAAAAATCCGAGATACCCTGGAAAAATCCGAGATACCCTGGAAAATCCGAGTTAAGCTTGAGAAATCCGAGTTAAGCTTGAGAAATCCGAGATAAGGCAGGAATCCGACATATGTTGGACAAATCCGACATATGTTGGTCAAAACAAACGTGCAGGTGGCTCAAACCAGGATATTGGTGGCTCAGGCCAACATGTTGTTGACCAGGCAGGCACACGCGTCTTCTTCGACTGCTCCAACAACACTGCCTCGTGAGTATTAATTATATGTCTGCATCACTCTTTTAGATAGTCTCAAACAGTACTCGGGGACTGCCCCTTCGTGTCTTGCTTAGTTGTTTTCCCCGGGGGCAAGATGTCTTGACCCGGGGACTGGACAGCCAGTCCAGTTTTGTTTTATCTCCTAGACAAGAAAAGTGATTCGGGGACTCGGTTGTGACCGAGTCTGCATCCTTGTGCATAGTCTTGCTGCTAGATTTAGTTTACCGACATATGCTATAGCTAGATTTACCTTGGTTTGTTAAATGAGGCTGCTGTCCCGTTTAATATTCAGTATACATATATGCATGTACTAACGTTGAAAGGTGGCATCAGTTTTACCGAGACAATATTCGTCTTCAAGATCATGGTTATATTGGTTATCTTGAATCACCCAGGATATCATGGTATTGTCGGTATTCTTCAGGTCGCCATTTTATTCGGTTTGCCAACATATCATGGCATCTTTCATATCCCCGATCGCCGTTTATTTCGGTATGCGGATATATCTCAATATCACCTCATATCTCAAATCGCCGTTTATTTCGATTGGCCAAGATATCACGGCATTTGTCTCATATTATCGAGCATCTCTTAATTGCTATCTTTATCGGTTTAATCAATTATCATGAATCTTCAGTTACCCGAATTTATCAGAGTATCATAGCATCATTATCTCGGCACAATGAATCAAAAGGTATCTGATCTCACTGAGTGCTACGGGTTGAGAGATGTCTCAACTCCTCATCTGACAAGTGCCCATAAAGGCAAAATGTCAGATTTAGCCATTGATGGCTAGATGTTGGTTCAGCTAAGGCTGCCAGCGTATCTTTACGGTAAAAACCGACATATGAGATATGCCCAGAGAGGCCGAGATACCGAGACATATGAGATATGCCCAGAGAGGCCGAGATACCGAGACATATGAGATATACCCAGAGAGACCGAGATACTAAGACATATGAGATATGCCCATGCATGCTATGAGTTGGTTCAGCTCATGCTGTTGACATACGCTTTCGGTAATGCCCAGAGTGGCTGAAAACCGACATATGAGATATGCCCGTGCAGGTTTATGTCGGCCCAGCTAATGCTGGCGACATGCGCCTTCGGTAATGCTCGGAATGGCAAAAAAACCGGGATGTGGTGATGCCCTTGCAGGTAGCTTGAAATTATTTTTCTGATGATGGTTCTTGTTGGTTTCGACGATGTCTATGTTGGCATCAACTCTGTGATACCTTGTTTCAGGAAGTCTGTGCGTGACTCTGCGAGTCCCCCGCAGCCTCGGGGACTAATGTCGGGGATGTAACCCCGGGTACCCCAGAGTTGGTGGTTTTATTGAGTTGTTGGAAGAGGCAGCAGAGAAATAAATAAAAGATAAAGGAAGAGGCGGGAAAAACGCTCCAGACCGGCATATTCCTGGCCCAAGTCGAGATGCCGGTTGCTGGCCCAAAACAACATTTAACTCGGATGGGCCGAGTTGACCTTACCTCGGAGCAGCCTGAAGCTGTCCACCGCCCCGGGCGGGCCGAGTCTGTTCGCCGCCCCCTGGTGTTGGGGCCAAGATTCTCCTGCGCCCCGGACCAAGCCCGGTTTCACTTACCTCAACTGGGCCTCCTGCGCACCGAAGCAGGCCGTGCTCGCCTCGGACGGGCTGGCTTCGCTGCGCCTCGGAGCAGGCCGTGGCTACTCCAGCCTCGGATGGGCCTCATTACCTCGACTGGCCGTTCCACCAGCGTGTCTCGGACGGGCCGTGGCCCCTCACTCCAACTGGACCGAGGTCCCCGAATCCCGGACGGGCCGACGTTTGCTTTACCTCGGCAGGCCGAGGTCTCTCCAGCTCGGTTGGGCCGAGATGCCTCCAGCGCGGGCAGACCGAGGTTCCGGCCTCGGCAGGCCGAGCTTGCTCCAACTCGGCTGGGCTCCTTGCCTCGGGCGGGCCGGCGCTGGGCCAGTATGTCCTCGCCTCGATAGGCATCATCGCCAGGGAGTACTTCGGGATGGGCCGGGATGATCGATACTTCGTCTGGACCGACACATCGACTCCTCAGCTGCTACCAGGAGCGGACCGAGACATCTCCCGCCTCGGTTGGGACTCAGGCGGACGAGTTGATCTGCACGTCGGCTGCGGCCTGGTCTAGCATGTCAATACCTCAGCCGGGCCGAGACGTTCCAGCCTCGGCAGTGACCACCAGGAGGGCTGCCCCTGCGTCGGCTGCAACCTCCTCTCCAGCACTCCAGCGTCCCAGCAGCTACCTCGTCAAGTACAAGTTACCCCCTGCCACCTATCGAAGATCCCGGAGACAGGAGCTAGAGGACAAAAGCAAGGACAAAGACTAGACAGGCCACGCCCATCCTGGACGTGGCTACAGTGCCTATGATGTGACGACAGTACGCCTCCATGACGCGTGCATAGTGTTGATTAGACCACAGTAGTCATCTCAGCAGCAGCGCCTGTACAGTGTGTCTTGTCCCCTGGGCTCCCTTTATAAGGAGCACCAGGGGGAACGCTCCAGGCAGCTCTCCACGGGCTCATTAGCCCCTTGGGCTCTTTCTTCTTCCTCCTGCTCCCGTGAGAGTTCTTCCTTCAGCTAGAAAGCCTCTCACAGGCAGCATACACTCAGCTCATGGAGCACTTGTATCGATCATATACAGAGAGGAAAATACAGAATAGGCTAGATGCTGCAGTAGGGGTATTATCTCTCACGAGAGACCCGAAGCAGGGTAAATCCTTGTGTTCGTCTGTTCTTCCGTGTGCGCTCCTTAGCGCGCTATCCCTCCCTGAATCCTCTAGCGTCCATCGGCCCCAAACTTAAGTCTACCCCTAGGCATCTGTTATTTCATACCACGACAGATCTTGCGGCTGCGCGTACTGCGCCTCCATCTGGTGGTTCTGGCCCTGCTCGCAGTGGTGCTGCTGGCGCCCGTGGTCGCGGCCAGCCTACTGCTCCTTCTCTTCCTTTTGATTCTGCGGCAGTGGGTATTGCGCCTCCGTCCGGCCCTCCTGCTCCTCCCCGTGCCCGTTCTGCTCGCGGTGCAGTGGATTTGCAACCCAATCCATCCAATCCATCGATTATTCTTTTTCTTTCCTAATCCAGTTCACGTTTGGAAGAACCACATGCCAGCATTGGGTCCATATATGTCTGCACGTATTGCATCTATATAACTCCGTCAGGTTGCCTTTCGATTTTGGTTTGTGCTTTTGGATTATATGTTTCTGTTTCTTTCATTTGTTATTTGGTCGCTGGCAAATTTTTGATTTTTGTACCTATATTCGATAGGGCTCAGGGGTGAGGGGAGAGGAGGGGTTAAATTGCCTGGTCCGATTCACATCTCTTTAAATTTAGATGGACACATATATGCATATCATAAGTCTGCCTTATCCCTGCTGTTTCTTTTTTCAGATTGAGATGATTGATGATCTTTTTCCTTTCTTATGCAACATGGCGAGGGAGTATATGCAGGTTGGATTCTATTTGTTCACAGCTACAAAAGCGATAAGAATTAAAGTGGCGATGTTTGAAGCAAATATATGATTACCATGATAGCCACTCTTATGTTAATCATTTTCAGGTGCTCTGACCAAACTCCTTTCGAAATTCTAGATATTTCACTAGCTTTATTACTTTTTGACTGATGGTACGCATCATCAATCAGGTTGTTATTTCTTTTCTTGCCTTCCTGGCGCCTGCTGTAAGTTGTTTTCAGCTCCTATGTTAGATAGGATGGAGGTCTTTGAGCTACCAGTCTACTCTCCTAATGAGAAGCTAAAAGTAGCTCCAAGCCATCTCCTAAGGGTGTATCATGGAATTATACCTGAAATTTTAGTTTCATCGCTGCCGTGGGCTGTTTATCCGCATTTCCATCATATCTTCATGCTGGCAATAGGAAAATTGGCTTCGATTGTGAAACATCATGTTGTTGTTGTAGCCTCTAGATAATTTGGCTGCTTGGAGTAGTTAGTGATCTTAAACTTCCTTACTAACTCTATGTTTCAGCTATACGTATGATAACTTGAAACAAACTTCCTTTCCATTTCTATGGATAATCTAATGCCTCTCTTTTGTTATCACGGATTGACACATATTCTCTTCTTGTGTGGTCAATACATCTCTATCTACTTCATTTCTGGAGTTACTATAACGTTTATGTGTTCCCTACAAACAAAAGAACATACCGGTACACGGCTTAGTCTGGATTGTTCCGTAAGAATTTGTATTTTTTCTTAATGTACAGATTTAATTTAAATGAAAAAATAACTAAGTAGAGTTATGTCGTTTTGTATGATTTGCCGGTTTCCTTTGACATGATCAATAAATAATTTGTTAGTGTTATGGCCATTGATTTGTCAGTTCCTTTTGCCATATTATTATTACCTGGTACATAATGGTGCAAGAACTCATTTTTATAGTTAATTTCTGAGTTCACCAAGGGATCAAATTTCTGGCCAGCAGCTAACATATAGAACATACCGGTACACGGCTTAGTCTGGATTGTTCCGTATGAATTTGTATTTTTTCATAATGTACAGATTTAATTTAACTGAATTTGGGTGCTACACGATTCTAGCAATTTGGGCCGTTCAATCTGAGTGAACGGACAGGATCAATCACAACTCTAGTCTGCCACCAACCATGGCACATGTGCAAATTGGTCCCTCCACTTTTTCCTATTGTGACACACGAACCATCCCTAGTGTCTCTCTCCTCTCGAGATTTAGTTCGTCTACAGATCAAATCTAGAAGCTACTGGTTGCAGGAGCAACTCGATGTGCTGCCACGAGATTTAGTTCGTCCCAAAATGATCCAGGTCATGATTTGGTCTGTTAGCATCCGTCCTAGTTATGTGCTCCTTTTTCTTTCGAACCATTCTTTTGTGCTCCTTTTAACTGAACATAAAAGTGGTGCTTCGAATGAAAAAAAGAGCTTCAATTAATAGAGGTCGGTCAGGGAAACCAAAATCAAAATGAAATGCGTTAAGTTAATAAATCTGGATGCAGATGGATCCCATGCCACAATTTGAAAAACGAGAGGGTCTAAATTGCATATGTCCATGATGTGTCAGGAGCTGCAATTGTGCTTGCTCCTGTCCCTTCGTTTAGATTGGATGGCCCAGATCGACGGGGAAACTAGTAGCATACATAACCCATGTAGCACTAGATACTCTCTCACCCGCACAGCATAGACGACATCATACATGTATTTTGTAACCGGTGTGGTCAATATCAATATAAATTTGTCTCAAAGTGTACAATTTCTAGTTCGTTGTTGTGGCTTGACTTTTTCTCGTCTTCCCCCCCCCCCCCCCCCCCCCCCCCCAAACATTTCCGTCAAGCTCCGCCACTCGCCTGGAGGCCCCTCAATCGGCGCCGCATCTTGTCCCGCCGCCGCCTCATCTTGTCCTGCCGGAGCCGGCAGTCGGGTCTTGAGATTGACGAAGTCATCACAGCCGCCTCGCTGTCGACAGGAACGTCGCCTCCCACTGAAGAATATTCCGCCTAAATGAGAAATAGCAGTGTCAAACCTGGGGTTTGAACTCTGGTGGGCTGGGGATACAACCACCCTCCTAACCATCTTGTCACAGTTAAGTTCTCTTTTTCTCATGCTCGGTTGAGTGGTACAAAACTCTCCCTTATAATGAGTCAAACGCTTTTCAAACTAGCAGCACGAACGAAACATTTTTTTCTCACCTTGATTCATGTGGTAATGTGCCACCAACGATTTTCCAAAAAAATATTGATCGATGGGCTTTAGGGCCTAAAGCCCATAGCAAATTTAACGGTTAAAAAAGTTACACCGAAAGAAATAAGCATAGAGAACAAGGAGGACACCATGGGACATGTACTTGAGTGCACCATCCTCCATTTTGTTTTGACATGCCCGTGATCGTGGTCGTTGTCATGACCTGATGCAATTGCTTAGTCCAAAAATCAAATTATGCCAGGTCTGTCGCATTGATGACTTATGTACTCCCTCCATCCTAAAATAAGTGTCTCAGATTTTCCAAAAAGTAGATGTATCTAAACTTGTTTCATGTCTAGATACATCAACTTTTGAGTAAATCTGAGACACTTATTTTGGGACGGATGGAGTAGTAAGATTATCTAAGTTCTTGGAATTGTCTCCTGCCATCCATAATTAAGTAGTGGCGATTTTCCTGGATGGCTGGATCACATAACCTTGTTAGGTAGCGCCATTTCATGCCTAAATTAACTATCTGGAACCTAAAGCGTGATGGTGGCAAAAGAGTAGTGAGTTGGAGCATGGACCATTGCAAACACCTTTTTGGTGAGATGCCGGTGGATGTAGCCGAAGAACCTTCTTTTTTCGATAAAGGAAGAACATACCAACCTGCAAAAAACAACAGCATCGTAGTGCAGGGCTGACCTGTCCGGCCCCACACATACCGTTACAAGTAAGCAATGTGCATGGCAAAGATTTGCCATGAGGCTAGTTTCCAATTCCAAGTTGAGAGAGGTTCATGGCACCCAATCACAAGTTGCAAGATCCTGCCGTGTGCACACGGAGATGACTCCAAGCTCGGCAGGAACAACATGCGCCTAGATTAGTGCTATATACTACTCCTGCCACACAGCTCACAGGTGGGAGCATATATAACTGCCTCTTGTGTTAGCTGAGACAACACATGTAGTAGATCAACTTCAATATTGTGTGCTGTCTAAATACCACCAACATCCACCATGGTCACCGTAGAGCCGTAGAGGCTAGTTAGCCAGGCAAGCGCTGGAAGACGAGTAGGGACAGCGTTTGTTCAGACAAAACGGGGCCTGAAATGCTCATGACTCTGCTGGAGCTACAGCCATAAGCTACTAAAAATATAAAAGGCACTCGAATTGAATTGTCATTCAGACAAAAACGGGCCCTGAAATGCTCTCGACTCTGCTGAAGCAACAGCTATAAGCTACTGAAAAATAGTATAACCGAAGGCACTCCAATTCAACGGGTTGTAATCCAGACGTACTAAACACCATTACATTGATTAATCCGGTTCAGTTTTTCTTCCTTTTGGTCGTCGGACAGGCAAGCCTAGAGCCAATTTGCCAGGGAAAGCCAAGAACAGTAGCAGGGGTAGAAATCTCTAGCAGATGACAAGGGTACGCACCCCAGTACGTACTACATGTTGAGTAACGGACAGATAATATCCACATTTCGCGGCAGCTTAATTATTCGATCACGGGCCAGGATCGGAGGACGAGCGTAGCTGCGTAGAGAGAGGCGCTTGGAAATCGGAGACGACGAATGTTCGGTTTGGCTGCACGCTCGCCAACTGGTGGGTGGGTAACGACGACGATTCCCTCGTCGCCACGGCGTCTGTTCGGCTCGATCGGCGGTCAGGATCACGGGCGCCTGGCATAATATCCAGTTGGGTTTATCTATATCAAACCTCGACAAAAGACAAGTGTACGTGTACGTACTGTTTTTGCCTACCGGGTGGGTTTGATTCGATGTGCAGCGGAGATCCATGGACAAGTTACTCGCCGGCGGACACAAGTTAATCGATCTGGCAGGCGCTGCGGCCGCAGGTGATAGGCGTCCGACGCTTTTCATGCATGATGACGGTGAAGTTGCCGCCGCTCCAGCCGTGCCGGTTAAACCGAGTCACGGACACGCTGCTCCGTCCGGCCGTCCACTATCCACTCAATAGTCCGCCGACCGATTGGCCGTATTAACCAACGAACCGAAGTAGACTTTTTTTTCAAGAACATGCAGAGATATGCATGTCATGACATTAAGATAGAAGAGTTTGGTTACAGCTTGAGACTCACACTGCACCCGCTAAGCCTAGAGACTACTTCTCCCTATTCTCTGCAGGTTTCCTTGCCAGCAACCACAACTGAAATTCGTCTCTCACCCGCCGACAGATGACTTCCTCTGTCGCAAACCTCCTGTCAAAATGGCGATCATTTCTTTCTAGCCATAACCGCCTGCAGCATGCTATGCTCAGGGAGGCGAGTTCCTTCCTTTTCCGTTTTGGTCGACAGCTGCCTAACACGCACCACCATTCTCTGAAAGTTGTGTCCACCTGCGGCTGAAAGTGGCTGAAGCCTGCGTCCGTCAAGATTTGGAACCAGATTGATCTATAAGTGGGACACTGCACCATAAGATGATCAATAGATTCCGTGTGCTGATCGCATAGTAAACATTTTGCCGGGCCTTGCAGACCTCTTGCCGCCAACCTCTCTCCCGTCCAGCAGCGGTTGCGGAGCGCAATTCACATGAAGAGCTTCTCCTTAATTGGAGCCCAGCTGCCCCACAGAAGCTCTGCATAATCAGCCTTCACCGAGCCTGCAAAGAAGGCCTGATAGGCCGATTTGGCCGAATATTGGCCATTAGTTGATAGGATCCATCTGAACTTGTCGGTTTCCGCCGTCAGGTTCGGTGCTTCTTGGATCGCCTGCCACAACTGCATGAACTGGAAAATAGCCGGCACCGAGAGTGTGCCCTGAATGCTCCTGATCCACTTATTCTGCATCAAAGCCTGTGCCACTGTCATCTCCAAGGCACTGCTGGGTTTTACAAAGTCAATCAACTGCGGTGCAATGCATTTAGCACTTATTCCATTGATCCATCGATCATGCCAGAACGAGGTGCAATGCATTACCGATCGTGCACTCGGTAGCCGCAGTGAACATTGCCTCTGCATCCTGTGATAACTTGAATTTCAGCCCGCTCCAGGCCCTTAACTGACCCTCTTTCTCTAACCAGCGCCAACGTATGCGCAGGGCGTCGTTAAGGGCTCGGATGTTGTGCAATCCGAGCCCTCCCAGCTCTTTAGGTTTGCAGACCTGCAGCCATGACACTTTACAGTGACCACCCCGAGCATATTCGGATCCCCTCTAGAAAAAACGTCGTCAAATCTTGTTGATCGCCTAGATTACCCAGGGAGGAAGGTCAAGCAACAGCATGTGATACACCGATATCATCATGAGAACCGACGAGACGAGAATCAGCCGTCCGCCCTCCGTGAGCATGGCAGTCCGCCAGGAGGCCAGCCGCCGGCTTAACTCATCAATCAGCGGCTGCCAAGCAATCTTGCGCAGCGCACGGGGCGATAGCGGCAGCCCGAGATATTTGCAAGGAAACTGTCCCCGCTGACAGGGAAAAACTTGCATAATCGCATCAGTATCAATGTTCTCACATCTGATCGGTATGATGGCACTCTTTGTCAAATTGGTCACCAAACCAGAGGCATCTCCAAAGCATGTCAGCAACAGCCGCGTCGCAAGCAGCTCGGACTCACAAGGCCTGATGAACATCGCGACATCGTCGGCATAAATCGAGATTCGGTGCCTGATCCCCCATCTGTGCAACGGCTCAAAGATCCCCGCAGCTTCCACTTTACTAAATACCGCCGTCATCACATCCATGATTAAGATGAAGAACTGTGGTGACGCCAGATCCCCTTGGCGCAGCCCCCGCACATGGAACACCTGCTCGCCGGGAAAGCCGTTGACCAGCACTCGCGTGTTGGCCGTGGCAAGGATAGCAGAAACCCAATTGCAGAACTTCGGACCAAAACCCCGGCATCGCAGGACTTCTAGCAAGAACGGCCATGAGAGCGAGTCAAACGCCCGCGCAATATCGAGTTTCAGAAACAGTGTCGGCGTGCGCCTCTGATGAAAGGTCTTCAATGATCTTGGATCGTGCGCCCCTTGATGTATGCACTATGATTGGCGGCAACAAAGATCATTCAGCTTTGGGGCGAGACGAATTGCAATTGCCTTTGAGAAAATCTTTGCGACACTATGGAGCATACTAATCGGGCGGAATTCAGAGATGTCAGCTGCCCCTGCATGTTTGGGCAACAGAGTAATATAGGCGTTGTTTAGCGATCGAAAGCTTCGGCTATCTCATTTAGTTAAGTGATTGATTGCCGCCATGAAATCTTCCTTAATCATCGCCCAGCTCCCTTGATAGAACCGCAGCAAGAAACCGTCTGGGCCCGGCGATTTGTCCGGAGGAAGTTCCTTAATTGCCTCCCAAATCTCCTTTTCAGTAAAATCAGCCTCCAGATTTGACAAATCCACCTCTGGGAACTCCAAGTTATTCAGATTCAGTGCCGCCGGCCTAGGCTGAGGTGTGCCAATTTGGTCGCGGAAGAACTCCGTGGTCAGCTCGTTCATCCCCTCCTGTGTGGTGGCCACCATCTCACCTCTTTTGATCTTGAACAGGTGATTCCTTCAGCGTCTGTTACTCGCATGCATATGGAAATACGCCGTATTCGCGTCCCCCTCTTCCAGCCAAATGAGGCAGGAACGAAGTAGACTTGCGAGAAAACGAAATACACATTGACGAACAGATCGGACAATTTGAATGATGGGCTCAACGACGTTAAGACTGAAACGAATGGTGTTGTCGGCGGGCCCTTTGTGAAGATATCAGCAAATTGAGCACTGGTTGGAACATGCAGAACACAAACTTGGCCAAGTGCTACCTTCTCCCGAACAAAATGAATGTCAACCTCGATATGCTTGGTACGGCGGTACTGCATTGGATTATTGGACATGTAAACAGCTAAAATGTTGTCACAGTAAACAATAGTGACATGCTGAATAGGATGATGTAGCTCCGATAATAATTGGCGTAGCCAAACAGTTTCAGCGACAGCGTGTGCCACTGGTCGATACTCAGCTTCAGCAGATGAATGAGAGACTGTAACCTACCATTTCAAAGACCATGAAATCAAATTGTTACCTATAAAAACACAGTATCCGGACGTGGATCGACGAATATCTAGACAACCAGCCTAGTCCGCATCGGAATATGTTGTCAACAAATTGGAGAAGATGAATGGAAGTGAAGTCCATGATCGAGAGTGCCTTTGAGATAACGAAGAATATGTTTGCCATGGTTGTAATGAGGAAGCGAGGATCATGCATGTAGCAAGATTGCTGAACGACATAAGAAAGTTTAGGTCGAGCAATAGTCAGATATTGAAGTGCACCAGTAATACTGCGATAAAGAGTTGCAGGGCTGGTCCTGGGGGGGGGGGGGGGGGGGGGGAGGGGCGGCCGCCCCGGGTCCAAAAATTTCAGGGCCCCTCCCAGCTATGTGTACGTACAAGTATTAGTCCGCGTATAATGTTTAATCGTCAAAAAACTTAATGAGAATTAGCTTAAAAAGGCCTCGGAGATGAGCACGCTATTGGGCCTGTTGGTAATCTACCCAGAGGATAGGCCTGAGAGACGCACACGATCTAGTCGGGGACGTTGCATATTGCGAGCTAGTTTTCCATATAGCGATTAGATCGACGCACCCTATCTATTCGTGATTCGTCCTGAGCTAAAACGCATCGCCCAATCATCTCTCGCCTCGCCTAGCATAGCGCAGGTCGGCAGCTAATTCGTTCCCGATGCTTAGGGCGTCGCGCCGCCGGCAGGTCCAACCGGCTAACCCGTCGCCCGTCCGTGAGGGCCGAAGGTATGTTATTGATTGATTAATTTTGATCTTCTCTAATTTTCTAATATAGCTAGTTTAGGCCATAATTTTGATTACTAGTTCTTTTTCATTTTCAGATTGGTTATGAAGCCTCTGCCCGGATGCGTTCCCGGTCGCTCAGGGCACCGCACGGCCGCCAGGTCCAACCGGCCACCCCGTCGGCCAGTCCGTGCGATTAAAAGGTATTTCGATTTGAATAGTTTTGATCTTCTCCAACTCTTAAGTATAGGTAGTTTTTGTCCTAAGTACGATTACTAGTTTTTTTAGCATGGCGACATCGCACCAGTGATCGATAGACTGAGCCACGGAGGGGCCAAGAGGAACCTTTCGTCGTGAGCAGACTCCGCCAGGAATGGAGGACATAGGTGGTCATGCAAGGTGAATCATTCGCGGTTTTGACTTATTAAAATATGTCTTGCCCTCGCTTGTGGGTAAGGTAATGGTGGAATACGACTTTTTTTCCTTAAACATAGGTTGGCTGATAAATTGGTCCCAATTCTTTTATCGAAACCCGCAAATGCCTGATATAACTTTTGATGATCTACATGATAATTTTAGAAACATGATGAAAATCTCCCGTCAATTCTTCTACCTTTCGGGCCTTATAGAAGGATTTATCATATGCAAGCATATAATATTTGTATTCCTCCATGTTCTTCTTTATGTAATTCTCAAGCCTCCTGATTAGCATGGATTTTATCTAACAATTCCCAAGCTTGAGAATACTACACTTAAATTCGATAAATGCTCCTCTAGCTGCAGTGTTTACTTCTTTCTTACATTGACCATCTAGTAGTGCATGAAAATTATACAATACAAACAAAGGTGGTAATTTATGATGAGGACAATTATGAAGTAATGTACGCCACCTCCTATATATTTTTACAAGGCTTTCACATACTAGGAAATAGGCTTTCTGTGGAACCACATTTTGTGGCGCACCAAAATGGCCGTGCGCCACAAAAAAGATTTTGTGGCGCACCCCAGGTGGTGCGGCACAGAAAGTTTGCGCATTTTGTGGCACACGGAGGACACATGCGCCACTTTGAAAGTGCATGTGTTGCCCCATGCGTGGTTTTGGTAATTAATGACAATCCTTATAGACTAATGTTTGCATTGAGATATACTTGTAGATCTTGTCCATAGGAAATGATTGGAATTCATGTGTTGGACTCTAGAAGATGACATGATGACCAATGCTCTATTTAAGGGTTTATATGAAGAATGGTCATGTGTAGATGATGAAGTGCAAAGGAGACATGAAGACGGAGCTTAGCGAGGCTTTCCCATAATGGAGTATGGAGGAGCATTTGGAGAAGTCTTCATCAAGCATGTGCTAGCAAGCACAATCAAGAAAGGTGTTCCAACTTGAGAGAGTCAAGATCGTCATCATCGAGCTCAAGTGGAATGCGCAAGGCAAAGGTATGATCTTGATAGGTTTTCTATTTTACCGGTCTCATGTTGTTAGTGGGAGACCGGGTTTTAGGATAGACGGCGTACTATCAAGAGGGGTTCTCAAGTGAGTAACTTGATCGCATCTTTTGTGGAGAGCTCATACCTTTGCATACTTGGCATATCATCTTTCTTGGTTCTTATTTGGCTTTTCTCCTTGTTGGGCTTTGGTGCTTGTCGTGATCTTCATGACAAGCCCAAGTTCTTCGAAAACGGATTTCTTATTGAAAACTTGTTGCGTTTTCGTGTTGGAAATATTACCGGTCCACCTTCGAGTTAGGGTCCACACCTTCCCATGTGTGGTATCCCCTCTATATTTGTGACCCTTAATATTTCCACTTTCTGTGTGATAACACTCGTCGTTACCTTTCCAACGCAATTGGATTCATCTGTTTTGGAGTTCATACGAGAAAGTTATTGCATTTCAGGTTTTGCAGTTTCACTGTTTTCAGGCCGGAGTCTCCGGTCTTCTGGACCGGAGTCTCCGGTCCTTGGTTTTCCTCGGAGAGTGTTTTTCTTGTTCAGCCCCAGGCCGGAGTTTCCGGTCCCAGGGGCCGGAGTTTCTGCCTTAGCTTCTCTCGTCTGTTTGTTGTTCACCTCCTGGTGGGGGCCGGAGTTTCCGCCCCAGGCCGGAGTATCCGGTCACTTGGACCGGAAACTCCGGTGTGAATCTGGCTGCAACGGCTACTTTTCTGGGAGGGGTATAAATGCCCCTCCACCTTCCTCCAGCCAGCCAGCTCAGCCCAGCAACCTTTGCTTTCTCTCTCCTCCATTGTTGCAAGCTCATTTCCTTGATATCTCCCAATCCCTCCACCCAAACTCTTTGATCTTTGGAGGATTGAAGGAGAAGACCTAGATCTACATTTCCACCAATCAATATCTCCTCTAAGTGAGGGGAACATAGTGGATCTAGTTCTTGGAGTTCTTGAGTGGTTCTCCTCTTTGTTCTTCCTCTCTTATTCCCCCATAAGCATTTGTTGCTTTGTTGGAATTTGAGAGTGGAGGACTTGAGCACTTGTGCTCTTGCCTTTTGCATTTGGTGCATCGGTGTGCTCTCCACGAGGATTCGTGGAAGTTGAAAGCTTGTGAACTTGTTACTCTTGGGTCTTCGGGCCCTAGACGCCTTTGTGGTGGTTGGACCCTTGTGTGGTCACTTGAAGCCGTTCGGGCGCCCCCAATCACTTTGTGGGTTGTGCCTCGGATTGTTGTTGAAAGCCGTTCGGGAGCCCCCAATCCCTTTGTGGGTTGTGCCTCGGATTGTTGTTGAAAGGCTCCGGATTCCGCCTCGAAGGAATACCGATAGTGGAAGGTGAACCAAACCTTTGTGGTGCGGTTCATCGGAGAAGAGGGTGAAACCTTTGTGGTTGTTGAACCGTTGTGTCGGTTCACACCTCTCCAACGAGACGTACTCCCTTTCAAGGAGGAACTCGGGAATACTTCCTCGTCTCCGCGTGCTTCGGTTATTTCTATACCCGAGCTTTTTACTTATGCACTTTACATTGTGATAGCCTTCGTGCCTGAAGTATTCTATATTGCTATCACCTTGTTGCTTGTCTTGCTTAGCATAAGTTGTTGGTACACATAGGTGAGCCTAGTTTATTTTAGGTTGTTGGCTTGTTAATTTAAACACCTAGTTTTATTCCGCAATTAGCAAGCCTAAACCGGAAAAGTTTTAATCGCCTATTCACCCCCCCTCTAGGCGACATCATTGTCCTTTCACACTTTCTGTGGCGCACACAGAGAGATGCGCCACAGAAATAGGGTGGGTCCACAGCAAACGTTTGGATTGCATCCTCTGGTGACTTTTCGGCGCATGGGGTGGGATGCGCCACAGAAAGGACACATTATGTGGCGCATGAGGCCATGCGCCACAGAAATCAGCAATTCTGTGGCGCACCAGGCCCCATGCGCCACAGAATTTTGTTTTGAAATCAGATCCCACCCACCCCCCCCCCCCCCCGCGTGGATCGTCTTTTTAGTTTTGCAAAAACTCAAAGAAAATGATAAAACCTTCAAAAAATGAAATCCTTTCAGATTTAGCTAGCTTTTAGTGTCTAGTTTATATAGAAATTTTGAAATGTGAATTTTGACCCTTTTTGCAAAAACCCGAAAAAATGTAAAACGGCCATAACTTTTGCATACGACGTCGAAAAAATGCGATTAATATATAAAAAAAACTAGAGAAAATTGGAGCTCGATTTCACCCGGGTTTACCCGGAGAACTTTTCTCAGATACTCGAAATTCCAAAAGGAAAAAAAGTTATTTCAAAAAGAAGATTTTTTTCTACAAAATAAAAAAATTCAAATATTTTGGATTTTTTGAAGTTTTCTGGATTTTTGAATTTTTTTGGGATTTTTTCAATTTTTTGATTTTTTTTGGATTTTTGAACTTCCTTTTGAAACTTTTGAAGTTTTTGATTTTTTTTTTTACCGTGATACCGTAGGGAAAAATCCCTACGGTGTAACTTTTAAATTAAATGATGAAAAACCATGGGTTTTCCAAAGCAGTACAAGTACAAAGCCGGTCAAAAAGGAAGCTAGGGAGGTAAAAAATGAAAAGAGTTTACAACACCATTAAGTAAAAGTATCTAGTATCCAAGCGAGCAAGGGCTGCATACCACACATATATATACACATACCACACATATACACATACCACATATAAACTACACACATATATATATACATACATAATGGTTAAGAGGGTTGATATGATACTATTATCAATAAGAACTTGAGTAGCATAAGGGTAGCTGAATTGAATAGAACTTAGAAGTTAATCGTGTTTGGGTTGGAGCAATCTGAGGATGGGTGACTTACTGGGAAGTCATCATTTGGGATATGCTTGGAGTGTTAAAAAGGTTCAAAAAATTCAAATATTTAGGGTTTTCCAAAAAAAATTATTTTCTGATTTTTTTGAATTTTTTGAGAATCCAGATCTAGATATGGCCGCCCTTTTTTAAAATTAAAAAAAAATATGTGGCGCATGGGGTAGTGGTGCGCCATAGAATTGTGGTTTTCTGTGACGCGTCTGGGGGTGCGCCACAGAATTAAAATTTAGTGGCGAGAATTCTGTGGCGCACCCACCATGCGCCACAGAATGCAAAAATGGTGCGCCACAGAAAGCCTATTTCCTAGTAGTGATAGCGGCTAGGTTGTACAAATGTTCAAACTCATCCATGGTTGGCTAGAACGTGCAGAGTAATACACAAAAAAGTTAGAATACGATGAAATTAGCGCCTAACTTTCCGGCAACAAAACGAGTAAATAGCTTGATTGTATGCAACTATTGTAGAATGGAGAGGTAACCTATTGGTTGGGTTGCAGTGGCACACCCCATCATCCGGTGTTCGTATTTTTTTCCGAATTCTCAAAAGAGCTCTTCTGTCTTAACAAGATTTAAGTGGAGCTCTTCCCTCACATGTTTTTGCACATAAACTAGTGGTTGAGAGGGGTTGATGTCTTTCCACTCACCCATCATTCTTGAATATTCGGTAATGTTGCACCACTCTTTTGTGGAAAATATAACACATGGTCCTTCCCCGAATGACTAATTTTGATGGACATTTTTTTAGGAGAGGTTAAAAAGTAATTATGGGTCGAGTGTTCAAATAGGCCAGTGAGGCCCATAGTCTCGAAACCCATACGAATCGGCTGGGCCTGATAAGAAGAAGAGGCAGCCAAGTCTGACCCGACCAAGCGGTGCCGTAGATGGAATTTGAAATAGGCTCCCGCGAGCCTGGAGGCGGCCGCGCCGCCTCCCCGTGCCTCCGTGCCGGCTCGCCGGAGTTCTTATCTTCGCGACCGTCGCCGTCTGGGGGCGGGTTCGGCGGCCAGTTCTGGTCCCTCGCTGTCGAGGAGGAATCCGCCGAGGGCGCCATTAGTGAGGCGTTCGACGGCGAGGTTGGTTCGCCGGGTCGGCGTCCATCGGAGGGGTCCCCTTTGCTAGGGGACTTCATCCAAGCTGCGAAGGAGCGGGGCGGCTCCTTGCGGTCCGGCCGGAGATCGGCGTTCGCGCCGGGCGGCCCTGGTTCCTGCTTCTCGTCGGCGGCCGGCGAGCAGGTGGGGCGGATCTCCGCATCCGCGCGGCGCTGGGATTCGTGCCGGCGAGGAGCCGCTGCATCATCAGGGCGGCGCTCCCCTGGTCAGTCCTCTTCGCTGGCCCGCCCGAGGTCGGCTCTCCCGCGTGCTCGGGAGGAGGCGGCGCCGCCGTCGTCGCCTTCCTCCACTCCGCTAGGGTTGTGGCTGGACGCGACTCGCGGGGAGGAGGAGCCAGCTCCTTCACGAGTTGGGCCGCTTCCTGGGCCGCCTTCTGGGCCGCCTGCTGGGCCCCTTCTTGGGCCTCATCCACTCACGGATGCGGGCGACGAGGATCTGGGCCTTGGGATTGCGCTGTTCCACCCAGGACTGGGCCTCCTTCCGCTGGTGCCAGGTGGGCCTGGGCCTGGGGTGGTGGACTCGGGCAGAGAGGCCTCGGCCCAGCCGGTCCAGGCGGATGTTGCACGTCCGCCGCCGCCGCCACTACTTAAGTGGCTCTGGATCCGGCGCGGATCCTACGACCTAACCCTAGGCTACCCTGCGACATCGGAGGAAGTGAGGCGAGGCAAGAAGAGAGCGCGGTGCGTCCGGGTTTCTCCCCCACCTCCACCTCTCTCGAAGACGTTCGCGCAGGTCACGGCCATGGACAAGCGTGGAGGAGGTCAGCGGCCGGAGGGCCGGCCGGAGGGCGCGGCGGGCAAGCGCGAGGGCGTCCTCCGGGCGCAGGCGCTGGCGGCGCAAGGAAAGCGCAAGCAGTCGGATGGCCAGGGCTGACGCAACTGGGCCAACGACAACCCTCTGGCGTGGTTTGTGGCGCGGGAAAAAAAGAGGGAGGCGGCGACGAGGTTGGCCGAGCGGGAGGCGGCGGCGGCGGCTGCCGCTGGTGCCCCTGATTCCAGTGCGGTGGATCAAGTCCGGGGCCGTGCCCCCGAGAGAAATTTCGGCAAGCGTCCGGCTGCCGAGGGCCAAAGGCCTAGCGCTCAAGGAAGGGAGGCCGGGGCCTCTTCCTCCAAATTTGAGTGCTTCAAGTGCGGCCAACCTGGCCACATCCAAGCGGATTGCACTAACCCCCGGTCTGCGTGCTGTGCGGAGAGGGAGGTCACCACTCGGTGGCGTGCACGGCTAGATAGCATCCGCGTCTGCGCACGTTGGGCTAAGCTATCCCGAGGGAGGGTTACTTCGACCTTGACTTTGAGCTGGATGAAAGGGACGTGGAGGCGGAGTCCAACCGGGCGGTCATCTCCTTCAAGGAAGGGAACCCCCTCTCCATCCCGGCCCTGGATCAGAAGCTACACCACTTGGTTGAGGCCGAGTGGGACTGGCAGATCAAGGCGGTGACGCCTCGTGACTTCTCTGTCGTGTTCCCCAATCGGGAGACCTTGAGGATGTGTACCCGCAGTGGGCGGCTCTACCTCCCTTTCAACGATGTTGAGGCATCCATCACCCTTGATGATGATCCAGCCCCGGTGGTGGTGCTCCCGGAGGTTTGGGTGCGGCTCTCGGGTCTGCCCCGGCGGTTTCGCCACGAGGATCGGCTGATGGCCGGCATGGCCATGCTTGGGCGTCCCATTGAGGTCGATGCGGCCTCTCTCCGCCGCCGTGCTCCGGTGCGGATGAAGGTGGCTTGCCGCAACCCGGCCAAGCTCAAGGGCACCATCCAACTGTTCCACAAGAGTAAGGGATACTCGATTGGGGTTCAGCTTGAGGCTCCCCGGGTGCCAACAATTGCACCTCCCCCACCCCCTCCGCGTCACGATGATGATGACGACGATGACGACATGGAGGACCTCAGTCCTTCCAAGGAGGAGTGGGAGGCGCTCGGCACGAAGCCCGGGTCGGGTGGCGGCTCCAAGCCGGGGTGGCGACGGGCGCGATGTCCACCCAGGAGGGTCCCGCGGGGGAGGGCTGCCTCTTCCGCTGTGGCGGGTGGTTCTCGCGTGGTCGTCTCTGACGCGCCGCTGGAGGACCATGTGCAGGAGGTGCCCGCGTTCGACGAATACGGGAGCCACCTCAAGCCGGCCGGCTCGTGGCCGCTCCCGCTCAAGGCGCTTGAGAAGATGAGGGAGGGGAGCAGGTCATCTTGGCCTCGACGGCGCTCATCACCAGAGAGGGCCCGTTGTCGCCTCCTGTGGACTCCTCCACTCTAGCCACGGTGGGCTTGGAGGACGAGGGCTCCCCGTCAAGAACACGGAGAGGATGTCGATGGGAGAGGAGGAGTCGGATGGCATGGATTCGGAGGAAAGGGGGGAGAGGTGGAGAACTTCGGCCTAACGGACGCGGTGCCATGCCAGCGCCGCACCAAGACGGTGGTGGTCGGGCCCCCACGCAAGAGCGCCCGCCTCCATGGCTCGGAGGCGTCGGTCCCAGTGGCAGAGCGTGCTCAGCTGCGCACCGCGGCAAAGAACCTCGACACCCCTTTGGTCAAGCAAGGTACTCTTTCTTCCTTTGCGGTTCTTCAGGAGCTTCGTGATACGCATCTAGATTCTGTTTTACACGATGTGGGTCTTGCTTTCTTCCTGGAAGTGGGTACGGCCAAGGAGGCCATCTCGCTGGTGCGTGCCAAAGAGCTGGCACAGGCCTCGCTTTCAGCGGCGGCTTTCCGCAAGGACCTAGCTGTGGCTATGGCTTCTGAGCGCGACTCTTCCGCTCCTACCTCGATCGAGGGGATTGATGGTAGCGAGGGCGAGACAGGTGAAAGACAGCTGGGCATGCCAGTGGAGCAGAATATTTCTACTTCGGTTCCTCCCAAGAGAGTAACCCAAGCTGGAAGCACGGGTTCCCGTCGTGGACGGAGGAAGGGTGGGGCCGCTTAGATGCGGGCCGGCTTCTATAACATCCGGGGGTTCGGCCGACCGGGACGCCGTACCCAGATCCGAGATTTTATTTCCTGAGAGCATCTGGACTTTATTGGTCTCCGGGAGACCATCAAACCCCTTTTACCTCGGCGGAACTCCTTAGTATCGATCCGAGAGGATGCTTTTCCTGGCACTCCACGCCAGCGGCGGGTCACTCCGGGGGTATGCTCATGGGGGTTAATGAGGATACCTTTGAGGTTAAGGAATGGAGCACTGGTTCCTTCTTTATTTGGGCAGATGTCCTCCAGCGGGACTCTGCCCAGGTGTGGTCGATATTTGTTGTATACGGACCAGCTGATCATCGTCGTTCCCAGGATTTCCTAGCTAAGGTTGCTACGGCAATATCGGCATGTCCATTCCCGCTAGTAGTTGGCGGAGACTTTAATCTGATATGGGGATCAGAGGATAAGAACAACAATAATATCAACTGGCCCAGGGTGCACAGGTTTAATGATTGCATTGCCAACCTTGTGCTCAGAGAGGTCAGGAGATCTGGCTCTCGCTATACGTGGACTAATAAGCAGCTTAACCTCACTAGTACAGAACGACACATCGGATACCCCTCTATGGAAACGGCAGGTGTTAGGCGACGGAGAATCATGCTTTCCGCGCGGCCGGTGCGTACAAACCTGACCAGGCCCGCCTACATTGGCAACGGACCCTTTCCAATCTCCGTCACCTATTATATTGGCAACGGTTAATAAAATTGTCCGTTTCCAATATTTGCCTCTATGGTAACGGATAGAAATTTCCAACCGTTGAAAATGTTGATACGTGGAGGCTAGCGAATGGGCAGATGGGGAGGTGGGCGGAGCAGACCCGCGAGTATAAATGGCGAGAGGTACCAGGCAGCGGTCTCTTTGAAGCCCCAGTCCATCGCCTATAGTTATTCAAACTTCGCCAGATCCCCTCCGTCCAAATCCATGGCGAGAGGTACCAGCAGCGGTCGCGGCCGTGGACGAGGGCGAGGCCGTGGTAGGGGGCGCAGCGGCAATGCCATGCCGTCGGTGTCGCCCTCACCGTCCTCTGAAGACATGTCCCCGGCGAGAGGTACCATCAGCGGTCGCGGCCGTGGACGAGGGCGCGGCCGTGGTAGGGGGCGCAGCCGCACCACGCCGTCGGTGTCGCCCTCACCGTCCTCTGAAGACATGTCCCCGGAGCTGCGCGGCTTCGAGTTCTTGGTTATCCTGTACAAGGGCATCGAGAGCCGCCTGAGGCTCCCGAGGGCGTTCGCAGAGAAGCTCCAAGGCATGGTGGCAGCTACCATGCATCTGAAGATGGAGGACTGCGAGAACGGCAGCTGGGCGGTGAAGACGGCCGTGAGTGCCGGGGGGAATTTGTACCTCGGCCAGGGATGGAAGTCATTCGCCCAAGCGTACAAGCTTGAGCAGGGGCACTTTTTGTGCTTCGAGTTCGACGGCGACAACGGGTTCTTCATCAAGATCTTCGACGGTACCTTATGCCGGAGGGACGCACTCGTGTACAGCGACGACGAGCCCGAGTCTTCATCAGCAGCTGCTAGTAGTAGCATTAGCTAGTAGTAGCATATATGTAATCGTTTACTTCATTATCAAGTCCGTATGTAGTAGCACTAGCTGCTAAGTGGTCTCTCGCTGGTGTAAAATCAATGGAAACGGTTATATAAAATGTCCGTTGCCAATGTGGCGCTTATATATACTGCCGGCTCGGTCTCATTATCACTCTCTCACTTGTCTCTCTTCCAACCCTAGCCGCCGCACACTGTGGCTTTCAACTCTCCTCACTCTCTCTAATGGCTTCCTCTGTCGGCGCTTTTAGATCCGGCCATCGCGGCCGCGGCTCTAGCCGCCGCGGCAGCACCGTTCTAGCGGCCGCGATGGAGGAGGTCATTCATGAGGTGGTGGTGCAGCACCTCCGGCGGATCTACCAGCAGAAACCCATCTGGAGGAGGAAGTGGCCGATCTGGAGGAGGAAGTGGCCGATCTGGAGGTGGTGGAGGATCTGTAGGTGGTGTCTGATCTGGAGAAGGAGGAGGAGGTGATTGCGTCGCAGCGCGCTGGTAGCATCTCAGCGCATCTGGCAGAGGCCTGCACCTCCTCTCCCGCCGGGTGAAAGGTATAAATCTTTCTGTGACCGGCTGTGATGCCGATGAACTAGGTTCTACGTATGAGCATTTCATCACATAAACAAATTCCTAGTGCAAATTCACACATACATGTTCTGATAATTACAAACACTTATTGTTAAAGCACCAACTGTACAAACTAGTTAAACACCCACATCCAAAGCCTATTGCAATTCACCTAGGGCATTCTTGCACCTAGGGCAGAGCATTTCCTGCCATGTTGGACGTAGCCTGTCCTTCAAGGTTAGGATCTTGCGATACAACTCGTAGGTCACGTACCCATCTATTGCTGCGTAGTCGAGGTTAACTTTGTGCAGCGGCATCCACTCCCAAAAATCGTGCTGGTTGGATGGGAACTCCTTCTTCATGTTGGCGTATGATTTGTCGATGAGGTCTGCCGCTAGATCACCCATTCCGTCCCTCTCGTCTCCACCCTTGATTTTGTATACGAGTTGGATGTCCACGTAGTACTCCGGTGGAATGTGGAAGCCGGCAGAAGAAAGCACCTTGCTGTCGTTGGTGATGTCCACGCTTGCGAAGGTGATATTCTTGCGTTCAAAGAATTTGCCCAACTCTGGACAATTCTTCTTGGACTTGCACCAGTGGAACACGAGGACATGCTGGCGCATGGCGAGTTGCAGGACAGACATGTGCCGACGATTACGGGTGTACTCGATGTCAAGGCCGATGAACCGATGCTTCTCCTCTGCTAGCCATTCCTCGTACTTGTCGAGGATCCGCTCCACGGTATGCTCCTCGTTCGTGTACACCACCTCCAGAACGGTGCCGTGGGTACGGACGGTAGTTGTCTCTGTTGTTCTGTTGCGGTCGTCCATGGCGGGTGGGGGATTGGGGTGGAACGAGGAAGAAGAGAAGGAAGGAATGCGAACTGTCTGCCACCGAACAGAGCAGTTCCTGGATATTTGCCGTCGATCTTAGCAGTTTCTCGAAAATGGCAACCGAACAAAGCAGTTGCTGGAAAATAGCCACCGGTTTTTTATATCCAGATGTATTTTGTACATTTCGCTAATCTTTTTTTTTCTTTCATGCAGGAGTTTATTTCGGCAACACTGCATAAAAGTACCAATGAACCATTCCGAGAACCAAAAACCTTAAGGCAAGGAAATTTCGTGGATACTGGTCTCGGAGTGGGTACAGCGACGACCGAGAGCTCATAGAAGGTGAGCTCCAAGTCAAAGATGGAACGCTGGCTTAATTAAGCCAGCCTTCCATCTTGTTAGGTTAGTTGCTTATAGGTTTAGAGTTCATGATTGTAGTCAAAGTGTAATAGGTGATATTACATTATGCCAATGTGTGATAGATATGATTGTAGTCAAATTGTAAAAAACGGTGATATTATTGTATACCAATGTAATGATGGCATTTGTTCTATGTTATGAATTGAATAACGTTTTAGTGCATTGTGCAATCAGCCTTTCATGTATTATGGCATATAACCGAAATATGAGAAAAGCTCAGTGCAAACGGGTAGATGGAAAACTCTGTATCCGATGTAGGAAAACTAAAGCAACGGAGGTCTGCGCACAACCGTTGCCAAATGGAGACCTCATCGGAAACGGTTTTTGGCCTCCGTTACCGATGAAGGCCTTCACATCAGTGACAGAGGCGGGGACACGGACCCTTTCTCCGTTGCCGAAGGGTTTTTGGCCCGTTTCCGATGTGTCGTTCTGTACTAGTGCCTGGTCCGATGCGTGTTGGACCAGGTGCTTATGTCGGCGGCCTGGGAGACCCTCTTCCCGATGTGCTCCCTGGTGGCGGAGACCATAGTGGGTTCGGACCACTCGGCCCTTGTTCTAAGCTCTGGGGAGGAGCTGAAGAAGAGGAGCAACCGATTCTTCTTTGAGAAGAGCTGGTTCGAGCAGGCTGAGTTTGGGGACTTGGTCTCGAACAAGATTAGAGAGTTTGCTGCCCTGGGGGGTGTTCAAACAGACTCTATCACCGCTTGGCAATTCATTGCGAATAACCTAAGACAGTTCCTCAAGGGATGGGGAGCTAACCTAGGCAAAGCAGAGAAGCTGGCTAAAGAAGAGATCCTCGCTCAGATAAAGGTCCTAGATGATCGAGATGACTCTTCAGGCTTGGATGACGAGGGATGGGCCCTTCGTTATCACCTTGAGGACCAGCTGACCCACCTCCTCAAAGTGGAGGAGGAATACTGGCATCAGAGGAGCCGTCTCAACTGGTTACTCAAGGAGATGCCAACACGACATTCTTTCACGCGGTGGCCAATGGCCGAAGGCGGAAATGTGCCATCTCTCGGCTCACGACCGATCAGGGGATCATCTCAGAACCCCTTGCGCTTCAGGCACACATCTACGACTTCTACCGCGCCCTGATGAGCTCCCCGAGCGAGACGCCCCTGTTCTCGCTCTCCCACTCCTTGTGGAGTGACCGTCCGCGGGTCTCGGACGAGGAAAATACGGCTCTCATGCTGACCTTCACGGGAGAAGAGTTGGACGCGGTCCTATCCAACATGAAGGTTGATACGGCACCGGGGCCGGACGGGTTGCCAGTAAGCTTCTTCAAGAGGTTTTGGCCCCTGGTAAAGCCGTATATTCTGGCCATTGCGAATGACTTCTCTCTGGGGAGAGTTGACATTGCGCGACTTAATTTTGGCATGCTCACTCTCATTCCGAAGATTCCAGGGGCGGAGGACATTAAACAGTTTAGACCTATTGCTCTTATCAACGTTGCTTTTAAGTTCGTTGCTAAAGCTTATGCTCTTCGTTTAGCCCCTATTGCACACCGCACGATCAGTAACACCCAGTCGGCCTTCATTAAGGGTCGGCTCCTCCATGAAGGAGTGATCTCCCTGCAGGAGATAATTCATGAGACTAAGTCCAAGAAACTCCGGGGAGTTTTTCTTAAGCTGGACTTTGAGAAGGCGTATGACCGAGTCAGCTGGCGCTTCCTGCGGGAAGTGCTGACTCGAGCTGGTTTCGACCCAGGTTGGGTACATAGGGCGATGAGTCTGGTCTCGGGGGCCAGACTGCTATCACCATCAATGGTGATATGGGCAACTTCTTCCGCAACGGGCGTGGAGTTCGCCAGGGGGACCCGCTCTCCCCCCCTTCTCTTCGACTACGTCGTTGAGGCGCTGGCTGCTATCCTGGATAAAGCCAGAGCCACGGGTCACATTCAGGGTGTGATCCCGCACCTGATTCATGGGGGAATTTCCCACCTACAGTATGCGGATGATACGATCATCATGATTCAACCTGACGACTTGGCCGTTGCCAACCTCAAATTCATTCTCCTATGTTTTGAGAGCTTGTCAGGGCTCAGGATTAATTCCTATAAGAGCGAGGTGCTGACGGTGGGGGTCAGCGCCGATGAGCAACAGCGCATTGCTAATATGCTCAACTGTAGACTGGGGTATTTTCCTGTCACGTACCTGGGCCTCCCGGTCAGTGACAGAGCTTAATGTACTGGGGACTGGGGCCCCCTCACAAGGAAAGTCACAAAGCGCGCAGACCCCTGGTTGGGGAAATTTATGTCCTCTGCTTCTTGCCTGACCCTTACGGACGCTTGTCTATCTAGCCTCCCCTTCATGCGATGGGGGTATGCCTCTTAGGGGACGGCGTCCACAAGTCGATGGACAAACATCGGTCCCGTTTTTTCTGGGAGAATAACGGGGCCAAGAGGAAGTACCACTGGGTTCGGTGGTCTGCCGTGTGTCAACCCAAGGCGATGGGGGGCCTGGGCATCATGGACACCAAACTTATGAACCTGTGTCTCATGGTCAAATGGGAGTGGAAACTTATGACTGGCTAGCAGGGGCTTTGGGCGGACATCATTCGCAACAAATACCTGAGGCACAAGGACCTCCTCGTGGACTCCCATAGTCCGGGGTCCCAATTCTGGAACGCTATCCAGAAAGTTAAACCGATGTTAAGCTTGGGGGCTAAACACGAGATCTGTGATGGTACATCTACGAGGTTTTGGGACGACTGGTGGGTGGGGCCAGTTCCCTTGAGGGTCAGATTCCCGTCTTTATTTGCTATTGCCGCGGACCCGGGGCTTCTGTCGCACAGTCTTTCCGAGATGGGGATTGGTACATCCCATGCCGCATGACTTTTAGCCTTGGTGACCGGGTAGAGTGGGATGACCTTCTTAGGGAGATCACTCCCTGTCGCCCTTCCGCGGGGGCAGACATCCTATCTTGGACCTTAGAACCTTCTGGCCAGTTCTCGGTTAGATCTCTATACTTCAAGCTGTGCTAGAGTAACCCGTAAGCACTTTAGCGAGATCTGGGGAA
Organism: Poa pratensis; assembly: GCA_947311845.1. Classification (NCBI taxonomy): domain Eukaryota; kingdom Viridiplantae; phylum Streptophyta; class Magnoliopsida; order Poales; family Poaceae; genus Poa; species Poa pratensis. The sequence goes on from CAMZMU010000046.1 coordinate 66,134,940, forward strand.
TTGCGGTTCCCCTGAAGATTCGTGTCATCTTATGGCAATTGGTGAGGAAACACCTTCCCTCCAGCGATAACATTTGCCGAAGACACGGACCTGTGAGTGGTAGTTGCGCCCTATGTGGTGAACCTGAGGATACGAATCACATCTTCTTTGGGTGCACCCTCGCTAGATTCCTATGGAGTGCAGTTAGGGAACTGTTGTCCTGTTCTTAGAATCCCTCTTGTTTCGCGAAACTCTATCGCCTCGTGATGGGGTTCAGGGGCGAGCCACGTCGGGTTTTATGGATCTGTTGTGCCTCCCTTTGCTGGACGCTTGGAACATGCGGAACAAGTTTACTATTGAGGGACGCTTCCCTTTGCATCCGGCTGACAACCTATATAAAATGTCTATGTATTTGCAGGTGTGGAAGTCAGTGGCTAGACGACAGGACAGAGGAGAATTGGAGGCGGTGATTGGCAGGATCCGTGCGCTCCATGACACCATCAGAGACAGGGACTAGCTCCCCTTTCTCGCCTGCCATTTGTATCTCTTGTGTCTACGGGCTGTGTGTTGCCCTCACTCCTTGTCTCTGAGTTGAGGTGTGGATGTAGCTTGCATGCTACCTGGAACTTTATTGTGTCCTTGGGACCTTTTTTTTTTGAAATTTAACCACATTATATTAAGCTAGCAAGCCGCCTCATTAAAAACCTTTCAGTCCCCTTAGGTACCCTGGTAAGGAAAATAGTGCGTCTAAAACTTGCTGCTTTAAACATCCAACACAATTACATCGTTCAGCAGTTTATTCACCAGAAAATCAGGTGGATCATCTACCCAATTACAATCACTATTTAAAGTAAAACAATATGCTGCTAGCTCATGGGCAACGCTATTAGCGTCACGTACACAATGCAAAAAATCAACCTTCCCAATCCTTGCTGCTTCATCTATGCAAGAGGCAAAAATAGCTGCGGCCGGATCCCACCATTGCTCTTGACCAACACAAAAATTGATGACTTCTGAAGAATCAGATTCAGCTTCAACATTCTGGAACCCCATGCTATTAACTAGTTGTAACCCCTCCAACATTGCCATTGCTTCCATCGTACTCACCTCAGAGGCATGCATAACATATCTGCACCTGGCAGCGAGAAAATTACCTGAGCCATCCCTTACCACCGCTGCCACGGCGCCTGCGCCTATATCTTGGTGAAACGCAGCATCCACATTGAGTTTTACAGCTCCTCCCAATGGTCGATTCCATCGAGCCAACCCCTGGGAATTAACTTTACTTCTTGCTCTCATAGCATTCCCTGAGATAGACAAGATCGACATAGGCCAGCGTTCAGGACGGGGATGTTTCTCACCATGTGTGATTTTACGGCGCACCCACCATAAGTAACAGCTTCGTACCGCAATAACTTCCTGCAGTCCAAGGCTTGGAACCCTTGGAAGTGATTTAATCTGCAAATTCAACAAATTTTGGAGAATTACATGACCTGATAAACCATTACCAGAAGCATCATCAATTATCTGCTGATTCCCAATCGACCCCAGAGACCTTGCGCCATAGTGCATGTGAACAGAAGGTGACGTACATCATCTGGGCCCTGCTGGCAAATGGGGCAAATATCAGACGTACCAATATGCCGTTGTGCAAGGATAGCCTTTAGAGGAATAATCCCACGGAGAGCTCTCCAAAGAAAAATGTGAATCTTGCTCGGTATCTTCAGTTTCCAGAGTTGAGGCCAAACAGAAGGAGATAGAGTTGCTCCTGCAGTAGTAATCGCCTGGCCCTCTCCCTTGAATCGATGCTCCCATTCTGCATGGTATGCTGAGCGCACAGAGAATATTCCTTTCCTGCTTAAGTGCCACGCTACAAAATCATCAAAAGCGTCCAAATGTAGTGGTATTTGCAAAATCTGTCTTGCATCAGTTTGATTGAAAATGGATCTAATCAAAACTTCATCTCAGCATCCCCTCTCATGATCAATCAGATCACGCACTTTTGTAATCAAGACATTACCTCGAGGTTGGGTAACCATACGTGTCGGACTTGAAGGTATCCAAGGATCTTTCCAAATATTCACCCCATCACCTTTCCCAATTCTCCATATAAAACCTCGTTTAAATGTAGTTAATCCTGCAAGTATACTCTGCCAGGTAAAGGATGATCCATTTTTTGGTCCAGCTTGCAAGAGATCCCCATGAGGATAATATTTGGCTCTCAAAATTCGTGCGCAGAGCGACACCAGATTTGTAATTAACCTCCAACATTGTTTTGCAAGCATTGCAAGGTTAAAAGAGTGCAGATCACGGAAGCCCATACCTCCCTCACTTTTTGGAAAACAAAGTTTCCACCAAGCATACCAGTGCATTTTCTTAGATTCATCATCATCTCCCCACCAGAATCGGGCGATAAGATCCGTGATATCTTTACACACACCTTTGGGCAATAAGAACACCGACATAGCAAATACTGGAATGGCTTGAGCTACCGCTTTTAGTAAAATCTCCTTACCACCTAAGGATAACAATTTCTCTTTCCATCCACTTAAAAACTTCCTGATTCTTTCTTGAAAGTGTTTAAAGCAATCACTCCGTTCAGCTCCCACCAAAGCAGGCAGCCCCAAATATTTATCTGATAAAGTCTCTGTGTCTATATGAAGCAATGGACACATATCCACTCTCGTGTCAACACGAGTATTTGGGCTAAAAAATATGCTTGATTTAGCCAGACTCACCAATTGGCCCGAGTTTGCACAGTACGTATCTAACACTTGCTGTAAGGAAGCTGCATTTATAACATCTGCTCTCATGAGAATCAAAGAATCGTCAGCAAATAAAAGGTGTGAGACTGACGGTGCACCCCTGCACACTTTGATCCCCTCAATGCCACCAGCTTCTTCTTCAAACTGCAACATGTTAGAAAGACCATCTGCACATAATAAGAATAGATAGGGGGATAGAGGATCCCCCTGCCTAATGCCTCTTGTAGGAATAAAGGATTCGGTCTCCTGAGAATTGTACCTTATTTTGTACCGAACTGAAGATACACATGCCATTATAAGATTCACCCATTGCTCACTAAAGCCCAGCTTTAGCATCATATTCCTAAGAAAATTCCATTCCACTCTGTCATAGGCTTTATGCATATCCAGCTTAACAGCACAAAGGCCCTTCTGACTAGCCTTTTGATTCTTGATTTTATGCACACACTCATAGGCCACCAAAATATTATCTGTAATTAAACGACCATGAACAAAGGCGCTCTGTTGTGGAGAAATAACCTCAGGCAATATATTTTTCAAGCGAAGAGAAAGCATCTTTGAAATGATTTTGTAGAGCACGTTACATAAACTGATGGGTCTAAACTGAGTTACCAATTCGGGTGAATCAATTTTCGGGATCATCACAACTATAGTCTCATTCCAAGACTCAGGAATAGTACTAGTATTGATAGCATGCAGGACCTCCCTTGTGATATCTGCCCCCACTATATGCCAATATTTCTTGAAGAAAATAGCATGGAGACCAGTGGCGGACCCAGGAAAAATTTGGAGGGTGGGCACACAGCAACAAAAATTTCGCAACGCGGTTTTTTTTGCCAAATTAATAGTATAAAGAGGCAATTGATTCACAAAAGTGTAAATCAATATGTATTTTTCATATCTGCATGATTCCAATACAAACATTTAAAAACATAAACAAAGTCTTACATGATGAAATATAGCATAACAAGATAATTACATTACTGAGATTTGGTAACTCTACGTTGTCGCATCCCAATTAAAGATTATTCTCATGTGTAAACACCATAAGCTATTTTATTCATTTATAAACATAAATCACCAATTCTAAAATTTGTGCAGTACCAATACATAGTTAGCAATAACACAATTTCACAATAACAGAAATCAATACTGAATTTCTTTTTGCTCTTCGGTATGGGGGGCACAAACACAAAATGGAGAGAATACCTTCTCCCGTTCTGCTTAAAGTGAAAGTGTATCAATAAATTTGAAACGAATCTAGCTAGCTGCTGGCCTAGTGCAGCAAGCGTTGCTTGCCTGGTCCTGCTCTGTGTCCGCGCCGGCAAGAATGGGGGGCTGCATGCCGGCAGCGGCCGGCGGGAATCGGAAAGGGGGCAAGCCAGCAAGGGGTGAGACGACGGTAACCACCAGGACTAGGTCTCCTTTTCCATTCTCCTTCGGTCGAGAAACGAATCTGGAGACGGACGAGTCAGCCGTTTCAGGCACAAACACTGGAAAAACAGTAGCGAGACTGTGTAGTCAAAGTACTCCCAAAACTCTGGGTGGGCCACGGCCCACCCGGCCCACCCGCTAGGTCCGCCCACGATGGAGACCATCTGGGCCAGGCGCCTTCAGGTCCCCAATACTAAACACAGCTTTCCGAACATCATCAGCTGAGAACGGCTTCACCAACATCTCATTCGTTTGTTCAGAAACTTTTACCGGTATTTTTGCTAGGAAATCATCCTGCGTTTCAGCAACCTCCGAAGCAAAAAGATGACCAAAATAGTTTCTTATATGACGATTTAAGACATCCGTACCTTCCATCCACTCCCCTTGGTCATTTTTCAGTTTCTTAATAAAGTTCTTTTTTCTCCTTGGGACCTTGTTGTTTATGTGTTGTATGACCTAGCCGGATGACTTTATTAATTTAAAGTTGCACTCAGCTCGAGCCTTCCGTCTTAAAAAAAAAAAGTCTGACCCGGCCTCTCTCATCAGCCAGCCCCCAACTTCCCCCTTCGCCTTCTCCCCATCCTTCAACTCTCCACGCCGGCGTCACCGAACCTTCCAGACGCACCCCGAGCAATTTCCTCTTCCCACCCACGCGCTCGCCCTCGGGAATTTCTTCTTCCTACGATCCATCTGTAGGCTGGCTGAATCCCCCTTTCTGCTGCAGCTGTTTCGATCTGGTCGGTCGTTTTCATCTGACGGACTCTCGGTTGCGCTTGCAGGTGTTGGATCCATGGCGGCGGCGGCGGCGCTCGCGGTGACGGACGAGCTGGTGCTGCCGCTCCGCGCGGTGGGGGACCTGGCGGCGGCCGCCGGGGTCCCGCGTGAGGAGGTCGTGGTCATCACGCAGTGCGCCTCGCTCGGTGAGCTCCCAAATCTCGCACCTACCCTTTTGCCCTGCTACGTACGCGATGGTGGTAGTGTTAGGACCTCTACGGCTGTGGATTCTCGACCTAAAGGTTGGGTCGAATGTTAGTTTTCTAGGGTCATAGGACCTGCATGTTCAGAACCGAATATATGAGGATGAGGGGATAGGTTACTACCAAATTTGGGATTACCTTTCGCTGTTTCTAATTCGGACTGCATGCTTATTCCTCATGTAGTATATATGCTATAATTGCGCTAAGTTCATAGTCTTTATATACATACACGGAAATGACATGCTACCAATTGCGGGTTGAGAAAAGGTAACCAAAAGGGTCTATGTTTGACTTAGCCGGGAAACAGATAATATAGTTGTATCTCGTACTAGTAATTTTAGCGAACATCTTCTTATGGATAGACAATCCAAAAGTTGTGTATTTAGAAATCTAAGAGTGGACTCGTAATCATGTTTTATGTCACCGCTTCAGTATGTCCTATCCTTGTATGGACTTCGGTCTGTCATCAACCTGTTTTGAACTTTTGTTCTTGCTTATCAGGTGGCAAGTTGCCTTTTGATGACGCCTCAGTTGGTGCTGTTCTATCTGTCATTAAAAAGGTGGAGAGCTTTGGGGATCAGTTGGTTGCTGAAATTAACCGGGTGCTGAAAGCTGGCGGCATTGTGCTGGTACAGAGCTTCACACCCTCGTCTGATCAGAAGGTAATTCGTGGAACTCCTTGTTGTTCACAACCGTTGTCTTGTAGTGTCTGTTTAGCAGAACCTGATCGTTCTATTTTCCTCCGCATTAGCCAAACAATTATATCGAGCGCCAGCTACTCATGGGTGGTCTTGTTGAAGTGCAAGCCTCTGCTACAAGCTCGCAGGATAGCGTGCAGTCTGTTACTGTGAGTATGTCTCATTCTGTTAAGGCTGCTGCCCGTGCCTTCCTTTTCTAATGATGAGTGCTAACTGGAATAACGTGCAGATCAAGGCAAAGAAGCCATCTTGGAGTATGGGTTCTTCCTTCGCCCTGAAGAAGAAAATCATAAAGGCTCTTCCAAAGATTGAAATTGACGACGATGATGAACTAATTGACGAAGACAGCCTCTTGACTGAGGAGGATTTGAAGAAGCCACAGCTTCCAGTTGGTATAGCCAACAACCCTCTGACTTTGTTTAATTTCTCTAAAGATGTTTATTTAGGCTTTGATGCTAAAAGGTTTGCTGTTGTTTCACCAGTGGGAGACTGTGAAGTGGGAGCAACAAAGAAGGCATGCAAGAACTGCAGTTGTGGCAGGGCCGAGGCTGAGCAGAAGGTGGAGAAGCTGGGGCTCACCGCAGAACAGATCGACAACCCTGTGTCAGCTTGTGGCAGCGTAAGTAAAATTATTGATTGTGAACATAAAATGTCACTGCGATTTCTTGTGTAAGTCCATAACTGATTGCATGCATGCATGCATGCATGCATGCGCTCAACTCACCCAAGTCGTTGATCGATATATGTTTTTTCTCTATTTCAGTGTGGGTTGGGCGATGCATTCAGATGTAGTACCTGCCCATACAGGGGCCTCGCACCGTTCAAGCTGGGCGAGAAGGTAATTGCTCTTTCTCATTCTAGATTAAGAGAAGAGCGTCAGGATTCGGGTTGAGCTAATTCTTCTGATGCAGTATACTGACTCTTCTGTTTCTTGATCGCCAGGTCACGTTGTCCGACAACTTCCTTTCGGCTGACATCTGATGGCAGAGAGAGCCTTGGATCCGATAGGAAACGCCTTGTTTTAGTTTGTTGGTTCGTTGGAAGCAATGTTTTGTTGTGGTGAAGTGATGCTTACAAGGGAAGAAGTGCGTTTGGAGTAGTAGTAGCTTATGTTAAGCCTATATATCATATCATGCTGTCCTTTTGCAGTCAGTTGCCAGGTTCGAGTGAGAATGGTAGTGTTGAAGTATGTGTTCTCTGTTTGGGAATACATGTAATTTGACTGACAAAATATATGCTACAAAGACGTTCCTATCATATTTGCTGTCTCACATTGCACCACGGAGAACTGGAACTTGAGCTATGTCCTGGGCAATGTCCCCTTGTGAACTATTTCTGTTGTTACGTTCCCCGCCCAAATGGTGGATGCGCATCTGAATCGTATCATGAACACTACTAGTTCTCTGAAGCAACAGATCGTCTCGTAAAGATGCAAATGAGCACTCCAGAACTATGATGAATTCCTGAGTTATTATGCAGTTGAATTCATAGCGACCTTCGGAACGCTGCTGCTGCTGCACAACCGGCACGACCAGACCGCTGGGACTCCTACCCTAGACCGGCGGACGGCGGTTGCCGGACACCTGGCCGAACTCGGTGTCGTCTTCGCCGCTTCGTTATTTTTCTCTCCGCCTTACCTTTCCTCGAATCCTTCGTCCCTCCGATTATTCTACTCCCTCGATCTTCCCCACCCAAGAAAGCAGAAGCTTCAACGACCACCCCTGAGTCGCAGCCAACAACTCCCCGCAAACCCGCTGACCGCTCCCCACGGCGTCGGCGCCGGATCTGCGCGCGATGGAGGAGCAGCGGCCGCTGCCCGAGGTTCGCCGCCCTCTCCTTTTCTTCTCGCGACATGCTTTCGAGCACGAATCGCCGCCCTCGCTTTAGACCCCTGCCGTATGATTGCGACCACCGCCCGTACCGTAGGCTCGGGCGGCTTTGCCAAGTTTGGCTCACGACTCCTGCAGGTTCCGTTGCCAACATTAGTACTGACCAACTTAATTCTAGCCTAGGATGATGCTGCTAGTAGTCTAATACAGAGCATACTACTTCGTTTCTTCGCCATGTTTATGGCACGAGTTGTACTGCCAGCTTGGTTGTCTTGCCTGGTCTTATAGACTTAGACTGTCCATCGCCGATCTTCTGATCGGTTTGTGGTTGTCTTGCCTGGTCTTATAGACTTAGACTGTCCATCGCCGATCTTCTGATCGGTTTGTGGTTGTCTTGCCTGGTCTTATAGACTTAGACTGTCCATCGCCGATCTTCTGATCGGTTTGTGGTTGTCTTGCCTGGTCTTATAGACTTAGACTGTCCATCGCCGATCTTCTGATCGGTTTGAAGAGCCATAGCAGATAAATACTGAGTAGCGCATATCCCCTAGTGTATACTACTACTTGTTAGCAGTAATGATGTGAATCTTCTACTAGCACTAGATTGATCTTGTGACGATTCGTGTTGTAACTCGCAGCAACTTTGGGTGAGGATATATAGCACTAGATTGTAACTAAGGTCAGCACTTTTAAGGATATCGTAGGTCAGTTCAGGCTAGAAGGGTTTGATTACTTGTATGAGGTAATCGGCACCCTACGATCGTGTGCCCGGAAAGCCAAATTCCATCCTTTGTTAGTAAATTATTTTAGAACGGCTATTTAGTTAGCTACTCGAACTAAGGGCGTTATTTTGTCTTGAAGGGAACTTGCAGGCTTTTGTATAAGCAGTCAGTTATTTATTTTCTCGAGATCATCATGCAATTAGTTATTAGCTGAACGAAGTGTGTTCTTTTGTCTTGAGGGGAACTTGCAGGCTTTTATATAAGCAGTTAGTTATTTAGCTTTTCGAGATCATCATATAGTTAGTTATTAGCTGCGGGGGAGTAACTGTGCATTCATATAAACTAAGGGCGTTCTTTTGTCTCGAGGGGAACTTGCAGGCTTTTATATAAGCAGTTAGTTATTCAGCTTTTCGATATCATCATATAGTTAGTTATTTGCTGTAGGGGAGTAACTGTGAATTCATATGTAAAATTAATCTCAAACCTGCTTCAACACCGAAGGCAAAATTGTCATTTTCTGTTACTTGAGATTTTGTTTACATAGTGCAAGTTCTGTTACTTGGGATGGACCATCAACGTTGGCGCTGAGTACATTACTCTTTGGAGAAGACATGTCGGAAAACTCTTCGGCCCTTATTAATCCAATGCTTTAGCTCGCCCATATAAAGAATAGTAAAATTTGGAAAAATGGATGACCCAGGTTCCTAATTCTCCCTGATAGAAAGAACAGTGTGAAATTTACTCCGTGGATTTTATTTAGAGCAATCTATAAACATATAACTCCAGCCTGTGTGCTAGAATTATCAGAGAAGAATGACACTACGAAATACTTTAACTCATCTTATCTGCAGCAATGCGATTGGTAGAACCTAGGAGTCTACCGGGTCGGGGACGTAGGTTGTATGGGAAGGAGGGGGTTGTGTGGAGGCGAGGGGCTCGCTGCCGGCGGCTGGGCGTCGTCGCACGAGATCGAGGAGGCGGCGGCTAGGGCAGGAGGCGGCAGCGAGTTGGAGAAGGCCGACTCCTCTAGGAGTCGGCAATAATATTCTTGATTATTGCTTGCTTCTCAAAATCCTATTACAACTCTTATATAATAAAAGATAATGGGCTAAGCCCCTAATTGGGCCCACTAACGGGCTTTTTCCGACTATAGACCAAACCGGTCATAACATCTCTCCCCGCCTCGACAAACAGCTCGTCTGCGAGCTGGACATCTGGAAACTGCTGGCGGAACTCGTCGAGCTTCTCCCAAGTGAGGATGACGGACTTGCCGCCCACTTTGGGAAGCCCCTCGATGAAGTCCATGGAGATATCCGCCCACACCTGCGAGGGGACCTCGAGGGGCTGCAAGAGGCCCGCTGGCCGCTGCGTCTCCGTCTTGTTGCGCTGGCACGTCACACATGCCCGCACCCAATCCTGCACCAATGCCTTGTCGCCCGGGATATAGAAATCAGCGCGAAGGCGGTGGAGGGTCTTCTGAACACCCTCACGGCCCGATGAATGTGCCAACTCCAGGACCTGGCGGCGGAGATCGTCGTGGTCGGGCACAAAGAGGCGGCGGCCGTGGAGGAGCAGGCCGTCCGCCAGGTGCCAGGGCGCCTCCAATGCGCCGGCGTCCAGGCATTGGCGTCCACCCAATCCTGCACCAATGCCCGACGCCAGACTGCTGCAGCCGCCGCCGGCCGCGCCATCAGTCGCCGCCTACGGGCCGGCGCTGCTGCCGTGGCAGCCGCCGCACCAGGCGGCCTCCGCCGCGATCGCCGGGCCGCGGCAGCCGACGCTGCTGCTGTCGTCGCCGCCACTCGACGCCAGGCTGCTGCAGCCGCCGCTGCCGCTGTCCATCTCCGGGCCGACCTATACGGCGCACCAGGCGGCCTCCGCCGCGATCGCCGGGCCGCGGGAGCCGACGCTGCTGCTGTCATCGCCGCCACTCGACGCCAGGCTGCTGCAGCCGCCGCTGCCGCTGCCCATCTCCGGGCCGATCTATATGGCGGCCTGGGCGCGCCGCACATCCAGTCACCACCGGCGCCACTCCAACAGTACGGCGGGTCCTCCCGCTTCGCCGGTCCTTACGCCGGTCCGACGGTGCGCCGTTCCACGGGGGGTCCTCCATGGTCACAGCACCGGCGCCGACCCCCGCACGGCCGCCGCCGCCGCCTCGGCCACGACCACGGCGCCGGTCATCACGTTCCAGCATGGGATGCCCTACGACGGGACTGCGACGACCTCGTTCCCAGCAGCGCCACCACCGTCCCAGGACAATCCCATCCAACAGATCAAGTTCCAGCCGTCACCGCTTCCGGCTTGGATCGCTACCCACCACGTGTCGGTGGCGGTGAGGTTGCAGGCTGCTGCGCGCGGCCTCCTAGCGCGTCGGCATGTGCGGGAGATGCATGATTTGCAGCTGCAGCTCCTACAAGTTGCGCTTCGCGGCGCAACGGACCTCGATCTCGTCCGCTGCGTGGGGGATCTTGGGCATGCGGTTTCCCCCACGGGCGGCGGGCATGCTGTTTTTCCCGCGGGCAGCGACCTCCAAGTCTGCGACATCGACAGTCAGCGGCGGGGGAGAAGACCTGGCGTCACCAACAGGAGCGCACCGCGTGGCACCACTGCTTTCCGCCGCCGGCCGACGCGAGGGCTCCTTTGGTCCCGATGGTGTCCATGGGATCTAGGGGGCTGCAAACGCAAAAGTTCGGCGCGCGGAGGATTCTCGCCTTATCGTTCGGAGTAAAAAATAAAGAGTCGGAGTCTAATTCGGGTTAGCTTATTTCAGGTCAATACAATAGGCCGAGATGTAAAAGGCTTGTTTTTTAGGCGTTAGGTTTTGTGGAGTCGAGTCATCGTTAGGTTGCAGCTCGAGGACGAGCTGCATGTCCAGGTGGGGTGTAGTGTTAGAGTACGTGATGGGCCTGGGCCCGTTAGTCTTAGGGTTTGCTTAGGGGTCAAGTAAGCCTTGCTTGGGAGTCAAGTAAACCTCTCTATATAAGGAGAGGAGATGTATCAATCTAATCAAGCAAGAATTAAGAAGGAAAACCCTTCCCTCTTGCCCGGCCGTGGGAAAGGATCCCCGCGGCCGGATCTCTCGCGCCCTCGCAGCTCTCTCTCTCCCGCTCAAACCCTAGCAACCATAACAGCGATAATTGACATCCTTCTTCTGTTTAGGTAGAACAATGTGTCACATCCATACCAGAAGATCATGAGGCCACATGTTGGGGCTGTGGTCTCCGGCTTGTTTTTACAAGTTATGCACCTGTATATAAGTGTGGCTGGTGTGGAGCAGTCACACAATGCAACCAAACTTCAAGACAACCTGACAGCGTATGCTTTTCTTGCTGGAGGCGTTTCCGGGATGGGTTCTTTGTGACTGTGCTCATTTTCTTCATGCTCTTTGTTATATGTAAGTTCTGAATATTTATCAGCTTCTGATATAACCACTAATCCATGCTTATTTGTTTATTTTCATATATTTGTTGTCCCAATATCTTTTAACTGCTCCTGTGCCATTTTGTCTTGTTTTTTCTCATTGACAGGCGGCGGGGTCTGGGCGGTATATCCAGTTGTTTTCTCAATCAGCATGTTCTGTGGCATCTTTCACTGCACAGTAGCAGCTCTCTTAGCTGTATTTACAATTGCAAGTTACTGTTTGGCCTCTCTGAAGTCTGCTGGTGCGCCAGCAAGCATACGGTGGGGAAGCTATCCCATGGTTGGAAAAAGCGATCTTGAGAACTATACATTTTGTACATACTGTAGTAAACCTAAGCCTCCAAGAGCACATCACTGCCGATCTTGTAAAATGTGTGTGGTGGACATGGATCATCATTGCCCATTTGTAAGTTGGATAAATTTGATAGTAATGCTTGGTATATTCCCATTCTGTTGCTTCATTTCTTATTGCTAATTGGTTTTCTTTGTTGTATTTTCTTTTTCTGTTGTGTCATCTGCAGATTGGGAACTGTGTGGGAGCTTCAAATCACCGAGCTTTTGTCATTTTTCTTATCTCTGTGGTCACGAGTTGCAGTTATGCTGCTATTATGACTATTTATGCCAGTTATCATATATGGCCCCAATAGATTTACCAAATCTATCAACTCGTCATTCAATGGGTTCTATGAAACTACTAATGGATATTATTACCAGCTTGGCAAGTTCTGCATTCTTCTTGTCAGCAAGGGTCTAATTCTGTTATATCTTTCCTTTGCCAGTCTATCAGTTAATGCTGGTATAGCTGTATTGCTGTGCCAGCAACTTAGGTATATATACGAAGGAAATACATATCTTAGCCGTTTAAGTTCACCAAATGTCATGCAAGGAGAGAGAGGATTGCAAAACATTGTTCGATTTTTTGGGTGCCCCTATCCTTTTTCGAGAGTGTTGTTGGGCTACGCGAACAAGTCGCAGGACAATTCAGGCTCAAAACTTCTGTAGAGGTAAGCAGCTCTGCATCACATTTCTTCAAGCAATGTTTACCTACAAAGTTGCTTGCACGAACAAGCTAATTTTCCCTTCCAATTGTCAAACTTCTGTTAAGATACTATACACTATACTGTGAAAAATACAGGTTCTGTATTAGTCTAGAAATATTCAGATTCTGTATTATTCCATATATACATCTTCTAATTAAGTAGACTACTCCATAAAGGAAATAAAGATAACGTAATTAACCAGTTAATTATTTGCCAATGATCCTTTTGTGGTTGTATTACCATTCAATATATTTTTCAGCAGTGGTGGTGGAGATCTTTGTACTATAGACGTAACTACTTTGCTAGCCTGTAGAGTATATATTGATAACTGTATAACTATCATCTTTATTTTGTAATTAATGGAGTCCTTCTAAAATACCATAGTGTCAACGGTGATCATGGATCTTGCTGATTTTACAAACCTGTCTGTTGTGCAGTTTTTGGTAAATTAATTAGACTAAGGGAATGTGTTTGATTTAATTTGTGGGGCACTGAGCTATAAGCGAATGAATGATTGTGCATAATATTAATCCATTTTTTTTTCTAATGATAGCTTTAGCCGACACACCACATGCAAAAAACATATGGAGACGGTTAGCCTGCAAAGCTGCAAGCCATCTGGAGATAATAATGTCAATTAGTTCTTCAATCTGCTTAATCGCTGAACAGGAATCAATATTGTTATTTTAGGATCTTTCTAGTCATATATGCTAAAGAAGAGTTTTTGTTTACAACTTTACATGTAGGTTTCAATGCTGCAATGTAAATTCCTGCAACCGAGGAAATATTTATGGTCTGCACTTCTGTTGCCAGTAGAATTCACTAGCAATAGCTAATTAGCTTGGATAACTGAAGCTGGCGATGAAGATAGGAACACCGTGCGTGATAATTCATAGTAATCTGGAGGAGGACCTTGTTTCGAAAGATTTATTTTCCTATTTAGCGCCAGTGACCAAGTGGATGATCCGGCGACTTCGATTTACCAAGCAGACGCTAAAATACAATGTGGCCCTGCCCATTAGTTCCTGCAGACAGTATTGAGGTGTTGGTTGTTCAGGCAATAAATTGCGAGACCTGAAGTTCTGGCGGTGTTCCGAGACAGGGCCGGGGTCACATCTTTCATGCTTGGATGCTCCCGAAATCATGGTTGAAGATTAATTCCGGCAGTGACTTTCAGACTTTGAATGATGCTGCGAGGTCTAGAAATGGGTGGACCACATCCTCTTGCTTTGCCAATACGCTGACATGTATAGAAAACGAGACACTACACTTGTTTTTGTACACTTAACAAACTTTGGTAATTGGTAAGTTACGTAGTGGGTAATCCTGTAGGTGTAGGACATGTTGCTTAGCTGCTATTGTGTCCATGTAAACATGGCGTTTTTGCCTGACGTAACATGCAGTCCTATTTTCCAGAAGTTACTCTTGGCATGGAACATTCAAAGCCTCTGTAACAAATCATCAGCTTGGAATTATGGGGGCTGCCCTTGGGCTAATTTATGTAATGTTTCTTCTGGTTGCACGAGTCAACATGCGCTAGGTCCGGTCCGGTCCGACGGACCACGGAACCTATGCAAGAAATGACAGGGTAAAGGTTTGGCCCGCACCTTTTGTTCTAGGTTCAGGGTAACCTATAGGTTCACCTCGCTCAGGTCCAGCGCCGCGCCCGTCGCCGCTGCCCGTATCTTGTTCATGACGAGGCACACTCTCTTTGCAGCCATGGCGGAAGGAGCACCTGCGCGGTGAGGAGCTTCCGGCCATGGCGCCAGTACTCGCCTTAGGGCACCAAGGCGACGTCCGTGGAGCCGTAGCGGATGATGTTGGCGGCCATGGACGGCGGCCGCGACGCGAGCACGGCTTTGGCGACGCTGGGCGAGGACACGAACAGGGTGGGCACGGTGCCGAGCGGACGAGCATGAGTTCGTCGTGGCCGTGCTTGACCGCCGAGGCTGCTACGGGTAGGGAACGGCGTGCTCCGCGAGCTCTGGACGTTCCCCGGATGCGAGCACCCCTCGCAGCTTCACGGCGTTCCGGCGTCGGTGTGCTGCCCCGCTCCGGCGGCGAGAACAACTTGGAGACGGGCGGAAAAGGAGGATCTAGGATCCGGCAGAGGGCGGCGGCGGCGCAGGCAACTGCTCTCACTCGCGTTCGTGTCTGTCTACAGGGGCGGTTCGTCCCTAGGGTCAAAAGGGACGGATCCATCTTAGACCTAATATTTTGTGGGCCGGCCCGTTACCCTAGTGGTAACAAAATGCAGGTCCGGTCCAGCGGGCCACCGGGCCGAACCGGACCCAGCGCATCTATATGCACGAGCAGCCGTACTGACTTGTGATAGTGTCTCTCGGAAGCCAGGGAGTCACGGTGGGCATAAAACCCGAAGCCCGAACCCGTACGGGCCAAACCCGAAAAACCTGAACACAATTCCGGGTGGCAAGTATGGAAACCGAAATATATTAGGAAAATTCGGGTTTGCAGTCACGGTACCCGAACAGCCCGAAAAAACCGAACTAAGGAAAAAAAGCCTAGTAAAGTCGCTGCTCTAGTCAAGGCCCAGCCCAACACTAAAGCCTCAGTCCAGATCGTGACCTAGTCCTCACCTCCTCCAAATCTCATTCCCCATCGCGAGCATGTTCCTGTCCCAGCGATCCCGCCGCCACACACCACCTGCGTCACGCAGCAGCCAGCAGGGCACCAGCGACCAGGCCACCAGCAGTCCAGCACAGCGTCGTCACATCTCCCTACCGGCGACCTCTAGCATCATCCCTGCGACAGCCGGCCGCCTCCCTTCTTTCCTCCCGCCACCTCCTTGCTATTCTGTCGGCCGGCCACCTCCCCGGTTCCCTGCTATCCCGCCGGTCGCCGCTGTACACTTGAGTGGGAAGGAGAAGGAAGGAGCAGCAGTGCAGTACCGCGACGCCTTTCTTCTATCCCGCCGGCTGCCGCTGGCTCGCTTTCTGCGTGTGTAGATCCTTACATTCAGCGACTCTGCTCTAAATTCCGGGTAATTCGGGATAGCCCGAACCCGAACCCGAAATGTCGGGTACCCGAATTGTCGGGTTACTGTTTTTTGCAAAATTTCGGGTGTCAATTCTCAAAACCTAAACTTCTTAAAACCCGAGTTACCCGATCCGAAATTTTCGGGTAACCCGAACGCCCACCGAGCAGGGAGGCAATGCATCCATCTCTCGATCTGTCTCCTCTGCCGTGGATGAATTAACCTACCGTACGTACTTACTCTGTTAGTTTTTTGCGCTCACATGGAGACGGGCATGTCCTGATCAAACTGGACCTGCAATCGGCTTGCGAACTGCGAAGTCAACAGGTAAACGCAGAACTAAACGAGATACTCGTATGAGCAGGGCACTGCAGCAAGGCTGTCCGGCCGGCCTACCTTGGGCATGTTGCCGCCCATGTGCGATCGCCGGCAGCTCGGTGTCCGGTGCAAATATAATAGTTCTGCGTCTAGCCGCGACGGTCATGGATGTACGCGTAACTACATATACTAGGGATCTTAGCGCGGCAATGCCGCGCGTGTGTTTGATGAATTTTAAGTATGTTTTTGAAAGAAAAAAATGTTGGAATGTGAATATTATTTGAACTAGTTGAATGCCCATGCGTTGCTATGGGCGTTCAACCGAATAATCTCTAGGTTCATCCAAATATGGTAAGAGTAAGGTCACTATTATTACTAATAGCAAAATGCCCATGCGTTGCTATGGCTTTAAATTAAATCAAACATACACTGATTGTGGTTTTATCGTCATTTTAGAAGTAGGTTGGCTTTGTCTCGGATGTCATGTCTCTTACATGCCCCATTATACAACGATCTTGTCGAAGGCTTAATCTCTAATATTCTTTGTATAAATCATGGCTATCCAAAAGAAACACATATATATATAATATATTCTCGAACCAATTATTTTATCTGATCCACAACAAAATTCAATCATAAAATTATAAGTGCAACTCGGAGCAACCTGAAGCAATTAAAACTAAACATGAGCTTAAATGAATTAATGAGTCAAAATAGAAGGAAGGGAAACAAAAAGGATTTTATTTCATATAGCAAACATGACCATAGTGATTTATACTGAATATTACATATGTTCAAAAAATATAAAATGTTTTGGTAGCTATAGAGAATTTCACTAACCAAAGTCGATTTCTTGGCCGACCAAACCTTTTTTAGGGGAGACTACCTGCTACTACCGAAATTATTATTTTTTACATAAAACCAGTGTGCTAGGGACCGGGTCACCAGGAAGTTTTATGAATTTAAATGACAGTGGGTGTCCAACATTGTTTCCTGAATCGTCAAAAGAATCCACCAGTTTGAAAAGGGATAATCAGAATATGTAGGAAACATTCAGTTTTCTACTAACCGTGCATAGAAAATCCCAAAGTAATATCGCATTTTGCACGATAACTGCATTTACAGACCATCAACTTGACACATGTATCGTGGGAGAAGTACTATTTTTTTTGCTGCTATGCGGAAAAGTCATTTCTAAAGATGTTTTATCCAGATTTCCTTTGCACGATCTGGTACAAAAAAATCATACCAGTGGATAGATCGCTACCGCTGCCAAGGACCAAGATAAATTATTGCCAGTTCTCAGCGTCAGCTGGTACCAAAGCTGGACACTTTGCCTGTAACTCTTATCTGGATATATTCAGTTAGCATTCAGTTAACTCAAATCCAGCTAGCGCTGCTGCGCCGCTGGCGGGCT